>CALSFV010000323.1:0-372800 GCA_943737045.1 Parapristionchus giblindavisi | reverse complement strand
GTTCAATCATAATGACCAAGACTATGAAGACAAGAATATCGTTACCTCTTTCCTTAGATCGCTCGTTTTCGCGAACGCACGAAGGAAAACTTTGTACTGATGATCGGGTTCGAGGGCAAAGTTGATTTGGTTGTGTCTCGTCTAAATTTTATAAAATCAATTTTATTATTTGAAAAAAAATTAAATAATTTTTTTAATTTAAAAATAAAATTAAAATGTACCTGTTGATCTCCAATGGCGAACAATGATCCTTCTCTCTTCATTCTCTTCATTTCCTCAGATGGAATCGATGCTGTTATATAAGGACCATTTACTGTGGGAATTGATCGTTTATCTAGAGAATGATCCAATTCAGATGGAAGAACCACTGCCTCAACGCTTGAATCAACCTGAAATCATATTATTAATTGATTTCTCGGAGATTGATAAGATTATCGATCGGTAGAACACTGACCTTATCTCGTTTGAATCGTTTCCATTCATATTCTTCACTATCATCATCATCATCATCATTTCTATTTCTCTTTCGACTTCTCTTTACTTTCTTCATAGATTGAATAGACAGAGATGATCCCAATAGTTGATTCTTCTTCGCATTTGTCATTCTTTCCAATTGGTGATTGTCCAGATTCAGTACAGTCTCCTGAAACGATCAAAGGGTTACGGTAGGTCCAGAAGGTTACGGTAGAGTATAGTACATTGGTGTAGTTGCCAGGAACGACGATGAGCCAATAATGAGAGATCACTCCGTATTCTTCAGATGAAGGATTGAGGGTAACATAGACCTGTAAATATTATTGATTAAATATCGGCCATTTTTGTATTCTAAAAAAATAATGGATTTTACACAAAATACAAGTCGATTGTTCGTTCAAAGAATTTAAAACAAGGTAGAAAAAGTATTTCACTTAAAAACAATTTAAAAAAAATATTTTATCAAAAAAAATTTTTACCAATCCTCCGGAGGATTTCGAGTGATGGATTATTGGAATATCTACGAGAGGAGGACCGGTTGGTTCCGTTGTTGTTTCAACCTAGAAAAGATCAAAGATCAATCATTTGAACATCAAAAGATCAAAGATCAATCGGTCAAAATATAAAAGATCATAC
Source organism: Parapristionchus giblindavisi (assembly GCA_943737045.1). Taxonomy (NCBI): domain Eukaryota; kingdom Metazoa; phylum Nematoda; class Chromadorea; order Rhabditida; family Diplogasteridae; genus Parapristionchus; species Parapristionchus giblindavisi. The sequence goes on along the minus strand of CALSFV010000323.1, from coordinate 371,690 downwards.
ATGAAGTGGCCAGTAGTTGATATCATTGTGTCGTACTCCAACAGTGAACTTGTACGTCATAGCTGCACGAAGGTTACTGAATCTGAATGGGAAATCATTTGAAATATGAATAACTCTTCGATTTATAAAGAATCAATCGAGATAAAAGCGAGTTTATTCATTTGATTTCTGAACCACACATTATACAATCCATTGAAAAGTACATACATAAATGTGTTCGCATGCTCATTTATATTTTCGCAATCATTTTGATTACTAGTACGATTAACAACTGATATCTATAGAATGTGAAAATCCCTGCACTTTTTTCTCAGTTACCGTACCTTCAATACTTTTTCGTCTCAGGATATGACTTTGTTTGAATGAAAAAGATAAATAATAAAAAAAGTAAACTAACAAGAAGCTTCCAACATTCTGTTGAATGATTCTTTCTCCTCCAGGGGAAACCATTGATCTCGAGGCAAGACTTCCATCTAGATACTCTTTCCTTCCTGTATAGTTCAGATAGAATTCCACCGGTGATGGACCACGATAGTCCCATCTGGAAAAGTTGAGGTTACGGTATACCACGAGTATCGAATATTATATTTGTTTGTTTAGTTATTCCTTTTATGTTCTTGAGTGTATGTATTATTTAGTTGTTTTGTGAAAAAGTCATAACTAAGTCTCTCTCTCTCGAGTCAACAATTCTCTTGCACAGTTTCTGTACAGTAGCTAATCTGCTTTTAATATGGTGTTAGTGCCTGAGCACTCACTGGGTGCACCACACCACTGTGTAATTTCCCATTTGATCTTACCTCACTCTAACACTGTTCGCTGTTTTCCATTCGATCTGAAGATTGGAAATGATATACTGTGGAATGAGCTTTTCGACGACGACATAGGGCTCCGAACACGATCCTTGACGCTGTAAATGGTATACGGTAATTGGATTATCGATCGATAAAGATTGAATATGTCATGATATCGTTGTAACTTCTTCAATACACAACTACTACTACATACACAACTATTAGATATGCATCCTAAGTGGGTACTTCCTTTTACTCTATTATGGTATCTCAGTCTCTCTCCCCCTCTCTCTCCCTCTCTCTCTCCCTCTCTCTCTATCTCCCTCTCTCTCTCTATCTCTCTCTCTCTCTCTCTCTCTCTCTCTCTCTCTCTTTATTCTCTTCTACATATAGCCCCTCTTATGTCTCAAGCGGTTCTCGGCTTTCAGATGTAATTGAGGGACAGGATTGTAGTCTCTATACCTCCCTTAGACCTATTCCCTCCCTCCCTCTCCTTCCTCCTCTCCCTCTCCCTCTCCCTCTCCCTCTCCTTCCTCCTCTCCCTCTCCCTCTCCCTCTCCTTGTGTCCCTCTTTGGTAGTAGTCTAACTTCCGGATGTCTTCTTAAGACATAAAAGAGAGAGCACATTCTATACTATTGTTTACTAAGAAGACTCTGTCACTTTCTATATAAAAGACAAAGTCTAATGAATAGTCATGACCAATTTGTAAAAAGTGTTGCTAGTGATTTTTGGAATAGGAGAAGGAGAGGGAGAGGATCTAGAGGGAGAGGGAGAGGGAGAAACTCTGGATGCTGATTGATCTCCAAGAGGTACGTGGAGACCAAGAACTAATCAGAGTCGCATATCCGGAGGGATCTCTTTATCGCTCTTCCTCCCACTTACTTCATTAGTATTGCACTAACTATAATCAAAGATGGATAGAGAAAGGGAGAGATATATAGAAAGAGAGATAGCATATAAGCTAAAATGAAGGAAAGAGTCGTTTCCTTCTAATCTACACTGTTTCATGTTGATTTGCTCTTTCGAGACACAAGCAAAATTTCAGATTGATCTCTCTCAAAAAACATTCGATTTTAATATCATAAATACCAAAAAATACTAAAATAAACTTACATTCTGTTTGATGGCAGATACACAGAATGCATATGGTTTGTGTGTCATGAGTTTAGGTATAACAAGATCCTTTGCATTCGGATCGAGTATACTCTGTGATGTCCATCTTTCTGAATCTGTTCGATCTCCTGGCTCATGAATGTACTTCACAACGAATCCATCAACCTACAATCATATTCGAATTAGGATTCGGGTTCAGGATCGGGTTCTGGTACTATGGTCCAAAGATTCGGGTTCAGGATCGGGTTCTGGTACTATGGTCCAAAGATTCGGTTCAGAGACCGGGTACCGGACCATTTCATCAAAGTATTTGCTTGTTTGTCTTTTATTTGTTCTCCGTAACTAATCAAGTATGAATGGATTTCAGGATGGATTTCAAAGACGAAGAAGAAGAAAAAACTCGCATATCTTCTTGGAATTAGTACAAAAAAGATTTGCAGGTTTTATTTGAAAAAGTTCACTACAGTATGCATTGATTGATTACCTAGTCATAGATATTTTGAATACGCTGAATTAGTTTCTTGCATGGATTTGACCTTACGACATAAAAGTACATATATTCATAGACCTGGTCGTGGTCTTAGAAAGAGAGAGGGAGAGAGAGACATAAGGGTAGACGAGGTCATACGTTCATGGATATTGGGTTTCATGATTACTCAGAATGACGATGGATGGAAGTCGCCTACGCTACCTCGAACATCTTCGACTACGAGGTTTACGGTTGTATATATTCAGTTTTGCAGAACCAAGAAGAAACATATGACCCCAAACTGACTAAAGAAAAGTATACATAGATGATGACTACCCGCAACTCGTCTGATCGATAAACTATATCAATCTGGCTATCACATATCTAACATTATTAGAGTCTAATGAAACATGAATTCAACGGACGAAAAGATATCTAATTGAATTAATTATTATGCTTTCTGTCTACAGGAAACACGTCATCTAATCTTAGATTCCAGATGTTTCTTGATAGAAATGAAGAGTGTAACATATAAATCTCGTTTCAATTCTCAATTGCTTCTTTCTCATATTCGAACTCTTCTCCAATACGTTTCATATGTTCTGGATATCCACTCTTTCCATATTAACTTTGTAATTCTATAGATTGTCTATATCTCGAGAGTCATGACGAAATATAGACATGAGAGACCTATGGAGGATCATAAAATAGACATTGAAGGCAATATTGGAAAGAAAGATATTGGAGACTTTCTTTTCATGAGAATAGAAGATATAGAAGTTGCAGAGAACGGAATCAAACTTGCAAATGATCATTATTATATTTGACTTATGCTACGTTTTAAAAATTTCGAAAAATAACGTCCTGAATATATAATATTGTAATAAATTACCGGTTGTTGGTCGTTATAATCCCATCGGACTACGGCTGAAGTATTCGATATAGCCTCTACTCGAACGTTGGAAGGAGGACCGACCAGTGCTGTAAACATCAAATATTAGAGATCAAAGATCAAAGATCAAGTTTTAATTTAGTTTTCCGAAACAGGAACTAGATTGTATAATTTTTATCAAAAATATTTTCTCGTTATCTTTCCGAATTCTTTTCATTCCAATGCGAGTCTCACATTAAAAATGAGTGAGGAGGCATCATTATGAATGAAAAGGAGAAAGGAAAGATCTCGTCACCTCTTTTCGTACACAAAAAGTGTAAAACATCATGGATTCCAAGAAATTCAAACCAAAAAGGAATCATTTCGTGTCGATGAATGATAACCTTTGACTCTCGGCTTTTCCGTTGTTCCTTTTGTGAGAAGTGTCTGCATAACAGCCACTAAGACATTATCCGTCGGTTTCTGTATCGCCGTTGACGATGTACTCACGTCAAATCTCTTCGAAATACCGGTTGACCTGGTTGGTACCGACGGTATCCCGGTACCAGGCGTGACAGGTTCCACCGGTTTCGGTACTTGTGTAGCGCCGGGAATGGGAGATCCGGCAAGTAGTAATTCGAATAGTTCACTCTGTCTCCGGTCAATCTCCGCAACTACTTCTTTAGGAGTAGGTGGATGTGAAGCGAAATCATCGTTCGAGAACGGAAGCCGGTTCCGTGACCGTATCCGTGTTTTAGCCCCTCCTCTACCATCGAGTTCCTCTTGATCATAGTCCATACGTATGAGAGAATAGAAGGCAGCCGAGTATGGTGCTGAGAGAGACCCGACCGTCTGAGAGGAAGACATGGAGAGTGAATGAGTAGAGAGAAGGGGAGGAGGAGATGGAGTAAGAGTGAAAGAGATAACACTTCTGTGAGACTCATTCATATCCAAAGAGAAAAGGAGACAATAAAGAGTAGAGGTAGAAGAGAAGAGAATGTATTTCTACTTCATCGTCTTGTCTTGCTTCTTCTTCTTCTTCCACCACTCCGGAATGGGAGGAGCGAGGGACGGAAGAAGAAGGATAAGATGATGGAGGAGAGAGAGGGAGGAATGGAGAGGGAGAGGGAGAGATAGAGGGAGAGGGAGAGGGAGAGGGAGAGAGGGAGAGGGAGAGAGGGAGAGAGAGAGAGAGAGAGAGAGAGAGAGAGAGAAAGAGAGAGAGAGAGGGAGAGGGGAGAGCGAGATTCTTAATGAGTCATTCCTAGTATGTTATTGTGTTGCAAAGACTTGATTAAGGAAGGATACTCTCATAGATTCTAATAACAAAGCAACATACATAACCACAACTAACTATATCCTAAATGGTTGTTTGTCGGTACAAAAAGGTGGTCGTTGTATAGATATCGTATGATATTTGATTGAATGTTCCATTCGAGACTCCGCCCCTCTCAAAATGCAATCAACTCCTCAAGTATCACTCATATAAAGGAATGACATCTATCTCAATCTATTACTAATACTACAAGATATCCAAGTCATTTGACCATTTATCATTCCCTAACTCTCTAGATAAAAATAAGTATAATTTAATAAAGATAAAAATAACAAGGACCGAAAGTTTACATTTGACTCTTTTGACGTATTAATATGATGATGAGAGGATGATCTATTAGGATATAATTTGGTAAAGGGAGAGAGGGAGAGAGAGAAACAAAGGGAGAGGGAGATAGAAATATGAGATGAAGCGAGCAAAGGGCAGTTAAGCTAAACATGGAAGACTATCTTTGACACGGGAGGATCGGAGGATAGAGAGGAAAGAGGGAAAGGGAGAGAGGAAGAGGGTGGGGGGAGAGAGAGGGAGAGGGAGAGGGAGAGGGAGGAGAGTGAGACATGAAATTAGTCCATCGCCTGAACATAAATCATGGTGATGTCCACATGGTATAGTGTTTGTAATGTTCGTCTCCTACTCTTTTGAGACAAAGTATTCAGAAGTCTAATGGACTGGATAGAGAGGGAGAGGGAGAGGGAGAGGGAGAGGGAGAGGGAGAGGGAGAGGGAGAGGGAGAGGGAGAGGGAGAGGGAGAGGGAGAGGGAGAGGGAGAGGGAGAGGGAGAGGGAGAGGGAGAGGGAGAGGGAGAGGGAGAGGGAGAGGGAGAGGGAGAGGGAGAGGGAGAGGGAGAGGGAGAGGGAGAGGGAGAGGGAGAGGGAGAGGGAGAGGGAGAGGGAGAGGGAGAGGGAGAGGGAGAGAATGATATATTAGAAATAAAGAGTGACCGTAATATTGTCTCATCTGTCAATTGAATCCAATGGACGATATTGGACAGTCGAGAGATTGAAGGGATTTCTAATAGAAGAGAAAGGAATTGAATGAGGAAAGATGGATGGATAAGATATTCAGAAGAATACTATGTATTTGATTCATTGATCTCAAAGAAATGATAGAAATAACATTTAAATCATAATACAACGAGAGAGAATGTATAGGTGTTCCTTATTCCTCAGATGAAGACAAAAATGAAGGAGAATGCAAAAGGGAGAAGATACGGAATGAAAGTCTTCACTAAAGTCAATATCGGAGGTGAATGAATCTATTCTCTATTGAATTATGAATAAATTGTGTGCACACATCATTGCGACACTTTTGGATAGAAATAAGCACAAGAGGATGAATTAGTGTTGATATATACATATATATGAGTAGGAGTCAAGACAAACAATAAAAGGGAAGGAGGGGAGGGGAGAGGAAGAGGGAGAGATCCTAGAGGGAGAGGGAGAAAGAGCAATAGTGAGGATTTCTGCCTTCCAATAAAGTGATGAGTTTGAGTGATAGTCTGAAGATGGATTGGGGTTAGGAAAAGAAAGGGCTTAGGGATAGTGAGAGAATAAGGATGAACTTATTCAATGAAGGATTCATGTACAACTCCAGTCGAGATAAGCGAGTTATGACTCTATTGGTATCAGACATAAACATCCTTTAATAGAAAACCAGTCCAAATTAATATTTCACCTGTCTATAATTCACCTTTTCACCACGCACAAGCGTTATTTTCTTAATTTCAGCAAATTTATTTTCGTAAAGACCTCAGTAAATACCCCCAATAGCAAACCTTCCTCAGTAGTCTCCAGATGATTTCGTTCCTTATTGACGGATATCCTCTCCGGTTCTGGATTTGTCCATCCATCTTTTGGTATAGTAGCCGATGTCATTCTGATTTCTTGGATGATGGCACCATCAAGGATGGAAGGGTTATCATCTCTATCAACTATATCCATGGGACCAGGAGGACGATGGAGAATAGCATTGAAGACATCTGCTGATGAAAGAGATGAAGAAGATGAAGATGAAGATGATGAGGGCATTGTAGATGAACCATACGATTGGACTGAATTGAAAAGTATAGGAATAGTCAGAAGAGAAAGATCGGAACAGGGAAATAGAATATAAAGAATGGATGAGGAAATGGAGAAAAGAATCAGAGGCATGGAAGCGTGAAAGTGTTGCATAAGATTGATAGAGTATTTGGAGAGAAAGAGATGAATGAAGAGGGTGATGAATGGAAAGATTGATGAGATCAGAGAAGTTGAATCAAGAAGATTGATGAGAATTAGAACAAAAGAAGAGGAGCAATCAAAAAGGTTGTCAGTATCATAACTATAAATAAAGATAAAGCCAAGAAGTTTAGCCTACAAAATAACTTGAGAGAGTGGAGACGAGGTGTCTATCTCGAAATCAATAATATTCGTTAACTAGAATATCACTACATTATTAGCCTGATTTATTTATTGCGCATTGTCTAATAATTCAGTAAATAAGAATTAAAAGGTACAAATGTAAGTTTGCATGTATATTTATTAATGTTCAAATTAAATAATTTTATAAAAAATAAAATTAATAATGTTCTTTAAAAAAAACAACTATTCTTCGCAATGAACAATCGTCTAAAGGTCTGGACATTTCCTAGAAAGAGAATAAGTCAGAATCTTCGAAAGGAGAAAGCATTGAACCATTAATGCAATGCGTGAGGCCCTTAATCTTTAAGAGAATTGTATCTACGCATGCAAAAACCTAATTTATTAAAGTATAATTAAATTATTTATAATATTTACTGTGCGTCTGTCAACTGTGGAACGAAATAAGCAGTAAAGAGAAAGTGAGAAGATGAATTTCCCCTGAGAAAAGGTGAGAAACAAGACAGAAATTCGATTAGAACTGTGCATAAGCGAGAAGTTGACAATATATTCTCTGTCTCTAAGTGAATCAAACCATAGAAACAATAGAAGGGAAGGATAAGGAATTGTCTAAATTGTACTTCGAATGAATATTATTATTATGAAATGAGGGCAATAACGAATAACAAAGAATTGACAGAGCAAATCGTTCAAGGGTTATCTAATCTGTCTAGTCTACGAGAAGATACAGAGAGAGGTAATCATAATTAGTTAATAATCGTACTAGTGAGCGGTCGTTTCTCCCACGGGGGAATCTTATTCGGGATATCCCCGTATACGTTACTATTAAAGATTAATGAGAGATAGGGATGGATGAGAGGAAGGAAGAGGAAGAGATGAAGAAGGAGAAGTTGAGAGGAGAAATAGAGGAAGGATGTTCTAAACATAGTAGAAGAAAAACGTGACAGAGTGATAGATACAGATGCAACAAGGAGAGGGAGAGAAAAAAATCCAAGAGGGAGAGGGAGAGATCCAAGAGGGAGAGGGAGAGATCCAAAAGGGAGAGGGAGAGAAGAAGAGGTTCTAGAGGGAGAGATCTAAAAGGTAGAGGGAGATGGCTGAAAGTGGCAGAGGGAAGTGTAAGTTAGCTAAGAGATACAGAGAGAAAGAGTAACTTGGTGACAAATCTCCTTTCTATCCACCATATCGTGTTACTTCTTACGTACGGAACATGAATTGGTAATGTATACTAAACGATCGGAGGGTGAGAGATCCTAGAGGGAGAGGGAGGGAGAAGGAGAGAGGGAGGGAGGGAGAGAGAGGGAGAGAGAGCGAGGGAGAGGGAGAGGGAGAGATGAAGAGGAAGTGTTTCAATAGGGTAAAGCAAGTACTGGCAATAGCACCCTCTCGGGGATAATTAACAAAGATAAAAAGAGTCTCTCTCTCTATAAAGAAGACTGAATGGACTCATTTCATTTTACTCTATTAGATGAAAAGTTTATGCAATTGGAAAGAGATGAATTAATCTACAGAGCAAAAGATAGAGACATAGATATAGAATGAGACGATGTTTACTAAAATAGTCGATTACCGTACCTCGCGGTTCACCGCTCACCAAGTGCGTCAGCGGAGCATTGTTGGCGCCAGATTTCTTGCGGTTCTTACGGTTAGTGTTCGTTACTTTCTTACGTGCAGCCACCCGGCTCTTCTCCGCGGCCTGCTGCTGACGCCGCATTGGTGCTTTGAAGCACCCAATGGACTAGGGGATTACGGTATAGGGGATGACGTAGTTGAGGTGTGGTTGGACGCACTTGAGGAGTAGCTTGGACTTGTTCTAGTTTCAGTAGAAGAATGAAGTCATTTGTGACGCCCCGTTTCGAAAATGAGAGGAGAAGAGGAGGCTTTATTAGGAAGACAGTGGAAGAGTTGGAAGACTCTTGATTAGAATAAAACACGCCTAGAAGGAAATGGAGAGGCGAGGGAGAGGGAGAGGGAGAGGAAGAAGGATAGAGGGAGAGATAGGAAGAGAGAAACAGATCTTAGACTACAAATCTCTTCGATCTCCGAAGGCGCAAAAAAGATAGGAATCCCAAACAACAAAAAGGCGAGCCATAGAGTCAATACATAGATTAATCACGGAGAATGAAATTCGTAGAGTTGAAGAGGAAGAAAGAATAGATAGAAGGAATGACATGAGATGTATCAACAAAGAAGGAAGAAGTCTATAGGACATGTTGTTGTGGTTGGAGTGTGGTCAAGCGAGATAAACTTTTGAATGAACTAAATAGAAACTTATTTATTTTATTTATTTAGAAACGATCGAAGAAATAGAGGTTATTATGAACAAAGACCAAGTTCAATTTTGAAATATTTTTGTGGATAAATGCGCGCGAAGTCAAGCAGAAGAGAAATGGGGGAGAGAGGAAGAGGGAGAGAAAAGGGAGAGGGAGAGGGAGAAAAGATGAAATAGGCACATATGCCTAACCCAAATGGATATGCTTGATAGACTTTGTGAAAAATGATGAGTTAGTTGTATTACTCTCTCGAGTTGCTGCAAATGTATTCTTTTAAGACGAGGAAACAGGGAGCGTCCAAGAGGGAGAGGGAGTGGAGAGCAAGAGGGACAGAACTCTAGAGGGAGAGGGAGGTGGTTCTAGAGAAGGATATCTACTCAAATATGGATAGATATTGATAAGGATGAGTCCATCGAAAGACTGAAGAGGAGAAGAAGAGAAGGAAGAGGAGGAAGAAGAAGAAGGGGGAACATTGAATCGTTGTCCTAATGAGGCTTCCATATGGTCACAAATCTTAATCCACTCAATCCTTAATCTTAACAACTACTAAGACCAGTTACTTAAGACTAAGATCGTCTAAGTCCAGTTAAGTCCATATTGAGATTGACGTCTATTGCGTGTCAACTGATGAATTTGTTGAAATCACACGATTGAAGAATCTATCTTCGTTGGATGAAAACATGTGAATACGACGGAATTTCGATAGACTTCTTAAATATTTAATCCCTTCGTGATCTTATGGACTCATATTTTTAGTTTTTATTATCATCAATAATATTATTGTAATAAAGCAAGGTGGAAATGAATATTTACAATTAGACTAATTTCCTCTCTAGAGCAAAAAGGGATAAATATGTTTCAAGTGCAATACAAGATTATAATTTTTTCTAATATAAAGCGGTAATGATAAGAACTATATCTTATAAAAATCTACATTAATCCTCTGATCTACCGTACCATGAGCAAATCTGCAAATAGTTGTGGTGTAATTGTTCACTTCAGCCCAACTCTGCTTAATCCCGTCCGTACTGGCGACGTGCCATTTCCACGAGGGTGCCAGCTGGTTGAGTACCTATCGGAGACGACGTTTACTAAACGTCGCCACACCAAGTACACCAAACCTTTTCCAATGATCGATAGAGTCCTTCCTTACACGTGATTGGATTGAGATTGGGACGTCGATGAGGATCATCTGTTGATGTTTCTATTTCATCCAATAGAAATGGTGAAGATATTGACATCTGGAGGTAGTCAAGATGGAGTAAATATCGGAACAATAAATAGGAATCGTTCAAGCAGAGTTGGGAGCTGTATAACAACGGTTGAAATCGAGTAAGAAGTAAATAAAGACTATAAAGTGCTATAAAAGTAAGACAAGTCCAAGATATCGTAGATGATCAAAGATCAAGAAAGAAACTATGAGAAAGGGAAATGATCATAGTAAAAAATAAGTATGATTCAGGTGACCTAGCATGTTGGAAGCAAAAGTGAGACGAAGATATGCATATATGATAGGTCTTCTTATCCCTCCCTCTCTTTATTTCACCCTCTCTCGTTTTCTCTCACTCTTCCTCTCTCTCTACCTCTATGATCATCACTAATCCTCTACCATAGCAGTAATGCTAAAGCGAATAATAATATCATGATATCTATGATAATTGATGATATAGCTTATATGGGGAGTGATATTTAGAGGTATATATAGATAGATACAACAGTGATATAAGGACAGATAAATGGAGAGAGTTAGAGTTGCGAAGGTTTGATCGGACCAGGTAAAACAAGATGATATATACCATACTAGAAATTAGTGGAGTGTGAAGATACAAAAGTAAAAAGAGATGAAAGAGTGGAAGAGATGAAGAATATGTAATAAGTGAAGCTGCAGTCATCCGAATCATCACTATGATGAAGGAGAGGGAGAGAGGAGAGGGAGAGGGAGAGGGAGAGGGAGAGGGAGAGGGAGAGGGAGAGGGAGAGGGAGAGGGAGAGGGAGAGGGAGAGGGAGAGGGAGGCGTGAATATTGTCTCTATCTCTTCAAATAGGGCATTGAACGAGACTCATCCCACCTCATATCCGTTGAGGATAAAAGAAGGAAACGATAGGACAGACAGGCTTCTACCTCTCCCTCTCCCTCTCCCTCTCCCTCTCCCTCTCCCTCTCCCTCACCCTCTCTCCGTCTCTACCATGATCAGTAATATCCGAATAGTACATTTATCGACCTTTCCACATTATGATTTAATATGAGTTTCGCAACTAAACGCGTTAATCAGCAAAAGACGATGACGCATGCGGAATTGAACCAGCGACAACCGGGTGATAAAGAAGTGTATTAGCCACTACACTAAGGAGATATTAAAATATAACAAATCGAGACTAATAATGGGACTGACCGATACGACAGACTGAGATATATCGAATGCGATAATATCATCTGTAATAGGTAGGTGGAGAAGGATAAGAGGAGGAGAAAGAGAGGGAGAGAGAGGGGGAGGGAGGAGAAAGGCTGATAAAATTATCCCCCGATACCTGATAAATTGAAATGCAAAAGCAGTGGAGACATTATTAAATCATAGAAAAGAGTCTAATTGAAGGAAAAATGAGATATGTGATATAGTGAATGGGGGGGGGGGGGGTAAGATGGAGTGGGAGGAGAAGAAGAGGGGAGATTAAAAGGAAAGAGAAGCCCTTATATGAGCTCATGAGCAGGTGAATCTTCGTCTTCCCTGTTATGTCCCCCATTAGAATAGCATACTATGACTAAATATAATACAGACTGTAGAAGAGAAGTGAAGATTGTCAAAGGTTTCTTCGTAACTAACACTACTTCTTCCTTTTCTTCTATCGAGAAGAAATCGAGCAAGGTACATGCGGTATAAATGACTAATCACGTATTATTAAAGAGACATCCCGAACTAATTTGAATCTGTCGGTTCTCATATGTTCTCTCATCTACGAAAGATTGCTGCCAGAGCGGAGCGTTTAAAATTAGATCGGGCTGTGTCTTTAATAATTGATTGGATCTAATAGAATTGGAGTAATAGAAGGAGTAAATAACAACATTTCAGCCGTATCAATGAAACATAAAATTAGAGTTATTCAGATTATGAAATGATATAGGGAGAGATATAAAAGGAATTTCATTCAACCGAAATGGAATAGGCAATGACCATTCATATATATATACAAATGACCTTTAAAGGTAAATAATAATTATCAAAAGTACGGATTAATATGTTTTCATCAGGTACAACTAAGGGAGTAAGTAGTATAGTATTGGGTAGTGTGATAGATAATGAAAATAGTAATTAGGTTACACAAGTACTGTAAGACGATATTTACTGGTTTGAGATAGATCAAACATCAATCAATTAGAGAGAATATATCAGTGGTCAACATTTAGTGTCATAATGTTTCGGTGTATTATATGAGTAAGAGATATGAAGTAGGATCTTAGACATAATGTTATTATAATATTAGATGAGTTATGGATCATATTATTCATTCAATATATATTACATATAGTTACAAGAATATTATTGCATTGAAACTATATTATGGGCCACTAACTAAGTGATGTCTCTCTATCCCTCCCTTTCTCTCTCTCTGTCTCTTTCTCCTTCTATCTCTATCTCTCAACCATGCTCGATAAATTTGGCGTGTCTAATGATGATTAACAATTGAGAGGACAAACATAAAACATGAAGAAGAAGAAACTCTGTCTCTCTCTCATGATGGATGAAGTTATGGATGTAGAGGTACATTAATGAATGATAGAAAGGATGATGAGGGGAGAATCATAGGAGGATAGAGAGAAAAGAGAGAGAGAAGATGGAAAAGAAGAGGGAGAATGTTGCAAAAAAAAGGAGACAAAAAGAGATTGGAAGAGCTACTGTAATGAGAAGATGCGACATCTGTGTGAAGAACCCTATGAATGGTAAATAGGAAGATGATGGAGGAGAGATATGGGAGAGAGGGAGAGGGAGAGGGAGGGAGAGGGAGAGAGAGGCAGAAGGAGAGAGAGGGAGAGAGAGAAGGAGAGGGAGAGGGAGAAGGAGCAATAGAGAGGGAGAGAGAGAAGGAGAGGGAGAGAAGCTTAGACGTGTAAATATCTAATACTTTCATGATAAGCTCAGTACTTTGCAGCATCTGTCAATAGAATGAATAGAAGGGATAAGGAGGGAATAGGTCAAGAGGGAGAGGGAGAAATAAGGAGAGAAATAAGGAGAGGGAGAGAAATAAGGAGAGGGAGAGAAGCATACGCTATTATTACCCCCCTATTCTCCAGTGATAGAATATGTTATGAGAAGAAAGGATGGGTTGACTAATGAAGGACTGTATGGAATGAATGGTAGAAGATGAGAGGAGAGAAACAAATGGAGGGGAGGAGAGGAGGGGGAGAGGAAGAGAGGGGGAGAGAGAGGGAGAGAAAGGAAGGAAGTGAGGGAGAGGGAGAGAAAGGGAAAGAGAGAGAGGGAGAGATATGGGTGAAGGGCTACTAAAAGAGGAAGAGGGGGATGAATTGAGACTCGAAGTTGAAATGGCAGTTTGACTCCTATGGATATCCAAACACACGAAATAGAAGGGAGATAGAGACTTGAGTAAGCATTTCACTCTCATAGTTCTGTAGATGGAGATGGAGAGGGAGAGAGGGAGAGAGGGAGAGTAAAGAGAAAGGGAGAAGTAGAGGGAGAGGGAGAGAAGGACGAAGAGATGGAGAGGGAGAAAGGTAGGACCCGGTAATTTCGAGAGGAATGAGGATATTTGAGTAGAAGTCATTGAGGGTCCAAGTATGCGGGTATATGGAAGGTATTAAGGAAGAAGAAAAGGGAGAGGGAGAGAGAGGGAGAGAGAAAGGGAGAGGGAGAGAAGAGGTGAAGGTGGTACCGAGAAAAAGACTACTTCTGACTCTAATGACTGTTTGGCACGATTGAAGAAATGATATATTATTGTTAGGAGATAAAGATCTTCGGGCCACTTGACCAAACTCCATATCATTTTACAACTAGAGATAGACCGGGTTACGGTACTTTCCAAAGTTCAAGATCTATAATAGAAATCACATTGATAGACAAGGATAAGGGAAAAACCAGTAAAGATATAGACTAAATTAGTCATTTAAAGTGTATATAGACTGAAATATGATAGAGTGGAAGAGACTATAATAGGATGAGAAAGAGATTCGTCAAAGAAATCTCAATATGAAGATGAAAGAAGAATAGACGACAAGATGAATGAATGGACTATATCAAAAGAATGATTTGTCTCTGAAAAGGAAACACGACACAAGAATACAATACAGATACATTGATTTGCATGCAAAAATACACATTTAATAATAAAATGAAAAACTCGTTTGAAAAAAAAACGAGAAAGGAGGTGACGAGATTTTGTTCGAGAAAACTTAGTTGATGATAGAAATACATTGTGTTGTAAGGATACTGTAGACGATAAAGGTTACCTTCAGGATTGGGATTGATTGTGAGAACGGGCGAATACGGACCATGACCTTTCGTTGTCGAGGCGGACACCTGAAGGATAATATAAACTCTATAACACACAAGTTTAAGGAATTTAATATATTAAATTATATTAATGAAAATTAAATGTAAGAAATATAGGTTTGCTTGTAAAATTAAATAATTTTATGAAAAAATAAGTTAATAATGTGTCTTCAGTATGCAAAATTTGAGGATATTTAATGAAGTATTAAATATTTATTAAATGAAGTAAGTCTGTACCTTGAAGGTATATGATAGATTGGGCTCCACTTTGAAGATTACTGAGTTTGTGGGCGTCTGGAATTATTAATTTATCATTATGTAATTTATCAATTGTCAATCGAAATTTTGCTATCATGAAATAAACAGAGTTTCCTTTACTTGTCTCTATTTATGGCGAAAAGAGAAAAGAGAAATAATTGAAAACTTCGATAATTGTGATTCGCAGAGTACATTGAGAGGTTTGATATCAAGATGATGCACGCCCCCGAGTCAAAAAAATAAGCGAAATAACTAATAGAAAATGAGTGAGTTTTCAATGGAAAAGGAGGACACGAATGGACTTTTTCTCACTCTTTCTCTTTCTTCTCCTCATTTTAATCTCGCGTGCCACCAAATCTCACTCTCTCTCTCTTCTTCTGTCTCTCCCTCTCCCTCTTCCTCTCTCCCTCATTTTCTATTCTCTTTTTTCTCACACCCTTTTCCATACTCTCTCAGATGTCAATTCGCCATTGCGAGGAAGAAGGAAAAGAGTATCGGATAAAGCTTAGAGATATTGTTTACTCTCAATAAATATATCTATAGATGAAGAGATAAAGATATGAGTATCGGGATAAGAAGTAAATGGAGATAGAGGATATGAAAGGATGAAGAGAGGAAGAGAAGAGGAAGAGTTACATATAAATGGACATAGGAGTGGGACTGGTCATTCCAATCAACCACTCCCTTCATAAGCTTCATCAAGAGTGAGTATCACGGAGGAGTTGAGGAGAGAGAGAGGGAGGGAGGGAGAGGGAGAGGGGGGGGGAGAGGGAGGTAGAGCCACAAGGGAAAAGCATAGTGAAAGATGTTAATGAGGAGGCCGTGAGAGAATTTCAAGTGAAGGATTGTATGAATTATACTGATAGGAATGAAGATGAATTGAATCTGTCCCTCTTCCTCTCCCTCTTCACACTTTTCCTTATTATAATTATAGTTTCTATTTATGAAGAGTTTGGAAACAAAATTGGAAACATCTTAATGGAAGAACAGGAAAAAGGAGGCTAAACTTTTTTAGTACAGGGAAATAAGATTAAAATTTAAAAAAAAACTTTTTGCATATGTTCCTGATCATTTTAGAAACTTTCAAGAGCAATATTGCGTGCAGATTTGCAATATTTTCTCATGGTCCATCTCTCCCTCTCCCTCTCCCTCTCCCTCTCTCTCAATTCAGATAGGGAAATCTTCATATTATCTTCATGGTCTACATCATTAACAAGTCGATGCTAACTAAATAAGGATAGAAAATTGGAAGACAAAGACAAAGATACGGAGAAAAGGCCTTGTAGACTAGAGAGGAGATAGGAAAGAGGGAGAGATCTTAGATAACTCTAAGAAAGAGAGAGGGCCTAATAGAGTGAGAGTACTTCATTGGCCCGGAAGAAGAGGGAGAGGTCCGTCAAAAAGAATAGAAGGAAATAAGTGATGGAGAGAGGAGATGATGTGAGGGAGAGGGAGAGAAGAAGGAGAGGGAGATGGAGGAACGAGAGGGAGGGAGAGTAGAGGGTAGAGGGAGGGACTAAAACGAACAGACTTCTTCATTTCTCTATGCGCGCAGAAAAAAAGCCAAAAGAGAGATAGATATGGGATATTACTCTCTCTACTCAGTTGTTCTATTCGATGGGAATATTGTACGATTAATGAAGAGAGAATAAGGAGAGGGAGAGGAGAAAATAAGGAGAGGGAGGGGTGAGAAGAAGGACAGGAAGAGGTAAGGAGGAAAACAGTAGTATATATTGCAATAGGGCATACACTAACAAGCTGCCAAGGTGTGAGAGTAAGGTAATACTCTGTCTTACTCTATAGCTTGGATGAGAGGGGAAAGGAGAGGGAGGAGATGGAGAGGGAGAAAGCAACAGAAAAAAAAAGAGAAGCGTGAGAGCACAGAAATGAATGAAAATGATCGTCAACAAAAATATATTTTGTATTCATCTAATGTATTTTGCAGAAATATTTTATTTGATCTATGGAATCGAATATTTGCACAATAATATCAATATGTGAAAAAAAATAAATAAATAAAATAATACTAACCACCTCCTCTTTACGAGTGTTACTTCCATCCATTGGAGTGAGGATTGCCTGATAAATATTGATTATTTAATTAATTAAATGAGTTTGACATCTCTCATTGCACATCTTTTATCAATTCATCAATATAATATGTGTTTAAAGAAACACCCCGAGCTAATTTGAAACTCTCCGCTCTAGCCACACTCTCATGCATTCTTTGTCTATGAGATAGCGTTGCCAGAGCGGGGGGGGGGGGGTAAAATTAGTTCGGTCTGTGCCTTTAAATACAAAATGATGTACGTCTTTCATTGAGAGATATAATAATTACCTTATATCCAGTAATGGCTCCGTTCCTTTTCTCTTCTACTGGAGGATCCCATGAGAGTTTCATCTGAAATTTTAATAATTATAATATTTTAAAATATAGAGAACCTAGACAATTTATCCCATTTCATTCAATATTGCCACAAGTTGATTCTACTGATTAATTTACTACATGGAAATGAATATTCATTGTAATAATGGATCAAACCTTGCTAAAGTTCGTTTTGAGGATCATAGTGGAGAGAAAGGTTTATGAAGAATATAAGAAGAAGATGATGGAGGGAAGAAGGTGAAGAGAAATTAAGGGATGAAGAGGTAGTTAAACGGGGTGGATGAGGACGAATTCAGGAGATTGGGGTTGAGGAGAGGGAGAAGTGAGGGGAGAGGGAGAGGAAGAGGGAGAGGGGGAAGTGAGGGGAGAGGGAGAAGAAGAGGGAGAGGGAGAGGGAGTGAACGGTGCAATTGAGAGAGTCAGATCTCTTCCTCCCACACTTTTCTTCCTCTCGACTTCTTCAAATTTCGGATGATGAATAAGTGAAAGAACACTATCTCCCTCTCCCTCTCCCCTTCTCTCTCTCTCTTCACACCTTCCATATGCTAGTATTCGTACACTACAGCATCATCTACAGCAACATGTCCTCTTTCTCTTTCAAACGATGGAAATGATCATTCTACACATGAAACGACTCTTTTTTTCTATTAGAGTTGAGAAGTACGACGATGGATCAAGGGAAGGTGTAAAGATATACATGATAGTAAAGAAGAGACTGGTGATGATTCGGGGATACTCGGTAACAATAAAGATATGATCATTCCCTTATACGTTCCATTTCAATGATATATCTTTTTTCAACAACATACACTATGATCTATCAAAATAGAATACAATATTGGAACTTCATTACTCCCCTTGTGCTCTTTTCTTTTCTGTCTCTTTTTTCTTTGTCATTGATATTTTATTAACAAAATATTCATATAAAGATAAGAAAGAAGACGACTTACCCTATTTCCACTAATGATTTCATATTGAACATTGATAGGTTCAGCTTCGGGGACTCCATCAGGGGTGGCCAATGATTCTGTTGCATTTGGAGACAATCCCTCTACATTCTCTGCTCCCAAGAGGATCTCGTATTGCTCACCCATCCCTGCAATCAGGATTACGGTAAGGGAGGCCTTGGTTACGGTAGGAGCTACTTATTACGGTACTTACAGAGTCCATCGATTTCGAATGAAGTATTGAATCCATCTTTAGTCACGAAATGTTTGAAGTCCTTATGAGAAGAGGAACGATACCAAATGTGATATCTGAACGGAGAACATTATTGATTGATATTGATTGAGAAAAGAAGAATATTCAATGAGAAAAGAAGATTATTGATCGACATTTCATATCATTTTTTAAAATTATTTTGAAAAATAAAGTAACGCTATAAAATCATACAAAATTTCATAAATGATATTGTATAAATACCATTAATGTATTAATCAAGCTATAGTACCTATCGATGGGTGCATCAAGTGAATCAATAACGGGCATTTTCCATTCGATCGTAGCCTTCAATGGTGATACATACACGGGTTTCTTCAGTGTAACTCCTATGATCTCTGGTTGTTTAGGAGCTGAAATATTCAAATTGATACTGTATTTTATCTGTCGCTAATGTATTCTCTATGAATTTCATTCTCATACTTTCCTGAAACCCACATAAACCTATTATTATTATTATCATCAAGATTATAGACATGAATAGAAATGATCAACTATTATATTAGTTTGGAGAATGTAAAATAATCTAAATAAAATAAAACTCACGTATTCCACCAGTGACAATACTCTTGCTCTCACTGAATTCTCCATCACCATTCTTATTGAAAGCATTGACACGAAATGAATATTCACGATTTGGATCAAGACCTCCCACTGTTGTATGCAGTTTCTGAAAGAAACATTCATTATTGCGAATAGACAAGCTCTCCTCGTTTTGCATACTCTCTCGCCTCTTTTCTTATCGTTACTTTTGAACTCAACATTAAACAATTCCTAGAATTTTAAACATATTTTGATCAATCGCCAAGTCAACAGGAAGAATAGGGCTTATTAAATTCCTTGCACTCATTGTCTTACTAGATGATCACTGTGATCTCTAACAACGAAATCAACACGAACTTGTTTTGCACAAGTGCAAAAACGATGTGAGAAAATGAAGAATGATAATGAACCAACCTTAGGATCTCGTATGGATATTGCCTTCTGAAGACCTCCACCAACAGGAACTCCATTCTCTAGTCTTTCCTGAATAAGGAGATAATAGCGGGACGTAATGATAATCATTCATTGGGATTAGAGAAATGCTATGAGAATGAAAAAACAGGGAACCTTCATATCAAAGGTAAAGAAGAAAGAATTGAAAAAAAATGAATAACCTTATAAACATAATATCCTTTCATCACTCCATTCTCGTGTAGTGGAGGTTCCCATGATAATCGAACCTGCAATTTTTAAATTTCAATAAATTCTAGTAAATAGCAAAAAGCGGAATGACGTAATACACAAGTTTCTTACATGTCTAGTATAGAAAAAGAAATGAATATGAAAACTTTATAAAGATTTTAAAGATAAATTGAATGAATACTGACCTCGTTCGCATTGACTAGTTCTACCTTGAGTCCTCGAGGTGCTGATGGAACTGAAAAATAGAGGGTTAATCTTTGATCTTTGATCTGCTCCATTAACTATTCATTTCATCAGTTTCTCTAAATAACCATGCACAATCACAACACATCCAAGGATCAAAGATCAAAGTTCAGAGATCAGAGATCAAAGATCAAAGATCATCTACTTTCATTCCAACATTCCTGAAGTAGACATTTCCAGTCCTGCCATGCTTCCCAGTTCATGAATAGTAGTATGATTGACTACGGTAGTTCGATTAGAGCACACTTATGACAACTAATGACTATGGTAGACTACTGTAGATCAACAATATGTGGAATAATGCACACGTGTGATTAGTGTAGAAAAGTAGAAGATGACTCTTTGTTTCAAATACTAAAAGAGGCACAATGAAGAGGAGAGAGTATTGCTATGGCAATCGGATGGGAAATTGTTTCCATCTAAGTTTAAGGGAGAGAGGGAGAGGGAGAGGGAGAGGGAGAGGGAGAGGGAGAGGGAGAGGGAGAGAGTATGCGAATGAATAATGCCTTGATTAGTGACTGTTTTCCATTAGTGTCTTCATTCACTAATTCTCCAGACCACACGTCGTCTGTCTATGTATATCATGGATAACTATTTCTATGAAGTGAATTCATTTTCGAAAAGAAATAAAGCACACGAAATCATGCGGGAGATTGGTAGATTTTTTATTCAATCCTCAAGATATTCAAAAGGTGTGAGAATTAGAATATATAATCTGTGAATGGTATTGTTCCCTCTCATCTTCTCTTCTCTTGAGTAGTCAACTAACATCCATATGGGTTTACTCAGTCACTGCTTCTTGGTTGAAGAATCACGCTTGACAGAAAGACAATAGGAGAGGGAGAGGGAGAGGGAGAGGGAGAGGGAGAGGGAGAGGGAGAGGGAGAGGGAGAGGGAGAGGGAGAGGGAGAGGGAGAAGGAGAGGGAGAGGGAGAGGGAGAGGGAGAGGGAGAGGGAGAGGGAGAGGGAGAGGGAGAGGGAGAGGGAGAGGGAGAGGGGAGAGGGAGAGGGAGGAATAGGCCTGCTTTTCGACCCCTACTTCAACCCTATAATTAAGACGTCTACACGTATTGTGACAACAATGGAAGTGATGGACAACCCCATACTTTCACACTTTTCAATAAAAAATAATAATGAGATATTGTCACTATTCGAATTGTCAACAAATTCAATGAGCGTTAAGAATATTTGATATTGCTCTTTGATCTTAGGTCCCAATGATAATAAACTAATATAGTAATAAATGATTTATCTAAACACTAATTCGATTGTTTTCATCGTCCTCGATTACTGCAGACCTGTCCTTAATATGGATCAGATAAGATTCTCTCCTCTACCTCTCCCTCTCTCTCTTTCTACCTCTCTCTCTCCCTCTCTCCCTCTCTCTCTCTCTCTCCCTCTTAAACCGAATCTCTCCTCATCTCTTGGTTAATTCAATGTGATCAAGATAATATTCTCACTCGTGTAACCCTCATAGATTACCTTCCCCTCTTTCTCTCCCTCTCCCTTTCTCTCCTCTCCCTCTCCCTTTCTCTCCTCTCCCTCTCCCTTTCTCTCCTCTCCCTCTCCCTTTATCTCCTCTCCCTCTCCCTTTCTCTCCTCTCCCTCTCCTTCTCCTTCTCTCTCCTCCCTCATTAATTCTCATCAAAATCAATCTAATTTAGCTCTATAGATAGTGCGAGGCTGAGACTTTTGACCACATGGTGCAAAGAGGGAGAGGGAGAGAATGAGGGGAGAGAGGGAGAGGGAGAGAATGAGGGGAGAGAGGGGGAAGGAGAGTTGTTGGATCAAATCGACTACTACTACAACGCTAACTTCTGCCAATAATACACCAAGTACCATTTATTAGGGTTAACGAAACGAAAACGGAATTCGAAAGTTTCGTTTGGAAGGGAAGATTTGCATTTCTTCCGGAACGAGCGAGAGAGAAATGAGATTCTTCCGGAACAAGAGTGATTTCATAGCGTTCCGTATCCCTTCCGTATCAATTTCATTGGACAAAACTGATCGGTGTATTGTCAAAGTTCTCTCTCCAATTCTGATATTTCAAATATGTTTCACACTCATCCCCTTCTTTTCTCCCCCTTTCCCTTCCCTCTTTCGGAACAAAGGAGCCAATTTGCATCTCTTCCGGAACGAGAGGCAAATAATTATTCTTCCGAATTGATTCCGTATCAAAAGTCTCGTCGTTCCGGAACGAGAGTGAAAATACGTGACTTTCGAATGGCGTTTCGTCTTCCGAACGGACAACCCTACCATTTATGATCTTCTCTACACTCTCTTCATTTCCCATGATCTCTCTTAATCTTCTCTCTTTCTCTATTCTCTCTCGTATCATAATGCACTCTATCACAGTATAAAGCTATCCATTGTTTACGTAACATCATAGACAGAGAGACATCCCCTCTTTGATCCCCGTCTACCTCTCCCTCTCCCTTTCTCTCTCTCCCTCTCCTTCCACTGACCCTATACAGACTGGCTATGCCTCTAGGCTCGTTAACTTTCGTGATCTGGTAGGATATATTGCAGATGAATGAGTATTGTAGAGATAGATTTAGAGGTAGAGGTAAAGGGAGAGAGAAGGAGGAATAGAGGTAGACGGAGATATAGAGGGAGAGGTAGATGCAGACACAGAGGTAGAGTACTCACAAACTAGGCATCATTCAGTATAATATACCTGCATAGAAACCCAAATAGTCTTCGTTACCTTTCTGTATTCCATGAATGATCTGAATGAATAGAAGAAGAATGAAGAAATCTTTCTTCTTCGGCATTCCCTCCTTGGAGTGATCGAATCCCCTTACACAGAGGGATAGAGACTAATGAAGAAGATATCCACACTAATTAGTCATTGAGAGATAACTGAAGAGATATTGATAGGAGATTAAGAGACGAATCATGAGAGAATATCAGATGATAGGGAACGAGAGGGAGAGAGGGAGAGAAAGGGAGAGGGAGAGAAAGGGAGAGGTAGATAGGGAGAGGGACAGAGATAGGAGTAGAGAGAGAGGGAGAGAGAGAGAGGGAGACCCTCTCAGAATGTGATTGATCAAACAGTGTGTGTGCATCAATATAAGGAATGGATGGGTACACAATTGCAATGAATGAATATATTGATTGATTGGATGAAGTAATGGTTGATCGATCGATTGACTGACATAATATTGATTTATTGATACGATAAAACGGAGAGGTACAAATATGGAATGGCTCATGAGTTATAGATGGAATAAACAGTGTACATTATGCAGCGATAGAACCATGGAAAACAGTAAAAACTGAATAACAGTTGAATATCGATGTAGGTTCAAGAAAAGAAAGAAAGATGAAGAAGGAAGATAAGTGATGCCATGAATGAAAGTAGCTTAGTACTCTCTATCTCTCCCATTTCTCTCCCTCACTGATTCACTGATAATAGACAAGTGATTAGGAATAATAAAGCTTGAATTAGAAAATATAAAAGAACATCCCTAAAACAATACTGCGTTCTCGTGATCCACATTCGTTGATTCAATACCGCTTTCAATTAAAAACAAAGTTATTTCCTAACTAATGTTTAGTATTGCGTATCTCGATTCTACTCATATACAAAATAATCAATAATAATGCCTATTATCGATTGACTAGGGCAAATCAGGAATGAAGAGAGAGGAGACGGAGGAATGAGCAATCAATTGGCATATAAGCGTTCTCTCCCTCTCCCTCCCTCTCTCCCTCTCCCTCTACAAAAGTGACCGCCGGAGAGGGGGAGATAGTCGTAAAGGGAGGATGAATGAGAAAGGAGAAAAGATGAAGATGAATGATTGAAATGAGAATAGAACAAGGCTGAGAAGATATTAACTAATCAATAATGATAAAAATAATGATATTATGCCAATTTTCGCGCAGTTTTTAGTATTTGTTAGAAAGAAAACAAGGTGCACAGTAAGTATTATAGAAATGTAGCCAATGAAAATGATAAATAATGGAAAGATTCGAAAAAAGAAGAGAGAATGAGAAAGAGGATACGTAAATGAAGATATTAGAAGGAAGAAGAAGACATTGTCAAGGACGGAGATATAAGGTGAGGGAGGAGGAGGATGGAGAGGGAGAGGGGGAGGGAGGAGGAAGAGGGAGAGGGAGAGGGACAAAAGGAGAGGGAGAGGAGAGAGGTCTAGAGGTAGACGCAATCGTCCTCTCCCTCTTTAGCCTCTTCTGATCAGATAGAGACAGAACAGAGTGGGAGGATTGGTCAGAGAGGGAGAGGGAGAGAGAGAAAGGGAGAGGGAGAGGAACAGACTCTTTTTAGTGTTCCGCTCTCTCACTAATTCCGTTGTGCATAGGTATATATAGAGGAGATTGGATTTATAGAGAGATGGACTACAAAAATGGAATAAAGGATAAAAATGAATAGATCGTAATAGTAGATTGGATCGGAACAATATATAGGACTAAACTATTAAACGCACAAAGTTTTCTTTGAATAAAGATTGTATAAGAATGAGAGGCTGAATAAATATTCGAGGAATGCAAACCGAAATAAATATTGGCATTGATATAATGAACAAAAGGAGCAAAAAGATGATGGACTCTCTCTTTCTCTGTTCTTTCCTTCATCTCCATAATCTCTCATATCTTCTCAAGTGACAAAAAACATCGGCATATGTTGAACATTAAAGAAGACTTAATGAAAGCAAAAGAAATGAAGAGTGACAAAGAGATGAGCTATAGTAGAGGATAATAGATAATGGAGAGAAGAGGAGAGAGGGAGAGGGAGGACAGAGAAATAGAGCATAGAGTGAGGGAGTATGGGATAGTGAGAGAGTGCTAGGGATATCTCTTCACGCATACAGTCCTATTATGGATATTAATACTAGAGTGACTGGTAAAATATTCGTTGACAAAATGTCTGCTCTCTCACTTATCACCACACTCTCTCGTCCATCTCTAACCAGTATTTGGTTTCTGTTCTCTCTCACTATCACACACTCTCTCACTCATGGATGACTTTGGGAATAGTATGCAGTGGTCAAGACACACATGGCTGCACTTGACGTATCAGAAAGGAGAGATGGCGAGAGAGAGGGAGAGAGAGAGAGAGGGAGGGAGAGAGAGGGAGGGAGAGAGAGGGAGGGAGAGGGACAGAGGGAGGGGGTGGAGATATCCTAACTCCTCTTCATCTTTCTTTCATATTCTCTTTTCATACATCAATTGACTGAAGGAGCATCGAAGAGGAATATGTCATGGCTATTGCGTGATGAAGAAACATTTAGAGTGATGAAGGAGAGAAGGAGAGGGAGAGGGAGGAGAGGGAGAGGAAGAGAGAATTAAAATAGAAACGGAAATAGATGATTCATTATCGTTTTCGTGTTATTTCTTTCTCGAGAAAAGCCAACGGAATGATAGAAAATGGAATGAAATTAAGTGATTCTTAGAGTGAATCTGATTGTGAGAAGGAAGAAAATGGTTTTATAAACTATAAATAACCATGATAATCGGTGAAATCTCTAACGGATAAGAAATGAAGAACAGAAAGAAAACTAGTGCACAATACTCTTTGATCGACAGAGAACAGGGAAATAGTGTGTGATAGGAAGATACTCGTATTACCCATATAGAAAAGGATTGGAGTATACAATTAGTGAATGATCATAGAGTGGGAGATGAACACTAATACATATTGTATTGAAGATGATGAAGGATTAGGAGATGAGAGAATAGGACTGTAATGACCTGAGAGGTAGAGGTAGAGGTAGAGAAGGAGAGGTAGAGGTAGAGGTAGATGTAGAGAGGGAGAGGTAGGGGGAAGAGGCAGAGGTAGAGTCTTAAAATACTAGGTTGTTGTCTTCATCATCATATTGTCAGTTCCTTCTTCTTCCTTCTCAAGGCTGTTATAGAGAATCAAAGAAGACAAAGAGGAATGAATGAAATGAGCATAATGAAGATTTACAGACTCCCTCCCTCTCCCTCCTTCTCTCTCTCCCTCTCCCTCTCCCTCTCCAGAAATGTTTACTTGCGACAGTCCATGTATCATCCCTCTACAGCAGCTGTCCAGAATGCGAAATGAGCTTCACTCTCTCATTTTTCCATACTCTTTCTCATTCTATAACCGTCTGTACTCTCTCCGTTCCTGTTATCTCTTGTCATTTGCATAATCTCATTCCTGAGTCTAAAACAGACTGCGGCTCCACATATAAGGACAGCTGACATGGAGAGTGAGAGACAAAGGGAAATAGAGAGAGTACAGAAGGTTAGAAATGAGAGATCATGGAGATGAGAGAGAGTGCAGACAGTGGAGAGAGATGAGAGAGTAGGGGGAAAGTGAGAGAGTGACAGAGAAAGAGAGTGAGACAAAGACAAATGAAGTGCGAAGGAGATGGTTGAAATGGCAAATGGAGATGGATGAAGTGAGGGAGAGGGAGAGAGATAGAGGGAGAGATCCCAGATTGAGAGGGAGAGATCTAGAGGGAGAGGGAGAGATCTAGAGGGAGAGGGAGAATGAGTAGGTCTAAATGGAAGTGACTGTCGAATTGGATATTGAGCAGACGGTCACTTCGGTTTCACTTTGAATCGAAATAGATGAATTAAATATGAGAGAGATTAATGAAAAGAGAGTGAAATAAATGAATGAAACAAATCATTACTTCATATATTCGTATACGTTGCAATATAAAGTCAAAATCAAATTTGCTATTTTCGAAATTTCGAGGAAAATACTGGATAGATGGGTATGAGTGTTGTTAGGATATGAAAGAAGAAGAAGGAGAAGTATTTTGGAATTAAGGAAAAGGAAAGAAAATACAAGGAAGAAGAAGAAAGAAGAGAAGAAGAGAATATAGTGAAAATGAGAAGAAGAAGAAGGAATTGTATGGACAGAATAAAGAAAGAATTATTGTGATTATAGATAAGTCTGGATGATAAATTATAATATCAGCTAAGAGAATCATGACATTATTGATTGATTAGACAATGTATCGATAGATAAATCAATAATATAGAATTGTATCTCTTTCATAATCTTCTCCTTCTTCTCTTAGACTTCATCATCGAATTCTCAAATGCGAGACTAAATTGCAATTTGGAGCACTCTAGTGTTCTCTGAGGAGGAGAGGGAGAGGGAGAGGGAGAGAGAGAGAGGAAGAGGAATGGAAGGAGGAGAGATAAGCGACCAAGAGGGAGAGAGAGGTGACCACCCCCTAAGGTCCCCTTCAGATAGTGACCGTTCAAATGTAATTAGACTAGAGTAGAAGAGGGGATGGATGGAGAAGATGGAAAGGAAGAGGGAGAGGGAGAGGGAGAGAAAGAGAGGGAGAGATAGACGAGGAATAGAAAAGGAGAGGGAGAGAAATAAG
This sequence comes from Parapristionchus giblindavisi, assembly GCA_943737045.1. Classification (NCBI taxonomy): domain Eukaryota; kingdom Metazoa; phylum Nematoda; class Chromadorea; order Rhabditida; family Diplogasteridae; genus Parapristionchus; species Parapristionchus giblindavisi. The sequence goes on along the minus strand of CALSFV010000323.1, from coordinate 344,354 downwards.
GTATGAATCAGCTTTTCCTCTATCCCGCTGTGATGACTGACTAAAACGTCGCATGTCCCTGACCTTAACTGGGCACCTGGTACCAATGGGTAACTGGGTACGGGGAGGGTTCACGGGATTGGGTATCCATGGTTTGCAGATTTCGGTTAACCAGAGTTAAGTACCATGCTGTATTTATCCCAGCAACTACTGTCAATGATTCAGATGAAGGGATACAAATTCGGATAAGTTGAAAAAACGTTGCAAATATTCCCCAATCCTGTTGGTTTGTCAATGATTAACCACTGCCCAAATGGTTTATAGGTTAACCACCAATTGCGTTCTCTCTTCCATCCAAAAGTGGTTGGTCATCTACATAATCGTTCTCTCTGTGTTCTTTCACGCTCCACTTGGTCACTTCAGAAGGCGGTAGAAAGAGAATGAAAGGGTTACAGGTGGTTAGAGAATAGCGAGAGAGTATATGAAATGAGGAGTGTCCAGGGAAAGATTGCGAAGAGAGCATGTATAAAGGAGAGAGTGCAGACGCTGATACACAGACGAGAGAGTACATGAAAGTGAGAGAGTGCTAGAGAAAGAGAGAGAGATTCAATATGGATTCAGAATACTTGACCCACTCTGAAGATGACACCTGGACATGAATAAACGATGAGCACGAGGACCGTTATTTGGGTGAATCCGTCAATTAGGAATAACAGAATCCCGGGACCGTAATGGGATCCGGGAAATAGGAACGGCTTCCGTTAAATAGTAACGGAAATGGAGGAGGCGGCGATAGGAATAGAAGGAAATGGAGAAATCTGAGATGATGAGAATCTTATTTTGAATGAAGACTATGACGCATAAGGAAAACAATGATGAAAAAATACTTGGAAAGATCAAAGATCAAGATTGAGAAACCTAAGAGATATTGAATACTTGTAGATCAAAGAATGGGAGTAGATTGGAGTGACCAGTGTGTGAAAGGGTATGTGTTGAATGGACAAAGGAAGGAGAGAGAGGGAGAAGGAGAGGGAGAGGGAGAGGGTGAGAGAGAGAGAGAGAGAGAGAGAGAGAGGGAGAGAGAGAGAGAGAGGAGAGGAGAGGGAAGACTCGTAGACTGAGACGGAGAGTACTAATGACAGGCCTTCTCACACCAGTGCATAGTGGCACTCTTTAGAATGGACCGAGAAAGGGAGAGGGAGAGAAAGAGGGAGAGGGAGAGGGAGAGAAAGGGAGAGAGAGGGGAGAGGGAGAGAATACGTCCAATTTGTTTAGTAGAGTCTTATGTATGATGAGATCTCCTACACAATGGATAATGGAAGTATAACAGAGTTTAGAATTGGAGAAAATATGGTGAAATTGTTCCCTTTGTAAAGATCTCTTCATATTCCATACTATTTCTCTATTCTATGACTACGAAAGAACATGAAATGAAGTTTCAAAAGTTCAAAGGATACTGAATAAGAAGAGGAAGCAGTGATGAATTGGTCAAAGATAGTAAAGGATTGAGATACACTAGAATAGATAGATTCAGTTTGACAAAGAGAATAGAGTTGAGGAGAGCGGGAGAGGGAAAGGGGGGGGGGAGAGAGAGAGAGAGGGAGAGGGGATAAGGATAGAAAAGTCCACAGGTCCCTTCGGGGATAGCCCTTCTTCTAGGACTGATTCACGATTTATTGAGAGAAGAGTAGAAGATGTGTAGATAGAGAGGGTATGTAAATGAGTAACCGAGAAGGGATGAGAAAGAGGGAGAGGGAGAGAGCTAAAGAGAAAAGGAGAGAAGGAGAGGGAGAGGGAGAAATACTTATTTCCAGAGCTATCTATGGGAGACTAAGTATATATGTATCTAGACTCAGTATTGAACCTCTCTCTCAGGTGACCGCACTAAGTATGTCCGTGAGAGATGAGGAAGAGGTAGGAGATGGAGAGAGAGGGAGGAGAGGGAGAGGGAGAGGGAGAGGGAGAGGGAGAGGGAGAGAGGGAGAGGGAGAGGGAGAGGAGGAAGAGGGAGAGGAGGAAGAGGGAGAGGGAGAGGAGGAAGTGGTACATCTAGAAATAAGAACCTCATCTGATTCGTATAGATGAATCATATCTACAGTATTCAATGAAGAATAAGGACACAGATCCATTTTCAGATGTTCCTATACAATTTCAATACGAATTTACCATCTGGAGCAACTTTACGCTTCTCCCTCTCCCTCCCTCTCTCTCTCTCTCTCTCTCTCTCCTCCCCTAGTGTTCATCATTGTGGAATATGCAATTTTTTCGGCAACTTGAACTGGCTAAATGTAAAGAATGAGAGAGTGAAAAGATATGAGAGAGTACATAGAAAGAGAGATAGTGAGAGAGTGCACAGGATGGAAAATAATTGTTGGAGAAAATGCAAAATGTGGAGGTGTGGCTACTCTCCCTGGAGGGATGAGGGATAGAAGGAGAGGGAGAGGCGAGAAAAGAGAGAGGGAGAGATCCGGGAGAGAGTGCATCAGGTCAATTTCCATGAAGAAATGAGCATGGATGGAAACCCGATTCAACCGAGAGAGGAGGAGGATGAGATAGAGTAGTTTAGTGCAAAAAAGACTGAAGAAGAAGGAATTAAAGAGAATGGAAGGATGGAAGACAGTGTAGTATAGCTGCGCACATTTATTTATTTTCGCAGATTATTTATTTATTTATAATTTTCATGTCTTGCTTTGTGAAAAGCCACAAGAATCATTTTTAAGGCAGCGCAGCAAAATATAATGGAGAGCCATAATATTGAGATCTTTCTGCTACGTGGGTTATTAAGTTCTACAATTGAAACTTCTACATCTATCATCTTCTGAATCCCGACCTAGGGCATACATATGAGAGAGGAAACAAAGCGGAATAAATGGAGAATGAGAATAATATCAATACTTAATTCACTAGATAAATAAGTATAATAGTAGTTCTCCATTTGAAGCCATCCACAACTCTTTCTCTTCGATCTCAAGACTCTCAACCATGACAAAGGTTGTATTGAGAGGAGAGACACGAATAGTAGGATCCTCCCTCCCTCTCCCTCTCCCTCTCTGTCGTGAAAGGGATTCTGTCAGCGAGAGAGGGAGAGGGAGAGGATGGAAAGAGGGAGAGGGAGGAGAGAAAAAGCTGACTGGGCGTAAAATCTCGTAATGTCGCGCGCGCAGACCCTAATGCAATCTGGGACGAAGTTGAAGGAGAAGAAGAGAACGGAGAAGAGGAAGATATAGGGATACTTTATCTATATATCTATTGTATTAGTGATAGAGGGCAATAAACAAATAACTACTATTAGATATTTTAATGAAGATAATAGAATGAAGCAAGTGCCAGTAACAAGGTCCTCCTCTAAAATGAATAAATATATGTAAATCATTATTTACTCTCGAAAGTTGAAGATAGAAGTTCGCATAGCTAGTCTATAATATAATAAATAATATTGATAGATATTTCTATTCAATTGATAAATCGAATCGAAGAGTGAAAAGATGAAGAATACTAATTACAAATGAAAAAAGATTAGACTTTAAAATAATGTAAATGAAGCCTATGATGGATTGAGAGAAAAGAAGATGAAGAATGAGCAGTCATATAGAGAATGAGACATGTGGTATATGGTCTTGTCTCTCCTCTCTCTCTCTCTCCCATCCTTCTCTCGCGCATTTATTAGACCGAACCACTTCATTAGAAAGGAGGAGAGATATGAACAGAAGGATAGATGGGGATGGTGAGAGAGAGAGGGAGAGATCAAGAGGGAGAAGCTTCCCTCTTAAGAGACAGACGGTTCATCCTGTTTGGACTCTTCATGACCATATGAAAGTAGAGAATTAATGAGAAGATGTCCAATGTTCATTCAAAGTTCAAGGGAGCTGACGTAGTGTTGATAAGTTGTGAAAAGAAAAATATGCGAGAAAGTGTGTGAAACGATGAGTTTTCTCAGACTTCTTTTCTTTTCTCAACTTTTGAAAAGAGCTTCATAACACTCGACGACAGAATAAATGAATAGTGTATGAAATGAAGATATCGTTGATAAAGTTTTACTGTGCCTATTTAAATCTAACAGTCCATAAAGTGTTTCCAATGAAGCTTGACTCCCAGAATGCCTTCGTAGAAGCTCATTAGCAGCGACGATTGTCAAATGACAGAAAGTTGCATGCACCACGGGCACCATATACAGAACGTGCAGAAAGAAAGACAGTAGACTGTACTTACCCAATTCGTCCTTCTTCATCGGCGGAGGTGCAGCTGAAATTAGAGAAAAATAGAAAAAGAAAAGGCACACCGTGCAAGAGAAGTTTAGTGGGTTTCGGAATACACACCATGCTCTGGACGCACCCTACGCACCAGATATCCACACAACACATTACACATCACACCATATTCTTTACCTCCTTCAAGTGTCTTCATAGTAACCACATTGCTATCATGACCGACACCAGCTTCTTCTGTCTCTCCAGCTACCGTAATCTCATACTTGGTGTGTGGTGTAAGGTTGGAGAGTACGGTAGTATAGACCCCGCCCACTCGAACTTCAGTCCACACTCCTTGATTCTTCTTTCGTCGTGTCTTACTACGGTAGTACTCTTCGGAACTCTCATCCAGATTATGGTGTGGTATAACAGATAGATTACGGTAGCGTACAACGAATCCTCGTAGTGTAGAGAAGGGAAGGGGTACGGTAGGAGTAATCGTCGACCATGATATAGTGAGAGATGATGAGGTAATATTGGATGGAGATTGAAGGATTGGAGAAGGGAATAAGGCTGGAATAGAATGAGGAAGAGACGAAACACTAATACGATATTTATGGAATGAAAAGGCTATGGAATTCTGAAAGAGGTGCAAAAGTGTGTCACAATAGATTTACGACAAATATATATTTTTTTACATTTTAAATTTATTTTCTCTGTCAATATTACCGCCACAAAAATATAGGAGATTTTTTTAACATTGAGGACAATTTCTGATATTTTTGAAAACTCAAAACGGTACATACTTCCATTGAGAGTAGTCACAATGGTTTCCTCTGAAGGTTCTCCACTTCCACGAGATGAACGAGCTGCTACTCTACAAATTAATCAATATTATATTATTTAAAACAAAAGTCAACTATAAATACAGAAATATACACATTGAAAGAAATTTGTGTGATTCCCTAAACAAATTAGTGTAAAAAGGAAAAAAAATGCCAATATTTTTTTAGGATTTGAATAATGAATGAAAGATGTTCTAACCGAAATGAATAAGTAGTGAATGGTTGTAGATCAGTGAAGATATATTTCTCATTTGTTGATGTTAAATTGATTTCTTTCTCAGTCGATGAACCATTGTGGATGATTGTGTAGCCAGTGATCTGAATCAATCAAAAGGATAAGAAAAACGAGTTTTTAGGATAAGATTTTTTTATTCCGAAATGAATCAACATAACTGATACAGTAACTTTAGTGATTTTATTCTGGACATGCTACATCTTTCGTTTTTCACATCTAAAAACCCTGTTATCTATTCCCGTCTTTTAATTTAAAAAAAGGAATGTAAAATCAAACCGGAGATGAGAATATTGGTCGATCCCATATCAATTGTACTCGTGTTGCATCTAATGGAGATGAAGTCAGACCGATCACTTGGCCTGGTACTGAAGGAAGAGAATTTGATAATTAGAACTATTTGATAAATAAAATGCGGAATGTGGAACACTTTAAGGTTAAAAGTGTTGATTGATGAAAAAAAAAGATACATTGGATCCACAAAAGAATTTTTTTTTTGCATTTTATTGCTTTTAAACACATTTTGAAACAGAATATTTAGATTGATCTTACATCCGGAATACGTCCTAACAGGAACAGATTTAGATGGTGGAGATTGTCCCTTTCGATTCACTGCTTTCACTACCACGTGATATCTCCTTCAAATATTATTATATGATTAAATAAAGCAACTGATTAAATAATAAATATAAATAAAATATAATTACTTATCAGATAGAAGATCTCTAATCGTGGCTGTTCGCTCATCGTTTGAGGTATTGTGCTGAATATTATATATTTTTTGTACCAACCAAACTTTGCACAAATAAGAAAAATACAACATTATCTAACCATCTTCCATTTCTCCAATGGAGCTTTTCCATCACCATCCGTGTAGTAGACGTTGTAAGACTGCAATGTAATTTGTTTATGCGAGGCAAACCGAGAAAAAAACAAGCAAAAACACAGAAATGTTTCAGAGAGATTGAAAAAGGAAGACTAACCGTTAGAATTCCATTGGGTACATCTGGAGGTAGCCATTGAACAACTATTCCTGATGATTGATATGCTTTTGCTTGAACCTGAAAATGATAAAAATCAATAACAGTAATTTAAAAAAAAATAATTTAGCACGAATAGTGCAGTATGATAGTCAGTACAAAAGAATCAATAATTACGTGAGGATCAAGACATTATAATAATATTCAATGAATAATCCATGAATACCTTTAATGGAGGACTACCAGGTAGATCATCATCAGTTTGTGCTTCTCTTGGATGTGAAAGTGATCCTCCTCCGATCTCATTGAATGATTGAACTACGAACTCATACACCTATAATATATTTAAATGAGAATTAGAGAATCCACTTCCATACAGTTTGTAACCACGACTGATCTAGCTAATCAATACTGAATGCAACAAAAATTCACCACAAAAATTTCGAACAATAATTTCCTTTCTAGTGAACAATGTGAATCAATCGATATTGGCAACAATATCAATCAGAATCCACTCTTACTACCGTAACCTACCGTATAGGGTTCAAGTCCAGATATCGTTGTCTGTTTCTCATTCGCTGCAACCACGTGCTCTTTCCACTTTGACGAATCTCCATACCTATATTTTGAATTTTGAATTATTTATAATACTAATAATATTTAAAAAATGAATATATTTACAACATTTACAAATGTTTGAAATGTTCCTGAATCAAATAGAATCGATATTTCATACACATCACAGAATCATGCTATTACATTCACATTCACATCACAATGACATTGCCGCGCAGTTGTCTTTTCAGATCCTTTTAGAATTTGAGCAAGAATGCTTCCGAAAAGCAGTGCCGCGCACTTTCTGAAATGACAACTGCGCGGTAATAACTTGATGAGATACTGACTCATTGGTATCTCCTGTTGTCTGAGTCGTCGTCGGTGACGTCACTCTCGATTGTCTGTTTAGTGAGAAAATCGATAATTAGTGATCACACAGTGCACGAGATATTATTGATTAGATGACAGAAAAGAAGAAGAAATCAATCAGAAAGGATTGTTTTTGCATTCTCATAAATTCAAGAAAATCGATTATTTGTGCATGCTTTAGAATCATTCTTTCAATCGATATTGATCTACACTTCTTACTTGACTCTATACTTGACAATATGTTTAGTGATAGGTTCTTCAGTTGATTCAGCTACTGGTTCCCATGAGATGGATAGAGTGGAGGAGGAAGCAGCTGTAGCATGAAGGTTCACTGGGGCAGCGGGGAGGGCTGAATGGAAAGAATATATTGTTGGTTATTTATCATATCCAAAGGAAACAATGGAATGGATGAAATGATGTATTGTTTGTCATCGATCATCTCTTATAAATAATGTGAGAAAGAAGTTTCCAAACGAAATAAGATAACACTATTTCCCTTCATCTCTTCACTTTACTCTTCGTTTTGAGCTTTGAACATCATCATATAATTTACAACAATTATCAATAAACACAGAGAAAATGTGCACAACACAGTACTCAAAACCTGTGGCGTGTTATATGTAACATGTTTTGTGTTGTATTTAGCACTTTATAGGAGTCTATATTCAGCTCTAACTTCTTATTTGAATAACTCCACTATGAAGATGAACTCACGTCTAACATAGACAGTAGTATGAGCAGTTATATCTCCTAGTTTACTCATGGCAACGCATGAATAATTCTCAGTCTGTTCCATATTCGATAGAGTGAGGATATTACGACCGATTGGAGCAGAAGCGAAGTCTTCAGGAACAGCTGAATACAAATTATAATTTTATAAAACGGAATAAAGATTGAAAAAATTTATTTTTTCCTCCGGAGTTCTTACAAAAGCACCAAGAATATTTGGAGAATTTTAAAGATGTTCAATTTGCATTACAAAGTGAGATCTTGTTAATGATTTTATTGAAGCTACACCAATTTACGGTCACAAAATAAAAAATAATCGATAAATCGATAATCTCACGTTCATCCATTTTCTTCCACAGTATCCTCGGCATGGGATATCCCACAGCCACACATGTTAGATTGATTGAACCACCGACACCGACCTCAAATCAATAATATTACTTTATTGATTGAAAAGTCTTCGTAAAATGGAAAGAGATTCTTCTTGGGTGGTCTTTACATCACTCATCTCCTCATTATTCATAAATACGTAAATGGTTTAGAAATGTCGTCGAGAAATAAAAGAAGATGTATAATATATGAAAATGACTCGAGTCTCATGAATAATTTTGTACATCTACACGTACCTTATACGATTTCTCCAGATTCACTGAGAAATATGGAGGCACGCGACGAACTGAAAATGGACTTTTATATTTTACGAAAATGGACTTTTATATAATTCTGAATTTTTTAAAACAAAGTAAAATTAAAATAAGTGCCTGGCTCTTGTTCCTGATCAAAGTATTCAGTATCTTGTGGATACTTTTGAGTTCTTTCATTTTCTTCTTTAGTCTTTTGTAATGTTGAAAATAGATCAAATGGAAGAGTGTTTTGGAGAAAATTTGATGTTGTACTCCGAAGTAGAATGGTTAGAATGATCAGTAGTCGAAGGATCATTGTCGATTGAGAGGGAGATAAAGAGGAAGGAGAGGGAGAGGGAGAGAAGCTATAAGGAGAGGTAGAGGAGAGGCATTCGACACAGCTTTCGATACACTCTGAAGAAGGAGAAAAGTTGAAGAGGGGAGTGAAATTGACTTATCACGTAGGAAGAAAAGGAGAAGGACAAAGGATAAAGTTAAGGAAAGAGACAGAAATAGAAGGAGAGGGAGGATGGAGAATGGGAAGGAAGAGGGAGAGAAGAGGAAGAGCTAGACGAATAAGGAGAGGGAGAGAGTCAAATATATACGAAAAGACCTGGAATGAGAATGAGAAAATGTCTCTAAGAAGGATGGAAGAAGATGAAAAGAAACAGAAAATGTAAATGGATCAAGAAATAGATAAGGAGAGAGGTACGGAGAGGATGAAGGAGAGGGAGAGGGATAGAGGGGTAGAGGTAGACGACTGAAAATATGATGAGGACATGTAAGTTGGAATAGAGGATGAGATAGAATCATATGAAGATAGAGAGAATTTGCATTAGATTAAGTAGAATATATAATGTCTCTCTCTCATATCTCTTTCTCTTTATTATGATCTCTCTATGATCATTCTATAGTTGATCCCTATACAGTCATATATATTCTATGAATATCGAATAATCCATTGGATTGGTTCAAATGGGGTCATTGATATGAGTACAACGTATACATAAATGCATATTGTCTAAGTAATTATGAATTTCGAATATAAGGGGTGAGAGTTAGAGAAAAAGAGAGAGAGAAGGGAAGGAGTGAGAGGGGGGAGGTTTCTAGACGGTGAATAGAGAAAGCGAACGTTGGAACAGAAGTAAAATCATATAAATTGTCGAACCAACGACGTTTAATGTGGTTGTGGAGTTATTAGAATGATAAAAAGTCTACTTGAATCGTTTTGAAGAGGGCATAATTTTAATTGGTTGTATGAAATTTCAGTTTCGCACAAATCGACTAGAACGATCTCTTTTAGCATACGGAATAGACAAAATAGGACTATAAAAGGATGGAATAGATTCATCTTCGAGTGAATAATGACTAATAATTGTAGAAGGACTTCAATCTCATTCTGTATCTAAGAGTCAAATGGATGACTATTTCATTGAATGAGACAGATCTCATGTACGATGTAATGGGATCATCTCTATCTCTCTCTCCCCCCCCTCTCTCTCTCTATCTCCTTCTCTCTCTCCCTCCCCCTCTCTCTCTCCCTCTCTCTCTCCCTCTCTCTCTCCTTCTCTCTCTTCCTCCATCTCTCTCCCTCTCTCCCTCTCCCTCTCTCTCTCTCCCTCTCTCTCCCCCTCTCCCTCTCCTTCTCCCTCTCCCTCTCCTCCCTCTATCTCCCGGAGGAGGTGGAGAGGGAGAGAAGTCTTAGGGCCAGATGCAACGGTCACAGGGCGGTAAGGATTGAAGCTTGAGGGAGAGATTAAGAGATACAGTAAGAGATAGGCAGATGTAAGATGTGTTTTGTACTCTTGAGAGAAGTGGATGGATTTAGCGGTATAATGAAAAGGAATGAAATGGAAGTTAAGAGGATATAGATTAAGATGATGATGATATCCGAAGAGGGTCTCAAGACAAAGAGATGGTAATAGCATGAATCAGTTGTTGATGTTGATTACGAATCCTTTTTCAAAAGTTGACCAATCGAGTTTTAAGATCTATTTCTCTTTCACGGTCATATTTTTTGCTATGTTCCCCGCAAATAAATATTTTGTTTAATCGAAAATGCATCCGTAATGAGTAGAAAAAGAGTACTATATCTTCATCTTCTTCTAAAATATTAATTGCCATTCTCGCCCATTCTCTAATATTGAAGTCTATTCAATATTTCAAATCTAAGTGATTAGTCACATGATAAATCCGATTTAACTAGTAGGAAAAGCAGGCAATGTTTCATGACTGAGTTCAAAGCTCTAGATCACCCGCAAATTGTCTTTTGGAGATAAATAAGTATTGAGGATAAGCAATATCGGATCAGATTCATTAATCGATAATAGAGATAGTATAGACGTCCTTAGAAGAAGAATATGAACGAATGAGAAGAAGAAAAGAACTGAAGTCATTGAATGTTGAATGAGAATGAAATGAAGCGGAATGAGAACAATCAGAAAGTAAAGATTCATTAAATGAGAAGGAGAGGGAGAGAGAGGGAGAGAGAGAGGAAGGGGAATGGAGAGATGGAAACCGAAGGATAGTACATGAGAGGATATTCAAGACGCAAAAAGAGGATGACTGGGAAGGGCTATTTCCGTGTAGGTGGGCACTTCTCTCTGGAGAATAGTAGAGGGAGAGAGAGGGAGAGGGAGGGAGAGGGAGAGGGAGGGAGGGGGGGAGGGAGGAGTAATTGGCAGAGTTGAACCAATGAATTGTTAGCTACGAAGCTCTCGCGTAGTGGAGTACTGCCATGCATGGAAGAGTAATGAGAGGTAGAGGAGAGGGAGAGGGGGAAGAGGGAGGAGAGGGTTAGATAGGGGAGAGAGGAGGGAAGGGGGGGAGAAATAGGTAGTATACTGACAACATCGTGTGAAAAGCCTTGAGAACATAAATTCATGAATGGATAAATAGATAATGAACTATTATACAATAGTATATAAGGTGATATATGTAATGTTTTACAGGATACACGAAGAGATCTATAGAGTACCTGTAGCACAATCTCTGTTTCTCTCCTTCCTTCCTCTCCCTCTCTCTCTTCTCTCTCTTCCCTCTCTCTCTCCTTCCTCTTCACCTCCCTCATATAGCGTGTGATCCCTCCTTTCTCATCTTCACTTTTGAATCCGAAATCAGATCGTGAGATAGAAATGATAGTAATAGATAGAAGAGGAAGAGGAAGATGACTTTCTCTTCCTCTTCCCCCCTCCCTCTCTCTCTAACTATCCCTCCTCCTCCTCTGTACCCTTCTCGTCGGATTCTCTCCCCCTCCACCCTCTCCATATCCTCCATAGGTATCATAATCGTGGCAGAGCCTCATTATCCTCCAATTGGAATAGTAAAAGCGATACAGAAGATGGGTAAGACCAATTTGTCCTCCCTCTCCCTCTCCCTCTCCCTCTCCCTCTCCCTCTCCCTCTCCCTCTCCCTCTCCCTCTCCCTCTCCCTCTCCCTCTCCATCACCTTCTCCCTCTCCCTCTCTCTCACATTCATCTATAAAGCACCCCTGAAAACACTTGTAGTATGGCATGCAAGTCCGTGTAAGGAAGGAATGGTATTGAAATATATCCTATACTATACTATTAAATGGTATTCATTCTCATATTCAATGTATGTGATGATCTTGTCATTTTCTTTCATAAAGGTTCATTCTTACGAGAATTCTTCATTCGAAACGAATATCGCGAAACAAAAATATTTTTGACATGATGTTACGAAAATTTTTGTGTTTTTTTTTTGAGAACGACATAGCATTCGAAACATTCAAACAACAGACAACAAAAGCAGTAAATACAGTATTTAAAGCTCCTCCCATTTAATCTTTGATCTTTTCAAAAGAGAAAGCGATCAGGTCTAGTACGAATAACTAGGAATCGTAATGAGAAGGACTAAGATGATACTAAGGATGAGAAGAAGAAGAAGAAGTTGATACATTCAATGCAGATGTGGTAGATGAGAGGAGACTATGAGAACGATTTAGGGGTATCAGTGGGAGAGGGAGAGGGAGAGAGAGAGGGAGAGGGAGGGGAAAGAGGTGGAGAGGGAGAGAGATGAAGAAGGAGAGGGGTATAGAGAGAATATCAAGAGTGTCCGAGTCAGACCAGGATATTCTCATTGTGAAATTATTGGAATGACAAATATCAAATTTTAGGAGCCAGACACTTACATATTTGTTCAATTCATTATGAATATTGGGACTTCTCAATCGATCGAAATATAAAGAGAAGAAATGTATACAATGATCAATCAATAATTAAAGAAAAAATAAAATAAAAAATATAAACTGACCTTTGACGTATAATTGTGCAGCTCTTGAATGTTGAACACCATGGATATTACGAGCGATGCATTCGTATTTCCCTGAAATAATCATTTAAATTATATTGGTTTTAAATTTATTCTTTTTAAATCTGACATAATTTTTTCAGTCGACAGTCAATATTTTGTAAAATGTGAATGTGATTGTGCACAGAACAGTTAAATGTACATAAATGGCATCACTAAACAGAATAAACGAATAATTAAATAAGTAAATAAATATTTTTTTCAAATAGACTAACCTTGATCTTCCTCTCGTGCGACTTGAATCATCAGTGCTCCTGAATAAATTTACAAATAACAATTTTATTGCCTTCAATATTATGTTGATCATGACCAATAACTCGGATAAAAATAAAATTATTTTTTAGAGAAGTGTGATAATTTGATTTAATTTCTTAAAAACCTACCAGGATTGGTGAGAGTGGCCACTGAGTATCGTTCATTTGCACGAATATCGACAGGAATGTTGTCGCGCAGCCACAGAACCTACAATCCAATCAATAATGATCATCACGATCGTGTGGTGCTCTCAGAGCTCTTAGAGGTAGCTATTCACTCTTTTGGAGCTTTCAAAGCTCATCAAAGTAGCTCACAAACTTATCACGCGTGTCGCTGAAGAATCGAGTAAAATCCGGGGGTAGTTGGCACATTTTTTGACCCCCATATATTAATGCATTGGTCGATAGTCCATAGGGTCCCTAACAAGATAGCGAGAGCTTTTTTGCACACCTTCATTTTCAACGTCGAGAGACGACGTCAAACTTTTTGGACGCCGAAATCGGCCGACTTTGGAGCTCTGTAGCTCTTCGGGGTGTGGTTTTGGTATCGAGTTGCCAATAGAAGAATTTCCTAGAATGTCAAGGAGAATGCACCAGCATCATTGGCCGATCGATATTTTAATCAGTATTTTTGTAAATAGATTTTATTGTTTAGCTTTCGTAAAAATATAGGAGCCAGAGTTTTTCAATAGCTCATTCGACAGAGCTCGATGAGAGGATTTCAACGGTATAAAGGTAAAAGGTAAAGGTACAACCCGTTATTCAAGGCACACGAAGTCCTGCGGGTTATCACTGCTAGGCCAGTGATATTTCAAGGCCAATTCAGTCCGGAGGGCCTAATCTCTTCTTCGGACCTACTTTACCGCATGATCTAGTCACTACCAATTCCCCTTTCGGGCGCCTTGGTGAGGCGGAGGCGGTGAAACGACCGGGAATCGAACCCAGGACAGATGGAATGATGTTGCGCGCCATAGACCACTACACCACTTCGCCTCAACGGTATGCTGAACGTTTTTGTATGTGGATGCGCTCGAAAGTTATGCGCGTTTCAAAGAGAATTTTTTGAGAAATTCGTGAGGTTTTCTACATAATACATCCAGATTGGTTGGTGAACTCATCTATCATGGATCGCTTCCAGTACCTGTTTGGTGTAGTGGATAAGGTGTCTACATTGACTTTTGTCTGTCGGGGGTTCGATCCCCCTTGCCGCAGATTACTTTTGCTAATTTTTTATGTCTAATGTTTTCGATAAAGCTCTGTCAGATGTCAAAATCGTTCCAATTGTATCCGAAGCGCACTAGAACGAAGTCGAGTATTCGATCAGCCAGTGGATGGACCAGGAAGAGAAGAGTTGTGGAGGAGTCGAAGGACTGGGAGATGTACGATGACGTCTTGAAAGAGGGAGAGGATGAGGATGAAGCGATTCTAGGACAAAAGGAAGATGACTTTAGGATTGTAGTCGAGGGAGAGGGAGATGAACTAATCCTGTCAATTTGACTCCTCTCTGCTGTCATGTTGTAATTTGCTTTCATGGTGATCAATATTCATCGATTGGTTATGAATTATGAATGAAATGAATATTCGAAAATTATCAATAATAACTTGGAGATGTACTAGAACAACAGTAAAACTAATTTAAATGAGTGAATTCTTCGCAGGAGGCACATGAGTGATCACTGGCTGCATCACTCCACATACAAAAACGTTCAGCATACCGTTGAAATCCTCTCATCGAGCTCTGTCGAATGAGCTATTGAAAAACTTTGGCTCCTATATTTTTACGAAAGCTAAACAATAAAATCTATTTACAAAAATACTGATTAAAATATCGATCGGCCAATGATGCTGGTGCATTCTCCTTGACATTCTAGGAAATTCTTCTATTGGCAACTCGATACAAAACCACACCCCGAAGAGCTACAGAGCTCCAAAGTCGGCCGATTTCGGCGTCCAAAAAGTTTGACGTCGTCTCTCGACGTTGAAAATGAAGATATGCAAAAAAGCTCTCGCTATCTTGTTATGGACTACCAAAAAATCACCTCTGCTCATTTTCGACTTTTTCAATGTGCCACGGTTTATTCGAACCTTACGCGACACGCGTGTTATACAATATTTTAGAAATTCGAAAAAAAACATAATAATACCAGAATACCTTAGGTCTCGGTTCTCCTTCAACTCTACATGTAACATGTGCAGTTCTTCCTTGTTCGACTGCTTTGATCGATGGATGTCCTTCGATTCGAGGAAAACCCGTTGGTAGATCTTCTGAAAATAGGAATTTATGACTTTGAATTGAAGGTTTATTCTTTTCACATATCGGCCCATCGATTTTGAAATTAAAGTTGCTGTGAATTTGAAATAAGCAGGATTTGCACACGAATCGATCGATAATTATATATTTTTTAAACTTGAAGATGGCTATTCAAAACTAGTGATTGAAACACCTGTTCTATAGTATTTTGAATTCTTTCTCTAAATTTGAATTGAACTAATGACTTACTCTTAGCAATAACAGTGAGTATGGCTTCAGCATGAATGGGACTGGCTACTCCATTATCAGCAGAACAAGAGATCAATGTACCTATCAATCATGAGATTATACTGACCTCCTTCATGAATTTCAGTGAAATATTTGATTTAAAGGAGTAATTTTTTAGAAATTGTGTGGATATTTCAAGTTTTATCATATTTTCAGTAAAGAAAGATGTTACCATTATCCGCTGATGTAACGGGATCGATTCTGAGAGTAGAAAGACCAGAAGATGATGAATGGATGTGAAATCTGGAAAGGAAATTATCATTATCAAAATATTTATTTTTATTAGAATTATCATTTGTATCAATAATATAATACAAATATGTAATAGCAACAAAGTCCAACATGAGAATCTATGAACATGAGAATCAACATGAGATTCTATGAATAATAATAAATGAAATTGAAGTTCCGTGACCTTTCTAAAAAGCCCAATTTGAATAAATGAATAATCTCACCTTGAATCAGGAACAGCCTTTCCATTGACTCTCCAATTGACTAAAGGTAAAGGATTACCATCCGATCGACAAAAGAATGTAATGGGAGAATCAGAAGCTACGGTTGAATGATCAGGTCGAACAACTAATCGAGCTGGATCTGAAAATTATTTTTTTTTAAATTTAAATTTACCATCCGATCCAACTTAAAGACTCACACTGAGCTAATTTAAAACTCCCCTCTCTGGCCTCACTCTCTCGATTTCTTTGTCTACGAGAGAATGTTGCCGGAGCGTAGAGCAAAATTAGCTCGAGGTGAGTCTTTAACTAATGATCAATAATTACGATATCTTTGTATGAAAAATATTTAAGAATAATTTTATTTATACATTCCAAATATGGCGTCAGTATTAATGAGATGTTTTTATACGTGCAAGAATATTTTGATAACTCTAATGAACTGAAATCGTCAATTTGAGTCATTGCTCATTACTTGTGATCTCATAGTTTTATCATAATATTTTTAAATATTTCTCTTCAAATTCCACCGTAACCAAATCATAGACTAGTAAAAAGTTCTGAATCCTCCATACAACTTATCATATTTTCTTTCATTTAAACTTACAAGCCAATGCTTTGATATAAGTCTGATATTCGATATAATCAGGCAACGGCTCCTTATCCGTCGATACTTCTCGTTTGGGTTCCACTCGATATGGCACTTCCCAATCAGATGACCCCGGGAACCCGCCAAAGTGCCCATGGTTTACCCCGTACGGGCTACCAATCTCCCCATCACCACTGCCTATCGGATCTTCGGCCAGGTTTCGTCGTTCCTGTACCATACCATTCTGGAGTGAAGGCGCTATGTATAATAGCAGCAGTTGCAGCAGTGTGACCGCGTACGCGTGCGGTACGCGTTGCGGTTCCCATCGTCGTCTCATAAGTCTAGTACTGTAGAGAATTGTCGTCGATCACTCCTCATCGATCGATAATTGGTCTAAACAATATTGGGAATTGGTTAGGGTTTCCTATGGGTAGCCTAATGGTTAACCAGATATGGTTAACACTTTTGTGATGCCCCAGGGAATGTGCCAATTTTAGTGATGATTGGTGTAGATGAGAAGAACTCTGAAGACAAGATAAATCTTCATTTTGAATCGACGCTAACATCAACAATTCTGGAAAAATGGATGGAGAGACGCACAGGTAGGTGGGAGAGGGAAGAAAAGATAGAGAGGGAGAAATGCAGAGGGAGATATATTGAGGAAAAGATATAGAGGGAGTGAAAGAGGGAGATGTAGAGATAGAGACATAAAGTTAGCGTAAGCCTCAAATGAGATGACACATGCAAAATAGACGATGAAAGAATGAAGGAAGAGAAGAGGAAAAACTAATTGAAACTGTTTAAGAGATAGTGAAATATATAGGCTCTGATGAACATAATGATTCTATGATTATGCATTTACGCGACGTACATTCATCTATTAATCATCACTCTCTTCTCATTTTCATGTCTTTTAAAACTATGATTAAATAAAAGATTGAAAAAAATATTGCTTGCCATCTGATTTCGAAAGGTTGGAGTTTGAAGCAAATTAATTTGATGGTAATAACATAAGTTCACAAATGCTAAAATGACGTAGAGATGGTTTATACTAATAGTCGTTTACACGATCGTAGTACGAACTTGATGAATAGGAATCTATCATGCTATATACGTTGTTTCAATGAAATGAGAACTCGAATGGAATATATTATGAGAGAGAAAAGGAAATAGAGATTGACTTCGTATGTATTAGAAATAGATGGATTATGTACAGTCGAAATCTCCAGCCAAAACATCCACCCTCACCTAGCCACTCATTTCCCGAAGGGAAAAGGAGAGGGAGAGTGGGAGAGGGAGAGGGAGGGAAAGAGAGAGGGAGAGGGAGAGGGGAGATAGATAAATAGGAAATAAATGTTAAAGGGGTTTATGGAAGAGAGGTTCCAGAGAAACAAGAGAATAAATAGAAATGAGAAGAGCTTTTCTCTCTATCTCTTCAGTCCTTCACTCTCTCCATCTCTCTTTCTCACTCTATCATATCCCCCTCCTCTGTCCCTCTTTGAGACTCTTATTCTCATAAACGATCTCATGCATTCTTTAGAGATACTGACTGTGATTAGTGGAGGAATCATGGGAGAGGGAGAGGGAGAGGGAGAGAGGTAGAGGGAGAGGGAGAGGGAGAGAGAGAGGGAGAGGGAGAGGGAGAGGGAGAGGGAGAGGGAGAGGGAGAGGGAGAGGGAGAGGGAGAGGGAGGGAGAGGGAGAGGGAGAGGGAGAGGGAGAGGGAGAGAGAGAGGGAGAGGGAGAGAAGTAGAGGTAGAGAGAGAAGTAGTCGAGGAAGTGTTCCAGGAAAGAGTCATATATGAATGGAGATGAATATACTTTCCCCTCTTAGTTTCAAATGAAACAGCAAAAAGAAGAGAAGAAGAAGTCAAAAAATTTCAGTTTCGCTTTGTCCATATTTTTGCAAATATCTCTCAATGTCAACATTGAACGGAAAAGGTTTAAAGGTGGACACCCGCGAATATTTCGTGAACAAACTGTGCAGACAGAATCATAGCAAAAGTTATTCTACATACCGTACACTATTTATTTTCTGGTGATTCAGCATATTGATCGCTAGAAACATGAATGATCCATCAGGCCCCGTGCAGGGAAAGGCGCGCTTTTTGAAAATAGGAAAGTTCGGCAACAGGATTCGAACCCGCGATCATGCGCTTTCTAGTCAGGAGTTTTACCACTACGCTAAGGGAACGATAAGTAGTCTCACTATCTTCTTGCATATCACTACACCCTTGCATAAGCGAGATGTAGGAAATTTACATGATCATTCGCGGGTCTCCACCTTTAATTTTGATTCTCAAACTAAAAAAAATTTGTTAGCGATAAGGTAAGATCCTTTTCATATTCAATTCCGAAAACGAAGTGTTCAAAAATAAATCATAATGTGCTAAAACGGCTATCCCCTAGTTTGGCCTCTACCATCTACTATCGTACATGTAAAAATCATTGTATCATGAACGGCGTGAATGGGTCTGAACGGATCAGGTCGATCAAGATTTGAGCGAGCGATTATGAGCGAACCGAACATTTTCGTAATTTCTCTTTGTTTTCATTGTTTTTCTCTTATTCGAAACTACTATATTAAAATAAATTAGGCCACAATATTGCCATTTAACAAAAATCATAAAAAAATCATGTACGATAGAACAAGTGTTAATTAGAACATTTTGTATTATGAATAGAATTAGATTATTCTCCACGGAAATAGGTGACCAACAGGAACAAAATAAATTCTACGAAAGAGGAAGTATGAGTGCAACACAAAAGTGGAAGGTGACATAAGCAGACGAATGAAATGAGATAAATAGATCCATGATATTCACGACGAAAGGACAACGATGTCTAGATCAAATAGGTATCTATCAAGATATATTACGCCTTCATTATTAGTCAAAACATCTAAGATATATTGGATATATCTATAATTCTGTCTAATAGATTTGCAGCTGTCGTAGAGAGTATTGAATTGGAGATAGCATACCGAGACTCGATCATGTATTTTTAATCTTTATCACCATTCACACTAATGGCTCGTTAAAAAATAGTGGAAAACCGAAATCGGCGACTTTCCGCCCGTTAAAAAAGTACCCGGAAAGTCGAAAATGGAAACACGAAATTTGAATTCGCGCGCGCGCAAGGAGGAGTGGGAATTCAAATTCCGACTTTCCACCAACGATTTTTAGCATTTAAAATGGAAATTCAACATCCTGCTCTCGAAGATATGCAATCCGCGGAAATTCGCTGTCGGAAAGTAGGAATTTGAATTCCCGCAGCTCTTTGAGCGCGCGCGAATTCAAATTTCGTGTTTCCATTTTCGACTTTCCGGGTACTTTTTTAACGGGTGGAAAGTCGCCGATTTCGGTTTTCCACTATTTTTTAACGAGCCATAACAAAGCAATCTCAAAAATAAGATAACATGAATGAACTCTATCATTTTACAATTGTGTGAACTAAAGATGTTTAGTCTTCTATATCCCTAGTCGTACTCCATAGACAACTTCCATTGAGGGTAATATGACAATTGACAAATGGAAAGAGGACCACGAGAGGAGATAACACATTCAAGATATGAAGAAGTATGAAACTCTCTCCCTCTCCCTCTCCCTCTCCCTCTCCCTCTCCCTCTCCCTCTCCCTCTCCCTCTCCCTCTCCCTCTCCCTCTCCCTCTCCCTCTCCCTCTCCCTCTCCCTCTCCCTCTCCCTCTCCCTCTCCCTCTCCCTCTCCCTCTCCCTCTCCCTCTCCCTCTCCCTCTCCCTCTCCCTCTCCCTCTCCCTCTCCCTCTCCCTCTCCCTCTCGCTCTCCCTCTCCCTCTCGCTCTCCCTCACCCTCTCCCTCTCGCTCTCCCTCTCCCTCTCCCTCTCCCTCTCCCTCTCCCTCTCCCTCTCCCTCTCTCCATATGCCTCTAGACAGCAGAAGGCAACTCTGTGAAGGTGGTACACTCGCTTACTTAGATTGGAATCGAGATATTTTTGTTTACAAACTTCCATTGGTAATTTCGTTGGACGGCAATTATTATTATGAGCTTTTACATACCAAACTTTGTGGAATCAAAAATGATCTGTTTATCAGAATGAATAAAGAGCATAACGTAAAGCAGCGCTCTGATCAGCTCATTAGGAAACGTCGTCTATCAACACCACGGAGGTTTGTCATAACTTCAGTGTAGGGAGATCTGTTTTTATTGTGGTGTAAGAAGGACGATGTTTCCCAATCATATCAGTGCATGTCATAGTTGTCAATGAAAGGGAATAGAGTCTAATGAGGTTAGACGAATATGATGAAGAAATTTGATTGCGTTTCCTTCTCAAAGAGGAGTGACCACTCTTCCTCTCCCTCTCCCTTTTAGATCTCTCCCTATCCCTCTCCCTCTTCCTCACCCTCTTCATCAAACTCTCAGATGCGCTATAGTTAATGTATCATCACTGCTTCTACCTCTCTCTTTCCTCAGTTCACCAAAGTGCAACAACTTGCAACGCTTGAAACATTCATCATGAATACATAATTGATTGGATACTAGGCATTTATAGGACTCTCAAGAGATGGTGGAGGAAAGAGGTGGAATTGGAATGAAGGTCATCGAGATACCAATATTAATTCAACGAAATTTGATGTTTCCAACGGCTCGCACAATAATTAGCGATTTTAGCACTACTTTTTATGAAAAGAGAATAATTAAATAATTTTTGAGATTTATACAGGAGATAGAGGCTTTATTAATTTCCGAAATAGAATAACACTCAAAATGGGAAACCGAGACAAGAATGAACCAGGTTGGATGAGAAATGAAACATTGAAATGACTTAGGAGGAGTAAGATAAAAGTGATGAAGAAAACACTCACAGATGAGTTTATAAGGGAATATGTTATCTTAAAGGAATATTCAGGGATTTCTCTGTATACAAAGGAATGTTCATTGACATGAAGAGTATTGTTGTTTGGAGGAAGAAATATGAGAGGGACTATGACCATAGTGGAAAGAACGATGATTGTTGCGTAGTCAAAGAAAGATAAGAGAAGAAGAAGAAGGAGATCATCTGATTAATCACCCTATTGGGAATACAAAGTAGACCAAGGAAGGAAAAGGGAATCTGAAGGTGCGGCAGATGTCAGACGGGTTTGGTCTAATCTAGTTCAGAGCAAAGACTCGAAGTTGACATGAGTGAACGACTCAAGATGATGATGGGTGATAATGGAAGAAAAGAGGCAGACTTCTAAAAATAAGAGTAACTTTTCATCCCAATTGAAGAAAGAAAACAAAATAATACGAAATGATATGAAGAGATCAGCGATTTAATATCGAATATAAAGATCTGTCTAGCAGATGATATGAAGACATAACTAGACTAAATGATCTACTAAAATAATAAAAACTAAGGGACTACAGCGTAATCCGTACCAGGACTGTGCATTTTACGTTTTACGATTTTACAAATTTTACGATTTTACGACTTTTTCATAAAATTTTTACGTCGTAAAATTTTACGAAATGTTAAAAAATTTACGAAAAGAGAAAAATGGCAAAAAACTGAATGATCGGTGAAATGTTTGTCAAGAATTGTCGGATTTGTGGGGATGTAGAGCTATTTTTTAAAGTTTTTAGCTGAAAGTTCTTGCTTATCGTCTGTCCCTTGTATAAGAGAGTCGTTTATGAACATTCTCGGGTTTCATATCTTTTATCACGAAATACATTTGGGACAATTTATCATAATTTTGACGCAAAATCTTTTACGAAAATTTTACGAATTTTACGAATTTTATGAGAAAAAAAGTCGTAAAATTACGTTTTACGAAAATTTTACGAAAAAGATTTTACGCACAGCCCTGATCCGTACAATTGTCCAAATGTGAAATAGACGCAAATTCTATATGATGAGGTTGTGAACCGAGGTTGTGTTGTATTATTAGAGAGAAGAAGGGAGAATAGATTGAATTGAGTTATAACTGGACCATGCAATCAGAAGAAGAGACTAAGAAGGATATATTAGATGAGAGACAATGGGAAAATGAGAGAGTACAGACAGTCAGAGAAAAAGAAACATTGAGATTTAGTAAAGACGAAACTGATATATAATAATGAGAAAGAATATAGGGATGTTGATTGAGAAGAGATATGGAAATATTGGGTACTGATCCAGTTATGATACTCCTTTGTCGTTTATTACTAACAAATCTATCATACAAATTTGTAAAAACGGATAGCCAAGTCACGGTTTTTTTTCAGCGAAAGACCATTGCGCGAAGAAAGGATCAGAATTTTCATTAAAAAGGTCAATCAACGAAGTTTTTAGAGATGCATTTAGAAACTTCCAACAATTAGTGCAAAAAGGCAACGTGAGAAGAGGATGAAGGAGATAAGGAAGAGGAATCTCTACACGATTCCATCTCATTCATTATTCATTCTGAATTGAGAGGAAGAACTGAGTGATAGAGAGAATATAAAGAAGAAAGTGTTGTAGTTGTCCAGAGAAACAACGAAATATATGGAATGGACAAAGTCTGTCTCGATTTGAAGTACATTGCTCAATAGGTCGATATCATCTATTTGTCTGTGAAATGGACTATGATAAAACACTAACACGAGGAAAATGAGGAATTAGGATGACGTAATTGTTAACTTTTAAAAATCTCTTTGGAATTTCTTCATGACAACATTGAGTAGAATACTATTAGAGTGAACGATGTAAACGTTTGATTATTCATTTCTAATGGAAATGAATGAATGATGAGGAAGTGTGAGGGAATGGGAACGAATATTAGTAGAATCAAATTGAATATGAGCACGTATCAAATGAGGAAATCAGAGAAAATTAAGTTGAAATACATTTCGAAAAATTTCAGGAAAAAATCAAGTCGTAAAATTATTTTGGGAAACCCTTTGATTTAAGGAGGACTAGAGAGTATTGCAAATAAGGAGAGTGCTGCAGAGATAGAGAATGAGTCAACGTCAGTTAACAGGAGAAAGGTCCAAGGAGTGGGGGCTGAAGACGGACTTCCGGTTTACAAGAGAATATTACATTAATATTAAGATATATTATTTTAAAATATGTAACATTTTGTTGAATTGAGGAAGATTAATCGGGAAAAGACGGAAATAAAAAAAGGATTTTGGAAGTGAAAACGATAAAGACCAAGTGAAAAATGTATGGGCTCAGGTACGACCGATTCGTTATCTATGCAAAAGTAGTAAGGCAGAAAAGAGAGGCAATAACTAAATAGGAAGCGGAGGAGGAGTCAGTGGGGGGAGGAGGGAGAGAGAGAGTGAGAGTGAGAGAGAGGGAGAGGGAGAGAGAGAGGGGGAGAGGGAGAGAGAGAGGGAAAACAAGAGAAACAAAGTAGATAGAGCATTTGTATCCACGCTTGACCTCTCATGAAGAATTGTAGAGGAGAGAGAGGGTTTCAACATTCTGACTAAAGATGAATATTTGATAATTGATATTATTGATTTCATGAGGAATCCAATAGGAACAGGTGTTTGATATGAAAGATTGTGAGTTCAAAGTATAACAGGTGAAACATGGATAAATGTTAGAAAACAAATAAAGTTTTTTTGCTAACGAAGCCGACGCTGATCAACTATCTAGCATCGCACACAGTCTTCTCTTCGTTTGGAAAACCAGAACGACCGATCATTATGGAAACTTTCGCAAATTTTGTGATGTCTTGCTTTCCTGGATTTCAAAGAAAAAATGGCATATAATAAATACTGTGCGCAGATTATAATACTTCTTTTGTTGAATTGTGAAATGTTTGAATTGTTCCTTGAAACAATGGAGCTGTGATAAATAGCATGTACTATAGTCATACATGATAAATTGGAGAGGAGAAAAAGATAAGAGAATAGGGAAGCAAAAAGACACAAATCATACGCAGCGACTCCTCTTTTCTGGACTTTTTTTCAGTCTGTGGTTACTTTTTTCCTTAATAAATTTTCGTTCTGAATAGATCATGGCCATAAATAAAATCATACCTCTGCATCGCATTAAAAGTGTATAAAATTTCAAGGAAAAGTTCAGTAAATCGTCCATAAAAATGTAAATTTGATTAATTAATTAAAAAGTACAAATATTGCACACATCAAATTCAAAACAAAACAATGTTATACAAAATAAGGATACTAATGTTTTCCTTAATTCATTGGAATATTGTGTGAAGCAATGTACCGTGAAAAAGCAATGATACACAACGGACGGAAAGTAGGATGGAAAAGTTATATAGGTAATCAAGAAGAGATGAGGAAAGCGATGACCAAATGTTCTATTTTACGGATATTGAAGGGGTGTCGGGAAAAGACGGATATTGGATTATTGACAACACAAAACATAATATTATTCCGTACTTGAACAGAGTCTCTCTATTGTATTTGACAGAAGAGAAAAATACTGAATAAATGTATGATATGCGTCAAAATATTATGGTGGTTCATGAATTCCCTTCGATGCGTAAGGAAGATATATTGAAACGATGGCTATAAGAAATTTATGCAAAAAAACCCTAATACCTTTTGTTTACTCTAAAAAATAAAATTAGAAAATATTTATCTATAGTTAGTTTTTTTCCTGAATTGAAAAAAAAATCATAAATAACATTATATCTCTGCACCATATATCTGTGCAAAGTGAAATTAAATTTACTAAATTTGCATAATAGTGTAGTAAAAGTATATGATATTGAAGAAAAGAGGTGGAATATGAAATGAGACTAGAATGGATATGAAATAAGATGAATGAGGAAGAAGAATCATTCAAGTGAATAATTATTAGATGAATTATGTTCGAGATGACGAATAAAAGACGTTCCATATCTAAATCATTCAATAATAGATATAATAGTCATTGAAAAGCAGCTAACAGTAACCGCAAAGGCTCACTACACAATATTGATCATATCGAACACAAACATCGTAGATATAAGCGAATCATCGTCTGACGCATCTTGGGAAAATAAATTAATATGAAAAATAGGAAGCAAATTAAGCAATATAGATACAACCGTTATAATTTATATTTCCTAATCCGAGACGTTTTCAATACAGGAAATCAACGTGGGAGTTGAAGCAAATGGAATGTTTTCGTGTTTAGTGTTTGATACTTTTTAATGTGTGTGTGCATAACTTACATGGAATAATTTGATTCTCACTCTGGTCTTTCATCTCTCAGAGAATCAAACTACACAAGGACATTTTCGAATAATTTATATCTAATAAGGAGCCGATCAAACTGCATTAGAATTAGAGAAAAACATCACTTTCCTAAAGAGTTTTTGCAGCAAAAAATTGGAATGTTTGAAATTGATAAAAAATGAATAAAAGTGTAATCGCATGGATGCATGGAAGAAGTTCTCATTGAAATTGAATAGACTCGAGTAAATTGAATAGTTCATAGGAAAAGTTCACTAGAAATTGGAATAAATTAGTCATTTTTGAGTAGGAGGAATACTAACCAAAGTGTACTCTAGTTGATCACATTCATGGTTACAATAATTCTTTGTTACTGAACAGTCTTTATAAAGAATAGAGGTGTTCATGATAAATCATTAGAATGAGAATATTGCATCCAAGTGATAAACAATTGTTGTCGAGTTATTCAAATAGAATTATATATCGGAGACAAACAGGGATAAATGATAAAGAGGGATAGAGATAGAGAAAGTTGAAGAGATGGATGGAGAGAGAGAAAGAAAGAGGCAACTTCATTTACGTACTATTGATAAAGTACTCTATGAAAGAATGATACCGTCGAGATATTCATTCCATTTCAGACAAGGAAAGATGAGAGCAAGTCCACCTATGATGATACTATGTTTGGTGATAAAAGCAGGCAAGTACACACCCCGGGTTAATATCTCTCCTCTAGCAGTGCTCTCTCGCTTATTTTGTTTACGATAGAACGTTGTCAGAGCTGAGTGAAATTGGATAAGGTCATGCCTTTAAAAGATCGGTGAAATTTCACAGAAGTTTTTTTGGTGTATGTCGACGAGAGAGTGAGAGATAGGTAATGGTTACTGTACCATTAAGATAACTCATTGCCAATAGAAGAATGTGATTGAACTGGTTTCAGAAAGATATTCGTTGATTTTATGGAATACTTTGTTTGCAGTCATGAAAAAGGTCTAAACGAGATAGAGAGAAGTAATAGAGTAAACTAAAAAGGTAGAGGAGAGGGAGAGAGAAATGAAAATAAGTGCGAAAGAGGAAGAGAGTGAGACTGATTTACGAGAGAGAAAAAGGAAGAAATGGACTAATGTAAGCAGTGAATAAGATCTATTACCAAAGGTGAATATATTGAGTACAAAGTAAATTCTTCTTTTTCCGAACATAATTTCTGAATATTTAAACATAAACTATCGCGTAGCACGGAATGTTGGAAAGAAATGCGTAAAAATTTCCAAAAAAATATTTTAGTTCATTGATCAAAGGAATTGAAAAGTGAAACAACAAGGATGAACTTGGATCATAAAATATTGAAAGGTAATTCAGTTGATTAGATTCACCATGTGAAGTGAAATTGAATGGAACTTCCTATATGTTTTCCGAAGTGTAAAGGATAATAATGGAATATTCGTTCCGGCTCGAAAAAAACAATGGAAGATCCACAATATGCATGCAATCAATGAGAAAATTATGATGCTAACTAGTAAGATCATTTATCCATACAAAAATCATGAACTAAAAACTGAGGTATACGTACCGACCTATTTTAGCCAGTATACTGAAACAACAAAATGCTGAAGATATTGTTAAGCAAAACATCAATACTGATAGGTTTAATTAATTGAGGAAAATTGATCAGTATTAATAGATTTGTTCAGATGACAAGACTCAGGAATCAAAATAATAAAGGAGCGCTGATTGATATGCGATGCATGAAACCTATCCGAACGTGATCAGAAGAAATGAAAATGATAAAATGATGACACTCAAATAAATTCGTTTATAAGGTCAAGCATACAAGGAAAATGATGAAGATATTTGAGAATTGGGATAAGCGAGAGAGTGATGACATGGAGAGAGCGAGGAGTGGTTAGTGAGACAAGACGAGAGAGAATGAGAAAGTGAGAGAGTATAGTGACATAGTGTTGCAGAAGTAGAGTAATGGACAAGTAGGCACATCCCCTCAGTCATTAAATAGATAAAAAGGAACTCACATTTGTGAAGTTGATGAGATAGTGGAGGTGTTGGATCTGTAAGGAATCATTGATTAATTATTATATTTAGATAATCACTGATGTATGGGGAGGCCGCGAAAAACGAAACATATATTGGTATTGTAGGGATAATAAATATACAGTATCGCCAGAAAGTAATCGGACACTTTTTTTCATTTTTTAATCTTCTGATCCAGGAAAGCAATCAAGCTGATCTTTTGAGTAAATGTAGAGAATTTATCGAAATGAACAAATGAATATAAAGAGAGAATGGAGAGATTAATATTGCAGTAATTATAATACTTTCAAGGGAAGAGATGAATAATAATAATAATATCAATGGAAAGGTAAAGAAAGCGATGACCGTAAAACATCAGTAGCTGTTGTGAACATTAAAAGGTAGAAGCAAAATATAAATAAATAAAATAGAGAATTATAATATTTAGAGGAGAGGAGGAGGAGAGATAGAGAGAGAGTTAAATAATACAAAATATCTTGTAGTTTTTCCTGTATTTATCTTCCTTCCTCTCCATCTCCATCTCCCTCGCTCTCCCACCTCCGACCTCCTCTTCTCCCTCTCTACCTCTCCTTCCCTCTCCCTCTCACTCTCTTCCTCTTGTAATAATACAATTTGCATACCACCAAAGCATTTCTGTTCCTGAACAAAAAACGACTAGACCCAACTATATTATTCTTTATCGTCTTTTTTTATCTTTTTCAATCTCTAAATCTCTTCAGAATGTACACTATCTACTATTCAATTGAATGCTTCCTCCTTCAAAAGACCGAGGCTCCCGTGGTTTCCCCCTCTCTCCCTCTCCCTCTCTATCTCTCCCTCTCCCTCTCCCTCTCCCTCTCCCTCTCCCTCTCTCTCCCCGTTATGGCTGGTGAGTCCATCTCTCAGACAATAGAAAAGCGAGCGAAGGGACAGAGGAAGAGAGAGGAAGAATGGAGAGAAAAAGAGAGTAAAAATCGTAACAATCAGATGAGTTGGTCATTAATATATCCGTACTCTATTTGAACGTATTTTGATCCAATGGTATAATTTACAGCAGATTAAAAGTCATGAAGAGGTCAACACAATCGGAGAAAAGCTAAATGAAGTAGTGAAAAAACTACTACTAAAAAAATAAAAATTTATCAATCGTCCAAAAGATTCCGATAAGTCATTGAAGTGACGGGGATATAGCTTTCGATATTCTAGCACACGGATTACTCCTTCTCGATATCTACTTCATTCTTTTCCTCTTTCTCCCTCTCCCTCTCTCACTCTCTCCTATTCCTAAATCTCTTCGCAATACCGCAACGGAATGATAAATGAACAGCTTACAATTAATTCTCTTCTTCTCTTTGAGGATTCTCTCTATAGATATGTTCATCCATGTACTACAACTACGTCATTTCTCCCTATCCATATATTACTCATCATGTTTTCAAGGATCTTCAGATGATCAATTTAACTTCTTTCTCTCGTCTCCTCCAGATTCATCCCTCCCTCTATCTCTTCCTCTCTCCTTTTCTCTACCTCTTCCTTTCTTATTCTCTCCCTCTCTATCCCCCTATGGTCATTTACAAATTCGTCGTCTATACATATAATTCAGATAATCGTTCGTTGTGAAGAATTAAGAGGAGGAAATGAGTTGTATGCCAATTGGCGTGACTTTGAGAGAGGGAGGGAGGAATAGAGAGAGGAAGAGGGAGAGGTTGGAGAGGGGGGAGAGAAGGGGAGGGGGGAAGAGGGATATGGAGAGAGAGAGAGAGAGAGAGAGAGAGAGAGAGAGATAGAGGGAAGAGAGAGGTGGAGAGGGAGAGGGAGAGGGAGAGAGAGTAGTAACATGTAGCATTCCATTGTAAGCAACAGCGTGAGAGAGTTCTTCAGAGAAACAATCTGACTTTTTTTGTTTAAAAGAACGATTAAAATAATTAAAAATCGTTTGAAGTATATTCATATTGGAGTGAAGCAGAGATTATTCGAACGAAATATTAGAATAGTAGTGGTATTATTAACAAACGCTCAATGAATTAAAAGCTCACCCCGAGCTAATTTTACTCTCCGCTTTGGCAATCCTTTCTCGAGAAGAAAGAAAACGAGAGAGTGTGGCTAGAGCTGAGAGTTTCTAATAAGCTCGGGTTTCCCATTAAAATATTGATGAAGTTGATTATAAAGAAACATCAAACAAGTACACTTATAAGTGACCATCATATGAGAGATAGAGATGAATAAGAAGAGAATAATAGAAATACGAGAGATATGCCTATAGAGAGAGAGAAGGAATGGATGAAGATAAGGGAAGTGATAGAGAGAGGATGGGATGAGGAATTAGTTAATCCCGAAACAATTCATTTCTCATCTTCATCCCCTCAGGACACAACAGTCCATCGCAATTTGCATAAAATGAGCCATTTGTGAGACTATGGTAGATACATAGGGGGAGATAGAAGAGGGAGGGCGAGAGAGGGGGAGGAGAGAGAGAGAGGATAGAGATAGAGAGATGGAGAGAGAGGACCATCAGATGATACAAGAATGTAGCACAGATGTGTATATAAGATTTCTGAAGCAGAGATATAAACCTCGGATTGAAACTAAACTGAGTTGTAAACAACATATTCCCCCTTCGACTTTTCACCTTTCCGCTCTAAATTTAAAGTACATTTCAACGATAATATTGATAGCTCAACGTGCCGATTCAGGGCCAAAAATATTTTAGCATGCGAATATATGTGATTTGAATGATAAGATGAATAAAGACATGAAAGGGAGGAGAAGGAAGAGGTTGAATAAAGAAGAAAAGAAGTGAGAACAGTAAGTGAAGAAGTCAAAAGCAGAAGTTGAGAAACACGAGTGAAATACTCATGAAGGAGGAAAGAGCATGAATTGACACTAAGGAGAGATAGAGGAGAGAGAGAGAGAGGGGGAGAGGGAGGGGAGAGAGAAGTAGAGGGAGAGGGAGGAGAAGGAGGACTTTTGAATGGAGACATGCAGAAAAGTAAAGTAAGGTCGACGAGCACGGCGGAGGAGAGAATCAGAAGAGGGAGAGGGGAGGACATGAAAAGGAGAGGGAGAGAGGAGAAAAGGGAGAGGGAGAGAAAAGAAAAGGGAGAGGGAGAGGGGAGACATGAAAAGGGAGAGGGAGAGAGGAAGCTCAGGGGGCATCTCTATGAATAGGCCTAGACTACTTTGACCATAAGTGCAAGAATGATTTGACAACACTAATTCCTCTTCTGATACTATGATTCTCTTTATTTCTCTATACTCTCTTCATTTTCCATACTCTCTCATCTCTCTAACCATCTAAACTCTCTCATCTTCTCTTATCTCTCATTTGTATCTCTGATTCTCTGTACTCTCCTCATAATCCATGTTCTATCTTCTTTGTATCTTAGAAGTAATCCTATTCTCTACTACTTTACACGGAGTATCGCCGCACGAAATGAACGATAGCACTTCTTATTAAGAAAGTGAAGAGGGAGAGAGAGAGGGAGGAGAGGGAGAAAGAGAGAGCAAAACGCGATGGAGTAGATGACCAGAGATTCGTATGGGAAATGAATGAGGAAATATGCGGTAGGTTATTATGAAATAAATAAATCATAATCGCCGTTCTTTCCTACAATAATCGAAAGAGTAAATGATGATTTGAATTAACTAGGGAACTCTTTTTCGTCTCGCATCGTGCATCACTGTGTGGGAAGACGAGGTTGACAGCAAAATCCGTCTTCCAACACCGTGGTGTACGATGCGGTGTTCGAGAAATAAGGGAGAATGTCACAACTAATTTTCTAAAAATGATCCATAAGGTAACTAGTTGCCTGCCATGATCATTTTAACGAATACACTACTGAGCTCTAAGATCCTTAATAAAATTGTTGAATGAGTTTGAAATTTCTTCTAAATGGAGAATAGTTATAGCAGATTCGATCACGTTCAGATATCTTCCAAAAATATAAATTCAATAATAATAAAATTGGGTTAGAAGAGCATGATCCTGAGTGATCTTTCCCTTGAGTAAAGTGATCAGAGTAGGACATGGTTAGATTGGAGGGAGGGAGAGGGATGGGGAGAAGGAGAGGAAGAGGGAGAGGGATGGGGAGAGGGAGAGGGAGAGGGAGAGGGAGAGGGAGAGGGAGAGGGAGAGGGAGAGGGAGAGGGAGAGGGAGAGGGAGAGGGAGAGGGAGAGGGAGAGGGAGAGGGAGAGGGAGAGGGAGATGGAGAGGGAGAGGGAGAGGGAGAGGGAGAGGGAGAGGGAGAGGGAGAGGGAGAGGGAGAGGGAGAGGGAGAGGGAGAGGGAGAGGGAGAGGGAGAGGGAGAGGGAGAGGGAGAGGGAGAGGGAGAGGGAGAGGGAGAGGGAGAGGGAGAGGGAGAGGGAGAGGGAGAGGGAGAGGGAGAGGGAGAGGGAGAGGGAGAGGGAGAGGGAGAGGGAGAGGGAGAGGGAGAGGGAGAGGGAGAGGGAGAGGGAGAGGGAGAGGGAGAGGGGAAGTGGAGGGGTGGTATAGATAGGCAGAGGGACGGTAAAAAGAGGCATCCTTTACATCAAATGGAAACTAATTAGATGTACGTGTTCAATAGAAGGAAAGTGACCTCATCGAAAGAGTGAGAGGAGGAGAAAAGAACTAGGATGGGAGGGGAGAGGAGAGAGGGAGAGGGAGGAGAGGGGAAATGTAAGGAGGGAAAAGAAAGATAAGAGAGGGGAAAAAAGTAAGATACGCTTTGATATTATGATATGAGATAGAGAACAATGAATCATATGGGAATGATTGTAGGAAGAATGGATATTGTGGTATGATGTAGAAGAACAGGAAAAAGAAATACAAGTACTGTGGTAGTAGAGGAAATGCGACTGTTTTACTTTCCCTATCCCACGGAAGGTTCCAAGTCCAAGAAACTTTGCTGGTCCCATAGATTTATCAAAAAGTAGACTGACCACATCAGTCTACCATTGAACCATGGACCAGGAAAGTCGAAGAGATCTATGAAGGTAACAGTGAAGTGCTCCCAAGAGAGTGAGTAAGGTTGTAGTCTAGATAAGGATGATAGAGAGATTGAGAAGCATATGGAGGAATGAAGGGAAGGAGATAAAGAGGAGAAGGAATGAGGTCCTTTGAATTGACCGACTGATCGAATAGTCAGATCAATGTGGGAGTGGATGATACAGAATGAATGTCAGTGGTATTGTGATATATATTGATGTAAGAACAGTTCCATATTGCGATCAAAGTAAGAGAAAATTAAAATAGTTTTACACACGGCCCTATTTAAAAAAAGCAGATATAAAGTAAATTCGGTTGAACAACATAAAGTATTTGTATAAAACAGAAAAATGCCTAAAGAACTCATCGACAATTTGCCTTGACTTGATTTAGACAATTTATGTAGGGCATACAGGAAGACCATTGATGATATATTTCATAGAACATTTCTTAACTATATCAAGAGACAAGTACGCACCGGGTTCATAGAGTAATTGAGAATTATGAATAAAAAAGCAATTCAATGTGTCGCTCCAAGAAATCGTTTCATGTTAAGATGATCTATGAATTTACTGTTCACTATAAGATTTCGTGTGAGTCTTTGAAAACGTCATAACGGCTAAAGAAAGAGTAGGAGGGCTTTGGTAGTGAATAGAAATATTTTTTGAAGATTCCATATGCTGATTGTTTTTGTAACAAATGGTAAGTGTTTTTAGAAGACTCCTGCTACATCCCCCTCTCTCTCCCTCTCCTTCCGCTCTCACCCCCTCTCTCCACTCTTCCTCTCCCCTCCCTCCAACCTCTCTGGTTTTTTTCTCCCAGTGGGGCCCCAGCAAAAGTGGGCGTGGTTTTGCTCCCCCACTGGTTTCCCAGGACAAGAGAGTGCTCTAAAGATGACAGATTGGGCGAATTTCCTCCCACTGGTCCCCCAGTAAATCTCCCACTGGTCCCCCAGACAAAACCATGCGACCACGAGTATGAAACTGCGCGTTCGTCATACATTTGACAAAGTGTGCTATTCATTGGACGCGCTGCGGCTCTTATCGTGAGCGTTGCGTTCGGCGTCTTTTAATTTTTTTTCTTATTTATATGTTTTGTTTTACCCATTCTATGAAATAAGTATAATTTCATTTAAGTTCAATAGGGCAATATGCCGACGCGTAGTCGAGATCAACGGATGATGAACCGGAGAAAGGTATATTTTTCTATTTAACTATTCCTTAAGTCAATTTTGTTTGTTGATAAAAGTATGGAAAACCTGAAAAGAACAGTCTTCATACATCATCATTCATGTCAACTTATTACTCTCTTTCAACTTATTACGTTTATGGCTACGAGCCTGAATATTTGAAGATTTTGGGTATTTTTAGAGTTGGAACAACACTTGGAGGACTGCATGTTCAAATATATTACGCCAATGGGTTTGCATTGTCACTTATTTACTAAATTGTTTTATAGAAATATTAACTACTTTGTAGTTTTCCAAAGTTCTGCGTATCTTACTCTATAAATGCAATGCTAGCTAATTAATTCTAATTTCAGCAAGTGTTCACTTTTTCGTTTCATGGGCCATAGTGCAGCCAGCCAACTGAATACTGTGAGTTCTTCCACTTGTTCATTTACGATCCTAGTTATTTTGCTACCGATTAAATTGCATGCTAAGAAAAATAAAATTACTCATGAGCATTCGTTTCCTTGACCTCTAACGAATGGTATTCCACTCATAGATCCATTCATACCTTCTGGCAGCTCTATTCCGATTGAGTGGTCTTGCAATGAGTGAAAAAAAAAGAATAAGCGTTTTTCTAAGCCATGTGTGGACGAAAATCGATAACTGATGTATCGTTGAAATCAGCTTAACAAAGTCTTTGAAATCACAATGCACAATTCGTATGGGATTATTAATAGTCAGGCTAAATAGATTTAAACGGATGACGAATTGGAAGTTTGTTATTAAAAATTCAATACTTTTCAGTTGGTATGGAAAGAGCAAGATGTGAGGGAGTCAAGTTTATGACTTAGAAGAATGTTCAGCATAATTCATTCAACGGATCAATGAATCAGAACGATATTAAGAAGATGACCAGCCAAGAGGATTAAGTGATCTTTGATCACTAGTTTCTGCCTTTGATCTCTTTCTATGTTACAACAGTACTTTTTTATGTTATGTAATGATTATCGATTGTTATATGCCCCTCCACTAATCTTTCAATGTATTCAGACCGACAAAACGAACAAACGTTTGGTCCCCTAGTCCCTTTGAGATTTCACATTTACAAGCTCTAGATTAGTATGTAATGTAATAGTTACTTTGTTGAGTTAGTTATGCTATTTTATTATTGTTTATTAATTCGAATGTATTCGTATCGTCCATACTTGGATAAACAGTCATTTCACTATAACCCTCTTCTCTACAATATCACAGTGCAAGACCACGCCCACTCCCCCACTGGGGCACTAAATTTTCTCCCACTGGTCCCCCAGTGCCTCTCCCCTTCTCAGTGGTCCACCAGTAAATCTCCCACTGGTCCCCTAGCTCCATCCCCACTGGGAAATCTACTGGGGGACCAGTGGGAAATAAAAACCAGAGCTCTTTCTTCCCTTTCTGACTCAGACTGTCCTCTACAAATGAGTAAAAGTGTATGACTTCTCTCTTACTCATTGTATAGGAGATGACGATATGGAAGGAAAGAAGAGACAAAACAGAATACATCAAGACTTTCTATCTCTCTCCCTCGCTCGCGTTCTCTTTCTTTCCACAAGCAAAAAAGATAACAATATCCTAGGCTAATTTCACATAAGCAAATATAGACTTTTAAGAAGATTGGATGACACTCCGTATGACGATGCAGTAGATATGCTTGGTCGCTAACAGCAAGTGGGGGTCTCTATCTCTATCATTCTACAGTATGATATCTACAATCGATTGTACAAAAGTTATGAAGAGATTCTTAGATTACATATAAAAACGATACGTAGTTAACGAGATACAATTAAGATGAGCTCATTAGGAGAGAAAACGACACTTATTCATATGCTCTCGAAATCTCTCTTTGAAGATATCAACAAAAGCGTCATGTCAATAAATGAGACATAATGAAAATACCATAGAGATGAGAATTATGAATGAAGGGTATGAAGAGATTATGATACTGATCCTAATGAGAGAAGATAAGACGAAAATGACTCGTCTGAGGACAGGAGAGAGAAGGAGGGGAGAGAGAGAGAGAGAGAGACGGAGAGAGAGAGGGAGATGTAGAAAAGAGGGAGAAGCTGGCAAAAGACATTCGGGCATAGGTCAGCTTCAGTGAAGCGAATAAGCGAGAATGGAGATACATCTGGTAATAGAGATTATGGGAAAGTGAGAGAGTGGAGAGAAAGAGAGGAAGAACGATATTATCCAAACGATTCAGCTCATTTGGTATATTAGGAGAAGAGCAGAAGTGAGAAATGAATGAAGATGTTAGAAATGAAAATTAGAAGAAGAAGAGAGAGAGGAAGAGATCGTTTATGGATGTAGGGGTTCGATTGGGATTAGTATTGTAGAGTTTATGTGGATCATCGAACATCAGAAACAATGAGAATCACGGTAGATAGTCTGATCTTATTGTGTCTGTGATTAATTGTATTTTAACTGTCAAAGATATTACTTTTAATCATAGGAACGATAATCGACAAGATCGCATAAGTTCTTCAGAAGATATCCACAATATAAAGTAAAATGTACCATTTCACCCCAAAAGTCATGGAGACTTCAATTAAAGAAGGATTCTATGAAGGATGATATAGAGAGAGGGTGTGAAAAATGGTGTGGTCCATAGATGGATTGCCAATTTAGGATGAGGAAGAGAGAGAGAGAGGGAGAGGGAGAAGAAGGGAGAGGGAGAGTAAGAGGGGGGGGAGAGGGAGAGTGAGAGAGGAACGAAAATGAAGTAGTGAGGGGTGAGTTGTGGTCAGTTGAGAGAAGAGAAGATTGAAAACGTCTGGTGGAGATTCATTGAGACTTCCTATAGTATCTATCTACCTCATCTTCCCCTCCCTCTCTCCCTCCATCTCTCTCTACCTCTCTCTCCTTCACTCTTCCTCCTCCTCCTCCTCCTCCCTCTCCTTATATCACAATGCATCTCCTTGATACACTCTTTACTCCATCTGGTCGACTTCTCATTGTGGGTCAAGAAATGAGCTATAATAAACAGAGAACGATCGAGTTCAGATGAACAGAGGAGGAATGAAGAAGATGATGAGGGAGGGGAATGAGAGAGGGGGAAAAGAGAGAGGTAGAGAGTGATGGAGGAAAAAAGAGAGGTAGATGGAGAGAGGGAGGGAGAAAAAGAATAGAGAAAGGGAGAGGAAGGGAGGAGAAGTACCAAAGAATGTAGATAAAAAGGAATAGAGATAAGTGAGTAAACATGTTATCTATAAACAAGTCCATTCATGGTTATGACGATAATATGAATAAGATGGATATTGTTGATAGGAAAGAATATTTTGATGGTCTATCAAAGATGAAAAGATAGGGTAAGAAGTATTGTGAAATATGGAGAATTATATGGAAGTTAATAAGTGTTGGGAAGGATTTCTGTAGAATAGTTCAGTCTAATGTGGTATCTTGTAAAAGTAGTTTAAAAAGTTGCGTAGATTCGTAATTGACATAATCTTACAACGTTTTTGGCTGTTGCAGCTATGCTACTTTTCCAACTAATTTTACAATCACAAAATTAAAACTACTTTTTACTACTTTCTAAGACTTTAACCGACCCTTGGTACTGCACAGCGTTTTCAGAGTTGTCAATTAGTGACAGAGAATACGGTAGATCGAAAAAGAGAGGAACTAAGTGAAAGTGAGAGACCACTGACGTTAACGTACAGTATGGTATACCATAGTGTACGTTTTCAATGACCGCTCTCTCTCTCTAGATATATTGGAGAAACACTGACAATGAGGACTGTAAAGCATCCAATTGTTCATGGTAGAGTATAGGTTGGAGTATCTCACGTGTAGATGAGAATGACTAGAAATATGAGTAGATGTAAGAAGATGTGTAATAGTCTTCCCCTTCAGTCTATTATATACATTCTTTACAGATCATGCTGCATTTCCATTCTTTTCTTAGATTTTCACAGATTCCTCGCGTTAAAACAGAAAGATCAAAGATTAACTAGGACTACGGTAGGCGAAACTGGTATCAGAGGAGGGGAAGGCGATGTCGAATTACGCGAAAATGTTGAAGATTCCACATAGCTATGCCCGGCATGTGTGTACTGAAAAAAATGCACAGCTATGATTGTTTTGCTTATCCTATCACTCAAATCATATCCACTATAGCCGTTCCTTATACCCAAACCCACTGATATTGTAAACTGCATTATCTGAGAAAAGACTACTATTGTCTTGCCAATCATGATAATGGAATGGAAGAGATTGACACAACAAAATCATTTGTCACTCAGAAGTCTGCCATGATTGTTTCCAGTGATAAGAAGATAAGAGAAAGAGAGAGGGAGAGAAGTGATAAATGATCAGTCACTACATTAGACTAACCAATTCATCTACTATCTCCACACTTCTTCCTACCTCTCCCTCTCCATTTCCTCTCTCTCTCCCTATCCTTCTCCCTCTCCCCTGATCAACAAAAAGTCCAACATAAGGCGCATGTCAACTCCTGCTGAAGTTGTTCCCAATTAATCAACTAACGAATGTAGAAACATTGAGAGATAGAGGAATGAAGATTACGGTAGATTAGATGAAGGAGGAGGGGGATACGGTGGGTACGAGAGATGGAGGAAGAGGGAGAGGTAGAGAAGAAAGAGTTGGTCACTACTCTATATAACAATACTAGTAAACGATATTGAGGATGAAAATGAAAGACAAAGAAGAAGAGATAGTAGTGTGGATACTCTAGATGGGATGAGGGAGGGAGAGGAGGAGAGAGAGGGGAGAGAGGGGTGAGGGAGGGGAAAGAGGGAGAGGGATGAGTAGAGGGAGAAGGAGAGAGGGAGGAGGAAGGAAGCGCATAGACAGGTCGGATTTCCAATTGATTCATGTGTATTCGTGTATTGAAGAAGGAAAAGAAGAAAGAAGAAGAGGTGAGTGGATAGTAATGAATGGACCATAGTGCAAAGTAGTTAAGGGAATTAATAATAATGACGAACTTAATGACGAAAATAGCCGTAGAAAGGCTAACAATAAACCATTTGAATATGGATAGAAAGGACGTACGCTTCAAGAGGCCAAAAGATGATATGATATATTTTTATCCAACGATATAATATAGTGATAGGTAAGAAAACTGAGAAGGAAGTGAAATTATTTGTAGTCAAACAATGTATTCATTCAATATTCTCGTGAAGAAGAACAATGAAAAGTGACCACGGATGTGCGCAACCTCTACTCTACCTTTTCTATTCCCTCCCTCTCCCTCCTTCTATCCTATCGCTTCTCCCTCTCCCTCTCTATCTTTACCTTTTCTATTCCCTCCCTCTCCCTCCTTCTATCGTATCCCTTCTCCCTCTCCCTCTCTATCTTTACGTCTCCCCATATCTTCTCCCTCCCTTTCCTTCTCGTTCTTCTCTCTCCCATAGTGAGCTCTCTGTCGGTCCACAAGAATCACCCCATGGTAGGTACAATAAAAGGATACAGTATCAGATATCTGATACCTTTTATTACTGGAAGAGGCTAAGGAGAGCGAGAGAAGGTGGGAGAGGGTGGTTGACGTGACCAGGAAAGAATAAGCTTCATCAATAATATTTTCGAATCATCAGATATTCTTCTAGATACCAGTTTATAACATTTGTGATCATAATTTCCTCAGTGGAACATACCGGTGATCTTTGATCTTAGAGATACATATGCTAGAGACCGCGACCAGAGATAAAGATATTATGGCATTGATCAGATAATAAGCTACAGAATGATGACCATTCCTACCTTTATTTCTGTTTAACTAAATCTTTACAAGAATAGTTTATATCTCTCTCTCGATACGACTAATTTGTCCCTTTCCTTCTATTCTATTCGAGTATAATATCAAATGTACATAGAATGCAATATGATCAGAAGAGGGAAAAGACAAATTAGACGAGTAATTAGGGATATAGAGAGGATAGAGAATAAAGATGAGAGATAGAGGTGAATGGAGAAGGAGACACTGAATTGCATACATTTGTTGCGATAGAATCTGAAACGGTCTAGTCGGGGGAGACTGTTCTGGTCACAGCAACATGGACGTCTTGGAGGGGAGAGGAAAGAGTGAGAAATGGGGAGAGGGGGAGGGAGGGGGAGAGGGAGAAATGGGGAGAGAGGGGAGGGGGGGGGGTAGAGAGAGAAAGGGAGAAAGAGATGTGATATGGTCATCGTGTAAGGGAAGGGATAGTATTGCGTGACTTCTTTTCTGTCTTCAAAGGGACTAAATCCGAAAGAAAACAGAATGAATCTGTTAAGAGAGTAAGTAGTGGAGAATTAAATGATTTTAATAGGCTTTTATGAAATATTGATGGAATTCACCATGGAAAAGATTTTATTTACTTTTTTTCACATGATCTGGAAAAAAGGGCTTGGAAATCGGGATAAATTAGAGTAAATGGGGAAACAAATAATGGTTGTTTGTGATTATATCTTGGAAGAACTTGTACTAATGAAGAATGAAACATCGATCATCATATATAAGTTGAAGGAACATATCTAAGACATCACAGAGGCTATTCATCAAGATCAATCTTGAGTCTCTCCCACTACCTCTAGAGGTAGAAAGAGTAGAGGGAGAGAGAGAAAGGGAGAGAGAGGGGGAGAGGGAGAGAGAGACTGGATGACTGATCACCGCTTTTATCATAACTGACAAATGACACTTATATTGTTAGGCGTTGATAATCCCCATCGAGTAGTACTAAAGGCTGGCCTTTCAATATTGTCCGTATAAAATTTGAATAAAAACAGATCTGTTGTATATACCTAGTGAACGGAAGTAAAAAAAAGAACACTCGGAACCAAATCTTCCGTAGAAAGAAAACAAGAGATTTTTCTACGATCAATATGATATTGCTTACTCTGAATCACAAAATATATTGAGATGATTAATTCTATTGTTAATTTATAGTACAACCTATGAAGGAGTTTTTGCTTACGATACAGGATTTACAGTACAATTATATTTTGCTCCATAGACAAATATCCATAATCAATCCTAGAGTGGGCATAACTCTTCTAAGACCATCTTTTACATCATTTCTTGCTTCACCCAATCTCGAATTCCCTACAAAAAGAGTCACACAGAACCGTTGATCCGATGTAATTATTATTGATACCGTCTCGTCTTGTATTATCATCGATAAATTCTTCATTACCTTTCATAATCTCCATATTCCCTTCATCTGATTCTTCATCTTCCTTACACCCTCCCATCCATCCATTCATCCATCATATTATATAAGTAGTCTCCTCTATAATTTGTCACCACTGTCCACTCACTCACCAACTGTCTTTACATAAGAAGAAGGAGTGAAGTAAGATTGAACCTCTCCGGGGGGTAGTGAGAGGAGACACGGAGATGTCCTTTCCTATCTGATCTTTGATCTATCCTCTCCCTCTCCCTTTCCTCTCTCTCCCTCTCCCTTTCCTCTCTCTCCCTTTCCTCTCCCTCTCCCCCTCTCCCTTTCCTCTCTCTCCCTCTCCCTTTCCTCTCCCTCTCTCTCCCTCTCCCTTTCTCTCCCTCTCCCTATCTCCTCTACCAACATATCCTATTTAATCCTTCTTCTCTCTTATTTTAGTGTCTGAGAGCGGAAATGTGAGGGGTCGATTGAAGGAGAAGCCGACACAGACAGTTGAGCCATCTGAGGTTTATGGAGAGAGGGAGAGGGAGGAATAAGGAGA
The DNA here is from genome assembly GCA_943737045.1 of Parapristionchus giblindavisi. Lineage (NCBI taxonomy): Eukaryota > Metazoa > Nematoda > Chromadorea > Rhabditida > Diplogasteridae > Parapristionchus > Parapristionchus giblindavisi. The sequence continues at coordinate 302,717 of CALSFV010000323.1, read as the reverse complement.
GGGAGAGAATAAAGAGAGGGAGAGATTGGATAATAAGGAGAGGGAGAGAGATTGGATAATAAGGAGAGGGAGAAGGGTGTGATATACGATGGGCAACAACAGTATGTGGTGACGGAATGAAAGAGGACAAAGAGATGAGGATAATATAGTGAGCCTTCGAGATCACAAGAAATTATACTGATCTGTCAATGATTCAATTCAACGTTTTATTGAAAACGAAAAGCGAACCTTGAAGTATTAGAAAGAAATTGAATGTGACATATGAATGGAAAGTTTAAATATGGAAATAATCGATAATTGATTCACTTTGTTATATATTCAGGGAATGATTAACGATTAATGAGCAACGTCCTTACTGAAGATTTGCTTTTTTACAAACCAAATCAGGTAGAATAGTGTATGCTATAGATTTCAAAGCAATGAGAAGCGGTTCAGGAAAATAGCAAGATTTATTGAAAGAATCGATCATCGAGCATATGGGCAAGAAAATGAACAAAGAGAGAATTGTTCAGAGATGAAAGACAAGTCATCATTGTTTTATGACCATAATGAGATCAATAAATCAATAATTGACCGCTAAAAGAGGAAACCGATCTACTAATCCTTTAATTTCCCACTATAGTTATGAAATATTACTGTAGCTTAAGAGGTTTTAGGCCTCTACCTCTCCCTCTCACCCTCTCTCCCTTTCCCTCTCTCCCTCTTCCTCTCCCTCTCCCTCTCCACCCTATCTTATTCTTCAATCTTTGACAGAAGTATGATGACCAGTCCATAGACGTACGTCGAAAGATTAGTATGAATACGATTGAGAAGAATGAAAGAAGAAAGATAAGTAAAGATGAAATATATGATGAGATGGAGATAGTAGAGGATATTGGTAAGTTGTATAGAAGCTCTATCTAGTAACCATAACAATTTCGTAATGGTTCTAAGCAAATGATTTTGTATGATTTAAAATTATTGTCGATAATAATATAAACATGGTTCTATTTATAAAATCGAATCGATCAGAAAAAAATTAATGCGCGTAATAGAATTAGTAGACTATATTGATATAGGATTAGAGAGAAAAGAGCTGAAGGCTGTGATCACATCGAAGAATTCCATATAGGACCTATCTATGTACTCAATGAATGATAAGAATTGCTTAAACATTCTAACAACTTTCTTACTATCTCCCTAAGGAGAGCGTGAGAGCAGGAATAAATCACTTTTTGCGCTTCTCCCTTTCTCCCCCTCTCGCTCTCTCTCCCTCTCTCCCTCTCTCTCTCTTTCTCCCTCTCTCTCTCTCCCTCTCTCTCTCCTCCCTCTCTCTCTCCCTCTCTCCTCTCTCTCTTTCTCCCTCTCCCCTCTCTCTCTCTCTCTCTCTCTCTCTCTCTCTCTCTCTCTCTCTCTTCTCTCTCTCCCTCTCTTACTACTTCACGAGAGAGATCTAAGATGGCAGTTCATTCATCATTCTATCGTCCATTTTGATCCAAAAGAGAGGAGGAGATGAGAAAAGAGAAAGAGAAGAGTATTGTGTATTGTTTGTTTGAGATTTAAATGAATTCTCTTGAATTCATTTCATTTAGAAACAAAGCTTAAATGAAAAACCTATTCTTTTTTTCTTCATTTTATCTAACTTCGAATGGTAAGCGATCATGTGAAAGCATTAAGAGAAAGTATTCAACAGGACAGAAAGGAAAGTGGAAGATGAATAAATAAAAAAAGGTTCAAAAATTGTACTTAAAATTGTTTATAGATAATATGAAGATAACAAGAAATATCAAATGTTGTGATAGACGTAGTTCATGGAGAATATGGGAGTTAATGAGCTCTCTCTCCCTCCCTCTTCCTCTCTCCTTCGCCCTCTTCCTCTTCCTCTCTCTCTCCCTCCCTCTTCCTCTTCCTCTCTCTCCCTCCCTCTTCCTCTCTCCTTCGCCCTCTTCCTCTTCCTCTCTCTCTCTCTCTCCCTCTTCCTCTTCCTCTCTCTCCCTCCCTCTTCCTCTCCCTCTCCCTCTCCCTCTATCCCTTTCGTCTATTGGAAGACGTCGAAGAAGGACGTTCCTCTCCCTTCCTTTGTATAGGGACACTATGTCTTCATGTATTCAAGGGCTACTTCCGATTTCATTCCCAGTCTAAGATAGATAGAAGGAGGAGGAGGAGGTTGAGCGAGAAGGGGGAGAGAGGGAGGGAGAGTGAGAGAAGGAAGGAGAGGGAGAGGGAGAGGGAGAGGGAGAGGGAGAGGGAGAGGGAGAGGGAGAGGGAGAGGGAGAGGGAGAGGGAGAGAGAGAGAGAGAGAGAGAGAGAGAGAGAGAGAGATGAGAGAGAGAGGAGAGGGAGAGGAGAAGATAGAGAAACATGGATGAATAGAAGTATACAGCTGATTAATAACTGAACCGCACATAGAATTAAGTGATGGAAAAATGAAGAATACGTAATGTAATTGTAATACAAAAAAAAGAAATATTTTGAGAGTAGAGTTGCCAGGGTTGGATAGAGGATGCATGGTTGGCACCTGGCCCCTACTACAATATAAGACTTCCAATCAACCTGTAGAAGGAGGAGAGGGAGAGGGAGAGGGAGAGAGATAGAAGGGGAGGGAGAGGGAGAAAGAGGGAGAGAGAGGGAGGGAGAGGGAGAGGGAGAGAGATAGAAGGGAGGGAGAGGGAGAAAGAGGGAGAGAGAGGGAGGGAGAGGGAGAGGGAGAGAGATAGAAGGGAGGGAGAGGGAGAAAGAGGGAGAGGGAGAGAGATAGAGAAAGGAACGGATGAAAGAGGACGGAGGGAGGCAAATAATACAAGGTGGCAATTAGGACAATTGAAGGGAGGAAGAAGTCAAACAATGGACTTATATTAGATGAAGAATAATTGGACTGTAGATGAAATAGGTAACCATTATTTCATTGAATGTTTCAGAATGATATCATGATTGGATAAATCAATATTGCATCAGAACGTTCTCAGAAATGAATTTATGTATTGAAACAGGCTATTCTAGTTAAATTTCAGGGCAATCAATCAATAACATAACCATAATGAGTACAGCATTAAAACAAGTTTGAAAATATCTTACGTTTACATGAAATAAGTCAATAGGCCTTACATGGATAAAGTTTGATAGAGTAGATTGAATAGTATTCAGATCAGATACATCCATCAAAAAATACATCCGAAATCAATCACAATTTGAAGAACCCAAAAACTATGTGGGAGTGAACTTAGTTGTCCAAAAGATGTTTGAAATGCGCTTAGCCTCCCTTAGCCAGACTCCCTTTTGGATATGTAAATGAGCGGAAGAAGAGGAGAGGAGAAGGAGGAGGAGAGGAGGAGGAGAGAATAGAGAATAAGGCGGCATGGTGAAAGATGCGAACGGAGGGAGGAAGCCGTATTGAGAGAGACAACTAATCAGTAGAAGACCATAGTGAAGAGTGAATGGATTGATAGAATACAAAGGCCACACTACTATAACAATAAAATACAATACCCATTGATATACACCAATTTGGATTTGATGATCATTATCTACGTGTTCTGATTCTTGTACCGGTAAAACGAGATAAAGTGGGAAATCGACGTTAAAATGTGGTATTTTACGGTAAAAATAGGTAAACTGTTCTAGCGCATTTTTCCCGGTTTGAATATACTCCAAACATGATGGATTGCTCAGTTAGGCCACACAGCTTCGATATGATGAACAAAAAACCATGGAAAAAATGCACAGTGCTCATAAAACCAGCTTAGAAGAAAAAAAAACCGGGGAAAATGCGCTAGAACAGTTTACCTATTTTTACCGTAAAATACCACATTTTAACGTCGATTTCCCACTTTATCTCGTTTTACCGGTATATTTCATTTGGAGTCTTCGTTCGTTTTCTCTCTATTCCCTTCTATTCGTTTCCCTTTAAAGTTGATTTTTGATCTTTGATTTGTTCCCGTTCCTCTCCTCTCACTCGTGAGTTCATCCCTTCCTATAGATAGCGTATACGAGAGTATAGACAGAGTGAGAGAGTGTTGATTAGCGAGAGGGTGCAGAGAAAGAAGTACTCCACTCTCATCAATGATCTACCATCAAAAGTGAATGTGTGTTGAACCATTGGTGATTCCCTCGATCTCTTTGCCTCTGTTTTCGTCTTTCTTCCTCCCTCATTTCTTCATCCCATCCCTATTTCGTACTTCTCTCCCTGTCGTTTCGATTTTGAGATTGATCTTTGATCTTTGTATTCGTGTCCCTTCTACTTGCGACTTCATATCTTTCTAGATTAAGCATGTTAACGTACGAAAGAGAAGACAGAGTGAGAGAGTGGGAATGCGAAAAAGTGCAGTGAAAGAAATCCTGCGCATTCGTCAATGATCTTCCATCGATATTGATTCATTATAGTTTCTATCCATTCTACTTTGCATTCCTGTCTGTTTAACTGGAACTACTTCTCCCTATACTTTTCTTCATGATTTTTGTAGTTCAGACTCTTGCTATCCTTCTTCATCTCCCTTATCTATTCCTTCCTACCTCTAAACCTTTCCACCTTTCTACTTCTCTCTGCCCCCAGTTCTCCCTCTGGCCATACTCTTATCATGTTCTCTCTACCTCTGCCCCTTCTCTTATTCTAACCTTCTTTCATCAGTATTGCTATAACATCCTTGTACTGTCGTTGTCTAGTTCTAAATCCATTGTCTTTCAATTTGCATATGATTATCATAATGAACCTGATCTCTATTTATTCCGTTCGCTTGCAGTCTTCGGTAGTTTTTGCCCTTTCGCTTTCTGTTATTTTTCCTCTGTTTCCGGCTATGTCCCTTCCTTATCGTCTCTCTTCTCTGCCTATCTCGTTATTATCGATCTGTGATTGTCTTTTTCTATTCTTTGTTTTGATCATATACTCGCCGCTCTGGAAACTCTTTCGCTTTTAATGTCAAATCCATTTCAGATCACTAGACCATGTCGATTTCTGTGGAAGTCTTCAACTTCGTAGCTTCAGAAGATGATCAGGTCGTCGTCGCGAGTGAACTTCTCTATGGAATGGTGAAGATATGCGCGGCTGCACTACCCTCATCCTCGTATGGCCGAATACTTATGAGGCCACTGCTATATACTCTTTTCACAAATAATAAAGATGGTTTGGGTGTGTTACAGTTTGAATTCGGTGTCCAAGCCCGCGCCCTTAAATGGGCGGATTCAGAATCACTATATGAACAGGGTCAATCAGAAAGGGGCGGTGCGTGACATCGGTATATAAGTACGCGAGTGTTGGAGCATATGTAAATCCTTGGACATATATTCAAATTGGGACCATGTAATCATAAGAATCATCATAATAGGAATTGAATTAAAGCATGGACCATCAATCCGTTCAGTTGGTCGGTTCTTTTTTCCTTGAAGAGGATTAGCAGAAGTTAAACACTTTCAACTTGCCTCAACTGTTTTGAACTAACTTATTTTTCTCAAAATTTCTTCACATATTTAAAAAATACAGATTAAACTTTAAACTTTGTGTTCAACGCGCTTTGAATGTGCTTCAATATTTCATTTCTTCAACGAATAAAGCAAATCAATAGAGCTATCACTGAAGATCAAGGTAGCATTTGAGACTTACAAAAGGAGCCCTAACATTCCTGTAACAGTAAAGAAATCGAAAACGATTTTTTTATTTGATTATATTCACAATGTCGAATAGATCGATTAAATCACAATATCGATTGCGTCATTAGTTTGAACTATGCATCTTTTCTCCAGACATTCGTATAGTATTGATTGGAAGATATGAAGTGATTCCCTCTCATTGTTAGATCAGTGATAGAGTGGCCAGATGATCAGAGTAGGTCGATGGGCAGAGACGCAGAGAGTCATCGCGCGCGCACTCAACTCGAATTAGCACCACTATTGAGACGGGTAGCGGGTGGGGATAACTTCACTGAAAAAACATTGAAAATTGAAAAAATATAATTTTTGTAAAATAAAGCCACTAAATGACTCTAACAGTTCTCCTGGCACAGATTTAGCATGAAATTATTTTTTTTAAATATACGAAACTAAAGAATACTGGGGGAAACTATCTAGAGTAAACCAATATCTTAGTGGCAATCGTGAGATTGTTATTATAAGTCTACGATCGTGACTATTAAATTTTTTTATATTTGCTCATTCAGTTTATTAAACATAGGCCATTTAAATAAGTGCGATCAGGCCGGACAAATCCCTGGGAAAAAACAAAATGGCTAATTATGCTGGGTTAATTTACAGGGAGATCGCTCTTTTTTTGCAGAAAATAATATTTTTTTACACTTTAGTATTCTTTTAAAATTTTCAATTAATAACACGAGTTTTTGAGTTTTTCAATTGTATTATTGTTTTAGATCATGACAGAAATTTATTACAAGTTAGCATGCTCAATAGATTTGAAAATTGCATATATACTTCACTGAACAGGTGTTATTTTCAAAGTTACCATAAACATATCATGTGCAACTTTTCGTAGCTGTGTTCAATGCGTTTTTTTAAAAAAAAACATCATGAACGCATACTGGTACATTATAACTTACAGTTATCCGTGATTTGAGATTGAAATTTGTGGCAAAAAGTGCATACATTAGAGGTACCATAAATAATAGAACTCGCTTGGGGTATAGAAGTAAAGTATCACAAAGATGACGTCATTTCTTGACACAATGTACGTGTAGTCAACATGTAATAAATTTCTGTCATTATCTAAAACAATAATACACATTGAAAAGCTCACCCAAATTTTAGTAAATATCTATGTATACAATGACAGAGATCCGATATGGATTACGGTAGTTATAGAATCTACCGTGATAGTAGTGTTATTAATTGAAAATTTTAAAAGAATACTAAAGTGTAAAAAATATTATTTTCTACAAAAAAAGAGTGAATGAGCAAATATAAAAAAAATTAATAGTCACGATCGTAGACTTATAATAACAATCTCACGATTGCCACTAAGATATTGGTTTACTCTAGATAGTTTCCCCCAGTATTCTTTAGTTTCGTATATTTAAAAAAAATAATTTCATGCTAAATCTGTGCCAGGAGAACTGTTAGAGTCATTTAGTGGCTTTATTTTACAAAAATTATATTTTTTCAATTTTCAATGTTTTTTCAGTGAAGTTATCCCCACCCGCTACCCGTCTCAATAGTGGTGCTAATTCGAGTTGAGTGCGCGCGCGATGACTCTCTGCGTCTCTGCCCATCGACCTACTCTGATCATCTGGCCACTCTATCACTGATCTAACAATGAGAGGGAATCACTTCATATCTTCCAATCAATACTATACGAATGTCTGGAGAAAAGATGCATAGTTCAAACTAATGACGCAATCGATATTGTGATTTAATCGATCTATTCGACATTGTGAATATAATCAAATAAAAAAATCGTTTTCGATTTCTTTACTGTTACAGGAATGTTAGGGCTCCTTTTGTAAGTCTCAAATGCTACCTTGATCTTCAGTGATAGCTCTATTGATTTGCTTTATTCGTTGAAGAAATGAAATATTGAAACACATTCAAAGCGCGTTGAACACAAAGTTTAAAGTTTAATCTGTATTTTTTAAATATGTGAAGAAATTTTGAGAAAAATAAGTTAGTTCAAAACAGTTGAGGCAAGTTGAAAGTGTTTAACTTCTGCTAATCCTCTTCAAGGAAAAAAGAACCGACCAACTGAACGGATTGATGGTCCATGCTTTAATTCAATTCCTATTATGATGATTCTTATGATTACATGGTCCCAATTTGAATATATGTCCAAGGATTTACATATGCTCCAACACTCGCGTACTTATATACCGATGTCACGCACCGCCCCTTTCTGATTGACCCTGTTCATATAGTGATTCTGAATCCGCCCATTTAAGGGCGCGGGCTTGGACACCGAATTCAAACTGTAACACACCCAAACCATCTTTATTATTTGTGAAAAGAGTATATAGCAGTGGCCTCATAAGTATTCGGCCTTACGAGGATGAGGGTAGTGCAGCCGCGCATATCTTCACCATTCCATAGAGAAGTTCACTCGCGACGACGACCTGATCATCTTCTGAAGCTACGAAGTTGAAGACTTCCACAGAAATCGACATGGTCTAGTGATCTGAAATGGATTTGACATTAAAAGCGAAAGAGTTTCCAGAGCGGCGAGTATATGATCAAAACAAAGAATAGAAAAAGACAATCACAGATCGATAATAACGAGATAGGCAGAGAAGAGAGACGATAAGGAAGGGACATAGCCGGAAACAGAGGAAAAATAACAGAAAGCGAAAGGGCAAAAACTACCGAAGACTGCAAGCGAACGGAATAAATAGAGATCAGGTTCATTATGATAATCATATGCAAATTGAAAGACAATGGATTTAGAACTAGACAACGACAGTACAAGGATGTTATAGCAATACTGATGAAAGAAGGTTAGAATAAGAGAAGGGGCAGAGGTAGAGAGAACATGATAAGAGTATGGCCAGAGGGAGAACTGGGGGCAGAGAGAAGTAGAAAGGTGGAAAGGTTTAGAGGTAGGAAGGAATAGATAAGGGAGATGAAGAAGGATAGCAAGAGTCTGAACTACAAAAATCATGAAGAAAAGTATAGGGAGAAGTAGTTCCAGTTAAACAGACAGGAATGCAAAGTAGAATGGATAGAAACTATAATGAATCAATATCGATGGCAGATCATTGACGAATGCGCAGGATTTCTTTCTCTGCACTTTTTCGCATTCCCACTCTCTCACTCTGTCTGCTCTTTCGTACGTTAACATGCTTAATCTAGAAAGATATGAAGTCGCAAGTAGAAGGGACACGAATGCAAAGATCAAAGATCAATCTCAAAATCGAAACGACAGGGAGAGAAGTACGTGAACGAAATAGGGATGAGATGAAGAAATGAGGGAGGAAGAAAGACGAAAGCAGAGGGAAAGAGATCGAGGGAATCACCAATGGGTCAACACACCCTCACTATTGATGGTAGATCATTGATGAGAGTGGAGTACTTCTTTCTCTGCACCCTCTCGTTGATCAACACTCCCTCGCTCTGTTTATTCTCTCGTATACGCTATCTATAGGAAGGGTTGGACTCGCGAGCGAGAGTAGAGGAACGGGAACAAATAAAAGATCAAAGATCAAAAATCAACTTTAAAGGGAAACGAATAGATGGGAATAGAGAGAGAACGAACGAAGACTCCAAATGAAATATACGAGAATCAGAAGACGTAGATTATGATCATCATTGGTGTATATCAATGGGTATTGTATTTTATTGTTATAGTAGTATACAACTATTTTGTCTGATCTGTTCTTGAGAGCAATACCTGTGTTCGTCCCAACTCGAATATGGAGTCGCTCAAGAAGGCCGTTCTCCGGGAATAGGAAAGAATCGAGCTAAAATACCATTCCGCCACCGTCGTTTTCACCAATACCGTTTGAAGAAGAATCAGAACACGTAGATAAAGATCATAATTGGTGTATAATTTAATTGTAAGATCGTCAGATTTCTCAGGGCGTCGTGGATCTATTAGTGGGTAGTGGGCCCGTAATGGAGCACAACCCGCAACTCGAATAGCCAACTCAAATACTCATCCTAGTATGTTCATACAGTTTTTAACAGTTTAATGAATTTATCAAGCACAGAACCATTGGGGAGGGAATGGTTGCCACTAAAGGACAGATTAGTCTGGGCGTGCTGAGGTCCCATACAAGGGGCATAATTCTCTTCATCTTCTTCATCCTCTGATCAGCAATTAAGACGTTCTTCGGAATCAAAGCCGCTACACTTGATCCTTTTCGAATAGCAAATCATGAAACAGAATTGAGAAAAATTATATAGAGATTACCCACGAAGTCCTCGCTCAATACTTCGTCAACAATTGCTTGATGTTCATACATCTACCGTATTATGTTTAAAAAAAACTTGGAAAGATGAGTTACAACGATGGACTAAACATTGCATACTTTTTTCTATTTTAGAATATGAGTTCACATTCTTCGCGAAACATCAAAGGGTTAAATAGAAAAAAATTACTTTGTTCCCTCTTTGTTCCATTGTTTTAATCGTTGGACTTGGTGAGAATAATTTCACTTTGTTTCCTTCAAACAAAGTTTTATTATTAGTGAAAATATTTGCTTCAATCAAGTTTCACAATCATCGGTTTTCATTTAAATGAGGCGCTTTGATCTTTTATCAGTTGTTCATTTTTTCTCCGCGAGAAATCTCTTTACTGTAAGTAGCTCAGTGTATAAAGTCCGTTAGTTAAATTTGCTTTTTTTGCAAAATGCAACAAATAAGAATATTGTTTGTTTGTGACAACTTTTTGAAAAGTAAATTCTACGTCACATTAGTTTAATTCCGTATTTGTTGTTTTTGACATATTGATGACTAATGAAACTCCGCCCCTTTTAAATCTTCGAGTACAAATTGGGCGGAGCCTCAAAAGGAGAAGAAGTGACAACATCCATGAAGAGAATAGAAGAGGAGAAGTCATCCTTGCAAAAGAGTAATTCCAACCTCCCCCTGTTCACTCTCCCTATATGTCTCATTTGTTGAAGGTAGATCAGTTGTCTCAATATCTTTCATTGTTAACGATAGAAAGTGGACCAGTTCGGTCTTAAATCATGTACGAAAACTTGATTTCACAATGTCTTTGAAATTTTTAATAATTGATTTTACTTCTCACTCAACATCAACGTAGCTAATCTTATGTATCTCATTTCATTACAGTTTATGAAAGTATAGTCTTTATCCTCATTTTGTTCACTATTTCTAGATCTCAATGATAGGGCGTTATAGGGATCGAGGCTCCTTTGAGCTATTTAGTAATATGGAGAGTGTTCGTGTTTTGCGTTATCCTCTTTTTATCTCGATTGGTGTTGTCACATCTCGCAATAGATCTGATTTCTCTAAACAATCAATGTCAACCCCGTTTTCGTTTTAGAATCTCCGCGTTTATAATGCGCTTTTGTAAAATTGTGTAAAATGAATCGAAATATAAACAAGGTGAGAGCTAGAAGTTTCAATACGCCTTACGCTTATTTTTCGATAAATATTCGAAAACGTGACGATTTTTTTCCTCCAACATTTAATAATTTCTAAGGCGAAGTCTTCTTTTTGTCTTCTCTCATATAGCGTGATTCCTTTTCCGCTTTCTTACTTCTCATTCAACTTTACTCATCCTCTTTACCTACTCCCTATCTCTCTTCTCTCTCTTCCTCTCCTTTCTTCTAACTCATTCTCATTCATCTTTGTCTTTCACCACTCTTCTTCTCCTTCTAAGCATCTCCTTTTTTGTCTGTTCTTATCCCATATTCACCTTGTTCGTCCATTCAGTGGGTGCTAATCCTGATAATTCATCGTATTGTGTTCATCTTTGTTTTCTTTCTTTTATCAGTTTTGGATATCAACTAGTGCTACTGTATCTAAAGATGTTCATATTCTGAACGAAGATATATTCCTTCCAATACCCTCCCATTCTCCATGTACTTTATATGAATTATTTAAGTAATTCGGACAAATTGGCTGTCATAATTCACTGTTGCTCTGTCATGTATCCGCATTATGTTCATCACTCCTACATTTCTCCCATCTGAAATTGGTATCTCATCCTTCCCTTCATTCATATACGAGAGTTCACTTTGATGCATGTATATTTATTTATGTATTATCATTGATCATTTCTTTTTTGTGCTATTCGAATCATATTCTTTGATCAACAGTTGTAAAAATATATACATTTATAAAAAAATATGTTCATTTAAATTCATTTACAAAAATATATTCATTTATAAAAATATATACCTATTCATTTATCAAAATATATTCATTTATTAAAATACCATTTGGATTAAACTTCCAATTGCTCCCTCTCTTATTGCTACTATTTTACATGAAAAGTCCTTATCATAAATATCATCTTCTCGTGTATTATTTATCCAGGAAATAGATTATCACTGATAAGATAATAGAATATTCTTTTATTTTCAATGCTCGTTCATGCGTGCTTATCTATTATAATCTTTAGATCATTTGAGTATAAATATTATTTATCTTTTCAGATATCAATAATGGTGTAACCATGATCCTTCATATTATCTCCCCTTTCATTCTTCTGTTCTCCCTCGGAGGTACGTCACTTTTAAAATTATGCTTTTTTTCTATTTTCATTTTATTATTGCTATCGACTCACCATTTCCCCTATTGTGTTCATGTATTATTATAAAAGTCGTATACGCTTCTTTTTTGAATCTTCTTCTTCCCAACTTGATAATACTCACGCTTCGATGATTTATTCTTCGATGTTTCTCATATCAAAACATAATAACAACAACGAATGTGACGTTTTATGAATCATATCATAGTTTTCTCAGTATTAGACAAGCTAAAAACTAATAGAATTAGTCATTTTAGAGTATCAATTCATATTTCAAATGATCAATGACATAGTTTTAATGAGAACCCCCGAGCTAATTTTACTCTCCACTCTGGCAACACTCTCTCGTAGACAAAGAAAGTGAGAGAGCATCACCAGAGCGAAGAGTTCCAAATTAACTCGGGTGTGCCTTTAAAGAGTGCACGAACTCCAGAGGTCCACTTTTATCCCAACTAATCTCTCTTTCTCCCTTTCTCTAATTCTCTTTGTACCACACATTCATCTCCACTGTGCTTCCTCTCTGGTCCTTCTGAATATGAAATAACAGTGAGACAGCTATAGGTCATCATTCTAAAAGGAGTGGACGTGACTAATATTCGACCTCCAACAAATTGTCCACTAGAAATATACGTGCAAGACGTCCGAAAAATTGAAAAAAAAATAGGAACAGAGAAAGTCACACTTTATCCAAGAAATATCATCCCCATTTACAATGATCAATTTCAGATTCGAACTATCTTGGTACAAATACTGATTGCATTGAACCGTGTGTTCGATTGATGCAAAACGTATGTGAATATCTTCTTTGTTTGAATCGTTTTATGAAAGAGTATAATAATAATAAAAGGTCTATTTAGACAATTGGAAAGACGGATCGTTTCACACAAATGTCAATTGGGAAGTTGAGAGAATCAGATAGAATGACTGTGAAAGGATTTGAAGATATATGTCGGTATGTCATATATATTTTAACGTTAAGATACTATTCTCTGATCAATAGGCTCAAAAGTTAAGAGTGAAAGATTGTTTTTGGTTGATGAAGCAGAGCAACACAGGAAAAAATTTCTATTTATTTATTTATTTATATTTCCTTATGCGATGCATTTAACAGATATAAACGAAATTTTATTGGAAATTAATGCAAAATAAAGTGTGGACGTTCAGCGAGTACGAAGAAGGCGATAATTGTTTGAGAAATTGTGAATCTCAATCAGAACATGCTGCATGGATCAGACAACATACTTATGCTGGTCTTAGATTCATTTGTAAGGAAAGAAGAACAGGTATTCATTGTCTCTGTTATCTATTTACTCTCGGGTCGTTCAAGGGGTAGCACTAAAATCGTTAGCTACAAGTATTTACACCGCCAAACCGGCTAATAATATTGTAATATTAACTGAAGGGTCTTAAAACGACGAAAGTTTGTAACACTTAAATTTCTCTTTTCTTCGCTTTTTGTACCGTTCATTCTTTCGTCATCCTTTACCATTCATTTGTACATTTCATCACATATTGTCTTTGTGAGTCCTGAGAAAGAGAGAGGCAGTGGAATAGGGAGAGAGATATATAGGGCCATCCATTTAGCAACATTGTCACAAGCGATTATTCAACAATTCCATCTCCTCTGAATTCTCGACATCCCGCTCCTCAGTCTCTCTGTCCATCTATCTCCTCTCTCTCCTCCCACTCTCCCTCTCCCTCTTCCTCTCCCTCTCACTCTCTCACCTCCCCTCCTTCCCCTCTCTCATTTACAACTCCTTCTGTCTACTTCTAGAGCAATCATGAATACAGAGACAAGGGACCATTTTGTAATTCCATCTCAATCAATGACTAAATGAATACAAGAATGAATCACCTACTTCATAGGACCCATTCCGGGATATTTCCGTTAAAATTTCATCACAGTGATTTACGGTTTCGACATGTATTGTTGAATAGCTCTTTAATACAGGGAACGGTTAAAGAAAGATGTAAGGTGCAAAAAAAAAGAAAATATGATAAAAGAAACTGAAAATACAAACTGATCCATTCTTAATGCCATCAATGTAGATATCTTGTCATTATTCACATCCTTCGATTCATTTCTCTTCCATTCAATGAATGAGAGAAATGACTACCAATAAATTGGTGTTCGTCAAGAGAGAAGATGTACAATAGATGACACAGGAGGGAGAGAGGAGGGGAAGAGGGAGGGAGGGAGAGAGAAGGGAGAACGAGGGGGAAGCGAGGGAGAGAGGGGAAAGCTAGTCATTTATTGAAAGCGACCATTTCATGCGCGAGACATAATTATTTAGAAGCTAGAAAATATTCATCCCTCTCTTCTTTCCTCTTGTTTTGATAGATCCTCGATATTACATAGCAAATTAGTCGTCACTGTTTTCTATTCTTGCATGAAATATAATAAGTTGGACAGGAATAGAAGAATGTGTACAGTAAACTTTGTTCACTATGTTAATCATCACTAAACAACGTAAGTTTGGGAGCTGACAATCCAATTAATAATATTAGGGTATATATTTCATTAAGTCCATCAGACTGTTCATGACTCTCATAGAAAAGAACTGTTAATCTTTCAATATATTCCTCTCACTGCCTACTCTTCAACCGTGACAGAGTCCTTAACCTCTTGACTCTCAAAGGAGGGCAAGATAAAGCTTCAAGTCAGATTATCTCAGACTTCCTGAAAGTAGAAGAAGGTAGACGAGAGGGACAGTAGAAGAGGAAGGAGGGTTGAAAGCTTTCTCACCATGTATTTCCTCTCAGATGTAATCTACACTAAGATTCACTCAATCCACTTGTCCCCTCTATCTCTCTCCATCCCTTTCACTTCCTTTTCCTGCAGAGATTGATAGAAGTATATGATTGTATTGTTTGCTATCCGTGTCCTATTCTCCTATGCTCCAAGATGATATCTTCAATATTTTTCATATTTCTATGTCGTTTCGTCATTCACAATAGAACTATAAAAATGTGGAAAGTGTCCTACATTTTTTATCGAATCATTGTCTCATTTACATGAAATGATCAATATTGTGTTCAGTTGAATGCATTTTGAGTGAAGAGAGATGACTCGAGATAGAAGAGACAATTAATGAGTCTATGGAGACAATGTAGTTGTATAGTGAATGAATCCATTGATGGTAGAGGGAGATATGGATGAAGGGGAACGGACAATGGAAAGATTATATTATTGGGATGTTCGAAATGAATTCAAATCAGCGTTTCATGTGGTAGATGTTCTTTAAGAGAATATAGCACGCCATAAACTAAATATTTTCCACTAGGTGCGCGGAATAATTTTTCCCTACAAAACGCTTTTTTTTATTTTTAAAGGTTAAATTTTGCCATGATAAATAAAATGGCCATTCCGGAGCATTATTTAAAATAACTGGAAAAATTCTGCATTTTTTATTATTTTTTTTAAGAATATTTTTTGCAAAAAAAGATTTGGACAAAATTGCACGGCAATTTTTGGGCCATTTTCAAAGTGGACAGAGTGGAGCAATGAAAACGACCGAATGGCCCATTGGTTACGTGTCTGACTCGTAATCGAAAGGTTGTTGGATCGAATCCTCTCCGAAGCTGTCATCTTTTGCACACAACCCGGGTAAACGATGATGGAGAATTAGAAAAAGTGGACAGAAAATTGCTCGAGCAATTTTATGTCCACTTTGAAAATGACCCAAAAATTGCCGTGCACTTTTTTTCCCGTATTTTTTTGCTTTTTAAAAATTTTCTGATCAAAGATCAAAAGCAATATAAAAATGGCCGATACTCTGTCAATTTAAAAAAAGGGCAACAATTTTCGTCATTAATTGAAATTCATAAAAATTGTTCCTGCAATGACAAATTTCAGCTTCCGTGCACCTGGTGCAAAATATTTAGTTTACAGCGTGCTATATTACAGATGGCGTTCATGTACATGGTCTTTTCATATAAGAAAATACAATTAAATTAAAATTACTACAACAGAAATAATTAAGATTTTTCGATTTTTTACAGTTCTTGATTTCAGAATTCTTCAAAAGCCTTCCGTGTCTCGCACGGTGAGTTTCAATTACCTTTAAATATTTTTATTAATGCATTTACTCTTTGATTTTTCATTTTCAAATAACTGGAATATCATTTTAGTGTTTAGAATGACAAAAAAATAAACAATATCGATTTGAGATACGAAGAACAAGCCGTTGAAGTATGCTCCCAATCGATAAATTCTTCACTCGCAGCATCAATGAGTTTTGCCAATGCAGTCATGAAAAGAGATTCACATGGATTGAAACCTACATTTGAGGAGCTTTGTGTGTACGTTGTATTCAATTTTTGATTGAAATATACCGTATTTCCAACTCTATCCAATATGAGATTACAGTAATTTTGGTCTCAATGTCAGATGCCTCGGTAAAATGGTTGATTGCATTGAACCGATAACAAGAGATGGATGTGGACCAGCCGCTGCTTCGATGATGATGAAATTCATTACTGTAGGATTTGGAAGGTATACATTCAATATATTCATTCATTTGTCTCTCGTAATATTACTTTAATGCGAATGTTTCTTTACAATACTTTGGTCGCTCGTCTTTCTCTTGTTCTTTTTCGCTCGGACCTCTAGACTTTAAGTTTTGAAATATCAGAGTCTACACTAAATGTTGGAATTCCACTTCCTCCCTTGTTATAGAATATAAATAATACTAATTTAGTAAATTTCTCCTACTTTATTTCAGTTTCGAACAAATCTATGCTCAATTGGGAATCACAGATCATCTTCCATCTTCATGTCGTAAACTCATTTCTCCACAGAGTTCAACATATGCAGATCGAGTCATCGCTTCCAATAAATCGTCCATCCACTCAACATCTATTCTCATATTATTTATTCTCACTATTTTCATTGACAAATTGTTTGAAATCGCTGAAAAGATACCCCCAATAGCTTGAAATCTATCGTACAGTTCTATCATAAAACCATCATTATAATATTACCTCTAATAGTTAATATTAAACTAAACTTATGTGAGCCGGTTACTAAAGAATAAAAATTGATCCATTCTTTCCATCCTTTAAAAATCTCATCATTTATGCTCAATACTTTTGCTTTATTGTCGAGCTTACATATAATTATCATATATTGTGTATAAACTAGTGGTAATCATGGTAGGATCAATTATGGAAAATCAATAAAGGAATATCTATTTATATTGATGTTTATGAACATTCACAAGACTCACAGAAGAAATACCGTCGCAATCATTTTATCAGTCATCCATTTAGGATAATATTAAATGAGAAGGGTCTTTCTACGAACCATACCATCTCCTTGGAACCATTCAGGATGGAATTTCTTCTCTCAGGGGTGTTGGTCCACTCGATAATAACACGGTCGTTGTTGGTGTCCTGAATGGATAATAATTAGCGATTATTACGTTGTCTACAGTATCCAATGAATACAGTAATCCATTCCAATACCGTACATCTTGTGGAATGTCCATACGCGAATGCATCACAGTGTTCGAGATATCGAGATTCCTGATGGTATGCTTGTGGTTTCGAAACCACATCTTTCGGATGCGATCTCGGTTCGTAGCGGTGGAAACCAAAAATAAAGGTATCGCACATCCAACTCATGAACGTCGAGCTGTTGAACGATGTCACTCTATTCTCGTACACTTGAGAATGATGGGTCGTTGTCGACAAGACTTCCTCATTACTAGAAGACTTGACTAACTGACTTGAAACCTGGAATACGGAGTGGCCAATGATCACTCGTCACGATGCTACAATAGGGGTTGCGCATGTGCATTGGGGGCATGGGAATCATAATGGTGAAATCAGTCCGGGTAATTATGGCGCACCCAGTATATATGTGGGGGCATTCCCATCGTGGTAGGAACCAGTGATTCTTTTAGTGGTTCCCCATCTTTAATTCCTTTCCATAGAGATTCTTGTACTTCCGTTCTTTCTCGCGGAGAGAATTACAAATCAATCGAATTATTTTGTACGAATGATCATCGGAATATCGTATCGATAAAGTGCCGAAATGTTATTTGGAAATTCGACAATCTATTAATTACAGCTACTAAGGTAATAGCGACGTCTGAATTAAGTTACTAGATTTTTATATTTCAGATTTTATGTATTGATAATTTTGTGTGGAAACTGAATGATGAAGAACTTTGTACGATCAATAAAACATTCGGAAAGAAACGAATTATGTTCGATCAATAATAATTTATTGTATTGCACAAACAGTGATTGTTATTTTTTTATTCAATCAGAAGAGATTTGAGAAACAAGCAACGATAATCTCCATTCTGGCAATAGATCCAATCGATAATTCAATATTGATGAAACTTTTTAAGACCATCCGTTAGTTTTTTTTTTTTAATTATAACGTTAATTGTCTAATGACTATTATTTCAGCTTCGAACAATTCAAAGTGTAGTAGAAGACATTGCAAATTCCCATTGAATACGGTACTCTCTTATTTTGGAAATCAAAAAATTTTAAAGTTCTGTTATAATATGTCGAATCTGTTTCAGAGTAATAATATGTACAATTGACACTATTTTAATGAAAACTAAAGATAGAATAGAATTGTTGTATTTGAGATCAAACACTAAACATATTATTCAGGAAAAGAGCATAATCTCGAGTCTCCGTTCACTTTGTCTTGATAGAATTGCTTTGGTCGTACCTGAACATCTAAGGTACTACACTATAATACTTATTTTGAATAGTAATCGTTGTATTGAAGGAGGCAACATGCATTGGATATCTCTATACAAAGTAAGTAGACTTTCACAACTCTAAATTCCGTACTTATGAATATTGGATTTTTAGACCATTAATGAATAGATTACAAAGAGATGCTAATTATGTGACATTTCTTCACGAAACGACAACTAATTCACATTGACTGTTTTGATCTACCAAAATCGATAATTTTATGTATATTTATATATTTTTGTTGTTCAAGTTACATAGACAAGCAATCCCTTGCTGCACTTTCCGATGTGCGGACTACTTATCGTATCTTCGCGGGTTTGAAACCTATTGCCGTATTTTCAAAAACATTTGCCTGTACTATCAAGCATGATTCATTCAAACTGAATTATCATAACCTCTTAAATATATGGTTTGCAGAACAACCTTCTGGCCTCATACTATGTTCGCCGCCATGATAATCTAGAACTGAACTGGCCAAGTACGAGTAAAATTTCTTTCTAAAAGAAAAAATTGTTGTTCTTCTAGGACAGTTCAATTCAGATTCGTTTATACGAGTTTATGTGTACTTGAAATTGGAACTAGTATTTGCATGAGTTTTCGATCGGCACAAAACAAATCTTGTTAGTAGTATGTATAACACGTATCTACATAGCCACACTTTATCAACATAAAAGAGTTTGTGATGGTGGTACAATCTACGTTAGTTGCTTAGATCGACATCGATGGTCACAGACTTCTGTTCCTAAACATAGAGATGCATGGTCCTTAACATTTAAGTCGATATTACTAAGTACTTTAATTGGTTTCTGCTTGAGATCCAATTTTGTCTGCAAGCCACACTTCATAGTCACAATCAAAGATAGGGGTTCTCTTAGGATCCGTATTGCTCAGACAAGTTAACTGCAAATCATAAAGATCATAGATCAGAGATCAGAGATCAAATATCATAGATCAAAGATTAAATATACCGTTTGATCAGTAACAAGTCGATCCTTCAAATAATGTTCTTCATCATATTCTCCAATGTTTTCATCAACATTACCTATTAGATGTTTGATTGTTTCATTGAATTCACATTCAGATTGACAAGTGATCATCGATCGACTCAAGGCACTTAATTTATTTATTATTTATGTATTTATTTACAATTATTCTTATTAATTGGGATATTATCCAGAACAAGAAATAGGCAAAATAAATAACAAAAATTAAATTCATACCGATCAGAAATGGCCGTTAACTCTAATACTGGTGGTTCTTGTCTAACTGATGTATTCTCTTTTCGACGATTACGAATCTTTGATTCCTGATTATCAACTTTCTTATGTGTATCACTGAAATATCAAAGATCAAAGATCAAAGATCAATAAACGTCACTCACAGAGGTTCCTGGTTAATTTTGGGTGTTTCCAACGGTACAACAACTTTCTCGACTTTTCGTTCATTTTCGTTAACCTTGTTGACGTCTCAAAAAAGCAAAATATAAATGAGAATGAGACTCGAGCATACCTATCTTAACTGTTCGATTGAATTCTTCACAGACGTATTTTGACACGGGTTTCGAGTCAAGCACGACCTTTTCAGATACAATTGGCGCCGGAGGTTCAGCCTTCACCGCGAGCGGATCTTTCGAAACCGCAGGAGCAACTGGTGGTGGTGGAGGTGGTGGTTGAGCTATTGGAGTCGGAGGCAATGCTGTCTGGGCTACGGTAGATTGTGCAGGTTCGGACTTTGCCATTCTCTTTTTAGAAGCAGGTTCAATTTTTGGGTGTTTCTAAATTCATTAAATGAATATCTACGACTTTGATTCTGGAAACAATGGAGATGCAAATAATCAACCTTTTTATCGTTGCGAATTCTGACACATAGCATCAGAAGCAATGGAAGCACTGCGACAAGTAGAATGATCATGACATAAAAATAAGAAGACGACCGTCCCGAATAGAGAAAAACTACGAGAATAAATGGATTTTGATGAATGAGCAAACAATTCTGATATTTATGCAATGAAAACTAAGTCTGCAAAAATTCTGTCAGCAAAATTAATGAATTAGGTTTTTCCATTAATAATCTATTAGGGTGTTCGGAAAGTCTTTGCACTTTTTTCTACACTTACTTTGGACCCCTCTTACTCGGACGAGAACGAGCGCTATGCCTTGTGGTATTTTTCCTATTTGGGGGACATATTGATCAGCAAATGTAATAAGTTTCATTTTCCAACTCTCTTTCCTTAACTATATTTTATTTTTTAAGCTATGGGACAGTTGCCCAGTGTTTGACATGTCCTTCTTCATTTGTACCGTACAGGGCGGACTGCATTAGAAGCGAACCACTAACTACCCCAGTCAGTGAAGCCTAAGGGGCAGTGTCGTGTAACAGTCTTCTCCTGGTATTGTCAGTTCAAGAAAAACCATTTTTGTTTGGTTGAAAAACCAAGTCCAGGATGCCATCCCAGTCCGAATCAAGACCTGGTTCTTCGCACTGTCACAAGTCAGCCGAAGCAGTGTTAGAGATACATGTAGCAGGCAACTGGTACTCCAAGATCCACCAGCCATCGCATCCCCATTCGGTCTTCTCTTCGCCCCAGGGCACCTTAAGTGTTTCCCCATCTCATCACCGCTCTGCTCCCCAGAAACCGAGTAGACATCTTCACTTCAAATCTCAGCCGTTCTCGATTCACTGATTGGGTGATGTATAATGCATGCGAAGATGATAAGTGGGTGTCGTACGACAACCCCGATATAATGATTAAATGGCTGCATGCTTGGAAGGATGGTAAAACCGTCCCGAGACGCAATCCGTATGGGAGAAATGAGTCTCTCTTTTTCTTCTACTGCTCTCTTTGTGGGGTGCATCTCGAACTTTACCTGAATGGCAGACTGTTAACATCGATGTCTTCTGCGAGCAACTGGAGGAGATGGAGGGCCGAGTCCTTCTCAGACACTTTGTGTGATTAAAAGTATTGCTTTTAATGTGTAACGCAAGGACACATCACACTAACGAGACGCAGAAAAAACTGGAGAATTTAGATATCGACTGACTTCCCCATCGGACGTATTCCACCGACTAGTACCCTTGTGATTGCCATGCTTTTCGATCTCTCGGGTACTGCTTCATAGGAAAAACCTTTCGTAATCCAACCGATGTGAAATGGGAGATCGGCCTATGATTTGATTCGCGCCCAAAGGAGTTCTGGCAGTATGGTGTTCAGCAGTTGCCTACGAGATGGAGGACAGTTATTGTTAAACATGTGCACTATATCACAATTTGAATGCAGTTGCTTCGTTTGTTATTTGAAAAAATATGAATGGTGAAAAAAGTGCAAAGACTTTCCGAACACCCTAATAGTTAGCTATGATCTAACAATATGTAAACATTTCATTGCAAAAGATTGCATTTTAAACCTGCTCACCGGCTCATTCATAGTTTTAATGGATTTCCATGTGTAGAATAAAGAAGCCCTTAAACTAAATATTCAGTTCTTTGCATGGTCAATGATCTCTTCATAATTCACATCATAAAGAGGGACATAATCATCATTTATTTGTTCTTCCAAACGTGTGCGCCAAGACGCACATGGGAATCGTCGTGTGTGCAAAATTTGGATCTCTCCCTCTCCCTTTCTGTCTCCCTCTCCCTTTCTGTCTCCCTCTCCTTTTCTCTCTCCCTCTTCCTTTCTTCCTCCCTCTCTTTCCCCTCCATCCTGCCATCTCATATCCATATTCCTAGTTTGTATCCGATATGAGATTGGTGTCCCATTCTATTTTCGCTCTTGTGAGAGGGTGGAGTGAGAGATAGAGGGAAAGGGAAGAAAGTGTTGTCTTTATGAGCATAAATATCGTTAACTTCCTCATTATGTTCTCTCCGATATTGAATCAGATAATACTAATACTCTATCGGAGGATAATGATATATGGAACTCACTTATATCACATGTACATAATATACCACTGAACTAGTCATATTATCCAACTTCTTCATTTTTTAGAACAAACACATTTCCCAGTACGAATCAATTTATTCGAATAAAGTTTCTTTGCAAAGAAGGTTCTTCGATTCAGAAATCGGAAATAAATTGGTAGTGTCATATGTGGGTGCATTTGAGGTACAGCAATGCCCATGCTTTTCTGTTCTGCAAAACTACGGAAGCCATGAGAGTCATTTGTATATCTCGGAGAATATACTATATTTGATTGTTTATCTACACAGTCAGAACGATTACTGTCAATACAAAGAAGGAAATCTTGGAGATGAAAACTTCCTGATTCACTTGTCATGTAAAGATTTGAATTGTCTCGAGTGGAAATCATATCATATCAGTAGACTAATTGATTTGAATTTTACTTCCTGAATAAATACAGCTGTATGATTGTGGTTTTTTTATATTGTGTTTTTGGTTAGTTTTGTAGGAGAAATGTTCCCTTAGAAACTGAATTTTTATACAAAGTCGTTCGTTTAATGAAATACGAACACGCTACTTGTATGTATTTATGTTTGTTGTTCAATTGTAAATTGAACATCTACGTAACCGTATCAGTATATGATTATGTACAAATACAGTATAATCGTACACCAACGCATATTCCATATACATCATTATTTTCACGTTATACAACTGTAAATAAACAATTCCACTCCACACTCCAAACTTCCCCATATTTCCATTTATTAAAAATAAGAATCATAAAATGAAACTTCCGGTAACTAACATCATATGTGGAATAGAAAACCATCTGTCCATAGACAGATGAAATGGGAACGAAGTGAGAGTTAGAGGAGAGAGAATATGATGTTGAGAGATTCAGATATGGAGTAGTCTATGATCACTTAGAGTACTATAACATCTTCATCCGATTTACTTTTTTGTATCTAGTTTAATTCAATTTGAGAAGATGTTTATTGATCTGTATCCTCTAAGTACTTCCTGTTTAAAATATATTATGACTACATATGTGTAAGAACGTGCAAGTTGTGCCCTATAAGCTCTTCCAATTCTTACAAGGAGTCTCTTTCAGCTTAAGGTGGCGATAAGAGATGAGCTATAGCTCATTTGAAAGCCCTTCATCTGTAGAATAAGAATATCTACTTAAAAAATGCAATCGAGGTCTGTGCACGGACAAAAAAATTGGAGGAGTGTCTAAAACGCAATGACGCGCGCAATGATGCACTAGTTCTCAGCGTTATCTCTGCGCGCTAGTGGTTGCACAGCTAGCTAACGATCGTTCTCCGTTTCCGAGTGAATTTACAACTGTTGATAGAGTCAAGGATGATGTACTTGAACCGGCTGTGTAGAACCTTCTCCATTCTTGAAAAAAACTTTTCCAGCAGTTTTCAATTAATGTTTAACATTTTTCGCGCGTCTAACCTAACCGAAGTAAGAACGTGCAAGTTGTGCCCTATACGCTCTTCCAATTCTTACAAGGAGTCTCTTTCAGCTTAAGGTGGCGATAAGAGATGAGCTATAGCTCATTTGAAAGCCCTTCATCTGTAGAATAAGAATATCTACTTAAAAAATGCAATCGAGGTCTGTGCACGGACAAAAAAATTGGAGGAGTGTCTAAAACGCAATGACGCGCGCAATGATGCACTAGTTCTCAGCGTTATCTCTGCGCGCTAGTGGTTGCACAGCTAGCTAACGATCGTTCTCCGTTTCCGAGTGAATTTACAACTGTTGATAGAGTCAAGGATGATGTACTTGAACCGGCTGTGTAGAACCTTCTCCATTCTTGAAAAAAACTTTTCCAGCAGTTTTCAATTAATGTTTAACATTTTTCGCGCGTCTAACCTAACCGAAGTTCGTTAGACATACCGCAATTACTCATCTTTACCTTTGTGATACCACTAACTCGCAGAGATAACGCGGAGAACTAGAGCATCATTGCGCCCATCGTTGCGTTTTAGACACTCCTCCAATTTTTTTGTCCGTGCACAGACCTCGGTTGCATTTTTAAGTAGATATTCTTAATCTACAGATGAAGGGCTTTCAAATGAGCAATAACTCATCTCTTACCGCCACCTTAAGCTGAAAGAGACTCCTTGTTAGATGAATATTTAATTTAGTAATTTATGCGAGGTTTAACTAACTAAAAGTGCTTTGTTCCTATTACCTTACTTTTCACCTTACACGCTGAGAAAAAAGTGACAAACACAACAACTGTACTACACAGTATACAAGAACTGTGGTGTGTTGCATTTAACATTTTTTTTGTTTTTCATCTGTAGTTTCATTTTTCACTTTTCTGTGTGTAAAACACATCTATCTCAAACTGAGTTTTGATGATCGTGAGAGAATTATATGTTCACTGATATCTTATTAATATATCAGTGAATATATGTAGTATAATTATCTCATTTATAATGTACCGACAATCGCTATTGTCCCCTCCACCAAGATAGGTGATCTGCACTGACATCAATGAAATGAAATATTTTCCATAATACATTAACTTTATGAGTCCTGTTTCTTGGTCCTTTAACCATTGATCACTCTCACACATTTCTTCAGAACTCTCACGTGTTCTTCTTCGATGCTAACTGCTGAAGAAGATCTATGAAGAGATTATATTGTCATTTGTCCTTTCAAAGAGAGCAGATAGATTAGAATGAATGATTGATTGATGAGAATGACTTAAGATTTGAGCCATTTCTTGACTAAACTGGACTTGTTCAAGAAATACCAGTTAATGGAAGGTTTTCTAGTCACGCAGACTTTGACTAAACTAAAAACATTTTTCGTAGAAAACTATGATCTTTTAAAGTATTTTGGTGTCTAGTAAAATGAGACATCTGTTAAATATTCACGATATACTTATGGTTTCTTGTAATCATGAAAAGATAAATGTGGCAATTCTGAGAAAGAAATGATGGAATGAAATACCAAATACACGATATCTTGCCTTTAGACGATTGTTCATATCATACTACTACTATATAGTGACATCATTGTAAACGACAGGAAATGGTAGAGAGAGAAAGTTCGGGAAATTCGCTTTTATATTTTGTGTACAGTAAGCAGTCTTGGTCTAGACTTAGAGAGCAAAATTTAGAGGAATAAAGTTATAGTACAAGTTAATTCTATTTCAAGGTTAGTTTGTTTTTTTTTTCAATCAAAAAACTTCATATTAAAAGAACTACTTTCTTAAGGAAAACTATAATGGCAAGATTCTCACCCAGGTAAAGGGAAACATAACAGTTTTGCATTAAAGTTAAGATGATACATCAAATGGCTGTTACAATTATCGTCATACTTTCTGACTTTCGTCGTAACTGTCTAAACTGGCGATGAGAGATTCAATGCATTTACGACTAAAATACTTTATATCTGACGGTAGATGCATGGCTATGGCTTCCGTTATAGAAGTAATGTGGTTGGTGTTACTGTATTATCTTTATGATTAGAATGAAAGATGAGTCAAACGATTAAAATCTCTGAGTGGGATAAAAACACACGTGGGTGACTTCCGCGTTTCTCAGAATGTTATGAAAATCATTCGGGGAAGATTATTAACATATTAACGGTTCTTACTGCTTTAAGTATTTTGATTTTGCTCCAATCATGGGGATACTTAAAGGGACTGACAGCTTTGTCAACGGTCTCTTCAACTCTCTACGCTCTATCGTTGTTAGAAAACAGAAAAATAGTGTGTGCAATGAAGAGACCATTGAGTGAGGTCACTCTCCCTTTAATACATTTTCTTTACTGTTCAAGAAATCGCAATTAATCAAACACTGGGCGACTATATAAGAAGAAGAAGACGTCAGCGACTATCTAAAAAATTCAATGTTTACCCGATATCTATAATACTTTATATGTTAGTCTGATATAATATTACTCTTACAACTTACTATTATTAATACTCTTCTTAGTCGTCATGGAACATTTGCCAATCTGAAAATACACGCAAATCTGCAAATCTGAAAATATAATAGAGAATGCTAAGAAAAGTTTCAAATTTGCAGAAAACGAACCTCTTCTCTTGATATAAATCGAATAAGACAACTATTCAAAAAGATGATCTTTGTTTTGAAATTTTGAGTAAGAAAATTACGAAATGTCTAGAGCTTGACCCTTCTCTAAATTGTAGTTCTGTTCTTTCTGAGTTAACAAATAATGAATTCCCTATTTTGTATCTAATTATGTTTAATTGAAATAATCATACGGATTGAAACAACCATTGGTCCTTCCATGAATGACTAAAGTTTCTTTGATCCTCCTTCATCTTTTCGTACCTTTTTCCACTTCTCCACCCTCGCCTATTCTTCTCTTCTTTCTTCTTCTTCTCTTATTTCCTAGGCAACTTGGTTCGTATTGATATAGACCACAAGCACTTCCTCAAAAAGAAACTGATGAATTGCATAGATACACGGAGAGGACTGTCAGAGGAAGAGGGAGAGGGACAGGGATAAGAGATAGAGGCAGAGGTAGAGGAAGAGGGATAAGAGATAGAAGCAGAGGTAGAGGACAGTTATGAGAATAGTGAGAAAAGGAAGGAAAGAAAGAGAGATGGAGAAGTACCACGAAATGCACCCATTCTGAGCTGTTGTTATGTGCCATTTATGTCCAGTGTAAGGAGAGACTCGGTACACTTATTAACATACTACAAAAGGGACTATAACAAGTGATTTCATATAATAAACACCCAATCTTGAAAGGAGCGTTACCTTTCTCAATGGTCTCTGCAGTGTGCACACTATTCTCTGTACTCTAACAACGAGAAAGCATTGTGCTTAGAAGAGATCATTGAGAGAGGTTAAGCTCCCTTTGAGCATTACCAACTTTACTGAGTACACAGTACCGTACAAGACATTTCACAATTTCAAGTTAATAGTAAGCGAGATGGTATGTCAAAAGAACAAACTAATATTAAGAGTAGTCCATCGACAATAGAAGCAATCGCTCAAAAAGAAGATTAGTCAGGAAAGAAATATTGAATATGAAAGGAATTATCTTGACTAATACATAAATGATTATTGAGACTGTTTTCATTGAAAGAATAGATCGAAGATCTAATAGAAGAGGTTGGAAGATATGAATAGAGAATAGAATGAATATGAAGAGAATGTAGGAATATGTGGAGAAATAAGAGTTCATTCAGTGATTTCTGTTCAGATTTCGATAGTATTTATTCCTTAATCCATTCCATATTTGAGTATTCTATCTTGTTTTGGAGCTTCCTTCCTTTAATAGACAGTTTACCACTGCACGATAATTCTATTAATCGTCTAGCTATCCAATTCTCTTTCTGAAAACGAATCCTCGAGAATTGCTTTTAAAAATATTACCATGCGAATGTTTCACTACTACGGTTTCTATACAAATTATAGGTGTGACTACTATTTCAAATCTCAGTTCAAACAAACTTTTGAGGCTTGACCACTTCCTGTCACCCTCTCCCTCTCCTCGCTCTCCCTCCCTCTCCCTCTGCCTCTCCCTCTTGCTCTCCCTCCCCCCTCTGACTCTCCAATTCCGTCCCTCCTCCATTTCACCAAACCCCGCCCCTCCTCATGTCTCTATCTTTCTTTCAGTTCTTCTTAACCATCATCTTCTTCTTCTATCTATGTTCTATCCCTCCATCACGCTTCATCTCCTCATCTTTTGTAAGTTTTATTTCCGTTAATAATTTGGCCTGATTTCATTTGCAAAAGCATTCGTTTTTTATCATATCTGACGGTTTTCTTGATTCGTTGTCATTAAAATATGAGATAGGCTATGTGATTTGAATTATTTAGATTAAGTAATAATAATATAATTAAATTCATTGATCACATTCAATAATCATTATTTAATCAAAATCAGCTCATTATGACCACTAATTCGTGAAGGTCATTAGATAAGTAAAGTCGTTAGGTTCTCTTTCGGTCATTAGATCATAAGTTCATTACGGTATTAAGTCCTAAGTTGGTTAAGTCATCCTAAATCTCTGATGTGTGGGTTTTGTTTGCTCAAAAAAGAGAGAGAATGAGAGTGAAAAACTATTAGTGTAGTATTCATTCCTCTTTCCTCTTTTTGTTTAGACCCCCCTCTCTAACTATTCTTTTCCATCAAACATTTGCCCATCTTATAGTTAACGAGACTACTTTTATCATTCGATGTCCTCCACCCACATTGATATCCTGCCAAATAAAGATCATCATGCTCAAATTGATTACGATATTTGATCTTTGATCTTTGCAATACTCAAAACTATTTAGGAACGTGCTGATTGAGTACATAACTACTCTATTCTTTTCGTAACCTCGTTTTGTACACTTCAAATGGGTGTAAAATTGTTTAGGAAACTCGGAAATTCGTGATCGAATCACTTTTCTTTCTAGTTTCACAATGACGCCACACTTTCATACAGATCTCAGTTGAGTAATTATAATAGTCCAATCGATAGTTAGATCATCATAATAATTTGATGGGAAATTAATCGATATTCTTATTCCAACTTTAATTGTGAGTAAAGTAATCGTATTCTGTGGGAGATCCTATTGAAAGCAAAATATTCCCTATTTTGATGATTTACTGTCATCTTACAAGTTGAAGTAGTGTACCTAAATAATACATTCTGTTATTTATGAGAACAAAATGGTATGCAAAAACAAAATAGATCATGATATCCAACGGTCTTAGATGACAACTACAGGCTTATTTTCATCTCCAAGCGTCTTTTCAATAATATTATGTTGTATTGAGAAGAAATAATTAGATGATTGTCACGTATCCTGAAGGGTCTCAATGCCCCTCTTACGTGGGAGAACACTTCCATGCAAGAGATCGAGAGAGGGAGGGACAGGGAGAGAGGGAGAGGGAGAAATGAGGAGAGAAAGGGTGAGAGAATAGACGTCTGAAAAGTTGATATGGCGAAAGCTTATTGAGAATGAATAAGAGGAAGAGAGAAAGGACGAGAGGGTAGAGATCAAGATGGAGAAAGAGATATACACAAAAGTTCAACTGTTCAAGAACTCTATTAGAGCTTAATCTCAATAC
Organism: Parapristionchus giblindavisi; assembly: GCA_943737045.1. Classification (NCBI taxonomy): domain Eukaryota; kingdom Metazoa; phylum Nematoda; class Chromadorea; order Rhabditida; family Diplogasteridae; genus Parapristionchus; species Parapristionchus giblindavisi. Next base: position 272,895 of record CALSFV010000323.1, on the reverse strand, counting down.
AGGGAAAAGTAGATGATAACAACCTTATATATAATGAAGTTATTTATATTTGTATGATAATAATGATGATAGTTGAAAACAAGACTGAAAAGGTCTATCTATGGACTGAAGCCATAAATATCATGAGAGGGACTGTACATGTCAGATTGCATGACCGAAATGAGAGGAGGATTGAGGAGATGGATAGGGAGAGGGGGAGAGACAGGGAGAGAGAGGTAATGAGAGAGAGAATGGAACTTTGAGATTTTGGCTATCGCTTCGATAAAAATGCATGGGTCGAAAGCAATCAGAATAGCCAATGAATTTCTGAGAGATTGAGACAAAGAAGGAGGAGAGTGAGGCATGGACAAGGGAGAGGGAGGAGGAGAGAGGTAGAAAGAGGGAGAGGGAGAGATAGAGAGGGAGAGGGAGAGAGGAAGAGGGAGAGATAGAGAGGGAGAGGGAGAGATATTCTTTGCAAGAACAAACAGTAATATGTACAATACTGTAAATAGTAGAGAGAGATGGGACAATATCATGCAATAAGATCTTCAGACGAAATTGTACTAACTGCCCATGTGAAATGAATAATGAATGGTATAGTCATACTGTAGATATTAATGTTATTGATTGATAGAAAGAATGATGGCGATGAAAATGTAACGAATATTATTGAAATTTCAAATGAAATCAATCGAAATCATTAAATTTTCGAAAATTTTGATGCTGTATATGTATCATTATAATGTAATAGAGTTTTTCCATAATCTTCTCAAGCTTAAACCTCAAATAAACTGCAAAGATTACTAATCGTAGACTATCCATAAAAGTAATGACGATTATGCTGAAAATCCCCATGTTGGTCTCTTTTATGGTTTAAATTACGAATGTGTCTCCCTCTCCCTCTCCTTATTCCACTCTCTCCCTCTCCCTCTCAGATATCCACCCAGACATTCATTCCTCAATGTCCCTCTTAGCAATTCTCACGCGAACATCCTCAACAGAAACAATCATTAATTTTGTGTTTATATCCGTTCTTCAGTCCCGTCCGGGTTTTAGTCGGGGAGGGATACAGTCTATTCACCGGATGTGTCTCAGTCCCATTAGAATCCACTAAAAGTTGTTGTCGGTTGCGACTCGGGTTGCATAATCTATCAATCATATGCAGAGACAAGACAAATGGTTTATGTATGGTCGAAATGAATGGTAGGGATACTGTACTTATATCTAAGAGGTCTAGGTATACTGTACTTATATTTAATGGCTCGTTAAAAAATAGTGGAAAACCGAAATTGGCGACTTTCCACCCGTTAAAAAAGTACCCGGAAAGTCGAAAATGGAAACACGAAATTTGAATTCGCGCGCGCTCAAAGAGGTGCGGGAATTCAAATTCCGACTTTCCGAGTTGAATCTCCATTTTAACTGCTAAAAATTGATGAGGAAAACTCTTAATTTGAATTCCCGCACCTCTTTGCGCGCGCGAATTCAAATTTCGTGTTTCCATTTTCGACTTTCCGGGTACTTTTTTAACGGGTGGAAAGTCGCCGATTTCGGTTTTCCACTATTTTTTAACGAGCCATAAGTGATCTAGGGATACTGTAGTCTTGGAAAGAATAAGGAAGTAATGTGTTGAGAATACCTACGTGAGAAACAAAGATGAACACGGGATAAGAGTGGTTAGAAATAGGAAAATACGTTGGACAATGCAATGAGCACCTTCTTCTCTATTTCTGTTGTCTCGAATAGATATGGATGAGACGACGATTCTCTCCTATTCTTTTGTTTATTTGTCGAGTACATGGCGCGAATTTCGAATATTAATTATTAATAATCCATATAATCTATATGATATCATGGTTCAACTTTACAATCTTTATCCTTTCAAATATGATATCATTTGTCTTGTCTGCGAACATTATTCCACTCTCTCCTCTATGATTGTCCAAACCTGACTCTTTCATTGCAACAAATGATAATTTATTCGCAAAAATATATTACATTTTCACCTCTTCCTTTATGTTCTTTTATTGTCGCTCGTGCTCTTCAACGATAGGGGGTAAATATAATGAGAGAATGGAAATGAGGGGGAGAAATACAAACAATCTAGTGCAATCTTTTCCATTTCACCGTTCAAGACCTATTTTAAGATTCAACTGTCTTTAATGAGGAGAGAGATAGAGATAGGAAATAGCCATACAATTTTCGTTATTCAACGTATACTCATAGTAGTTAATGTAATTAAAGGTTTTACTTTGGCAAATAAATATTCATTTGTCAATTTTGTCGCAATCAAAGATCGCATGACAGAAGCGTCACGTTGAGACAATCAGAAAGAGAGAGGGAGAGGAAGAGGGAGAGGGAGAGAGAGTGGACTAATTTGACACGCGTACCAATGGCGTAATTACTGTTTTGTGTGTAGTGATTGAGGGAATGAGAAGGGACAGAAATCGTATAGGGGATTACCATTATATTCATTGAAAGAATACCGTGGAATGATGTATGGTATAGACTTTGCAATAATGAACTTGACGAATATTAACGGCGGTATCGGTTGCCGTTCTTTGATCGTCAAGATAATAATTATACATTCCCCTACCCAAAAGTAGTTCCATCTCTAAAGGTAAACTTCCTGATTCAGAGTCGCTTAAAAAGTAGCTTATTTTGGATATGCGCCAGTAGGCACATTAAAGGGGGACAATGAAGGAAGGAATAATGAATGACGAGGTCCATTAGATAATTATAATTGACCAAAATGTCAATGACTATATTTAGTCTTTGTGATCTCTCCATCTATATTAGCATACCAACTGTTATTGACGAATTCATGTACTTGTATCATGACACGGTAAATAGTTCATATCGTCCATATTTTATAAGGAGACGTACGTCAATGACTATGTTATGTCATATACATCCCATATATCACGAAATCGAGGACAAATCGATAAATCATCGTAATGTCTAAACTTTCTAAGCGCCATCTTGAATCGCATCTTCTGTAGTCATCTTTCACACAATATTTCGTATTGACGGGACCATTGCTGTGATCTTTAATATAATCAGATTATGTATTCTCAATGCTCAAAAATCGTCTGTGCCACTGTAAATCAGACGTCTCTCCATTGACGTAAGATAATAATATCTTCACTTTAATACCACCTGTCCATTCTTATGACGAAATTCATTCTCTTTCACTCGTTCTGGTTATTGTAGACTATTGTACACTTGTAGTTTTCGAACATTTCTTAACCCCTATCGGTATTTTCTGGATGAAGCATCGAGGTGGGTGTCCCCCGGTCAGATCCACCCAATACCGAGGGGGTTGGGGAATGTTGGAAGTGTTGCCAAAACACGATCTCAACAAACCCCAGTGAGTTCCATCACAGGGACAGACTGATGGTCGTACAGATCAGGAGAGAAACTCTTTGGCAATAGATGGAGACACAAAACTAGGTCTCAGTGGTAGAGTGTAAACAGAACTTCATAGCGTGAAGTGAAGATCGGTCGTGTCACTCATGATATCTATAGAAAGTATGACTAGTATGGGATTAATTGAATGAGAAAAGGATGAAGAGGAAGTGACCCTCACGTCAGAGAGGGAGAGGGACAAAAAAGGAGAGGGAGAGATTGAACTCAGAGATCTAAGAGAGAGAGAGAAAGCGATGATTCTTGTTCAGGAAGTCAACCCTACATTGTGACGTCTGTTCTCGCTCTAGTCTCTCCCTCTCTCTCTCTCTCCCTCTTCCCCTCCCTCTCTTTCTCTTTGATCGTTTTAAATTCTGAGAGGGTCCATGCTCTCGAAAAATGGCGTTCCATGCATAGGGAAAGCGAAGATGTAACGAAGAAAAATGAGGGAAAAGTCACGAACACAATAAACGATCATGAATCGAAGAATGTTTCTAAGATGAAGAGATAATTATAGTTGATCGAATCCCCTCATAGATTCTTGCAAAACGGATGTCTTCGTCATGAATTGTGACGAAGAAATTACTACTTACCCATGTAACGATTATCACACCTGACACAAACTAAATATGTATTATTATATTATATAATTCATGTTACAGTAATCCCTAATGGTTACTGTAGGTGTACCTGGATGGATCAATAATGTACTCAAGTTGTTGATGTTGTCTATATACTCATCATTGTTTGTATCTTCTCTTCTTTCATATCTATTCGTCTCTTCTATCCACTATTGTCTCTCATTCAGTATTCTCATATTTCATTTACATTAAACCATAAAAAGATGACAAAAGAGAATCACAATGACTTCAATAGTTTCAGAGAAAGAGAGGGAGAGGGAGAGGGAGAGAGAGTTACCAGACCAGCAGTGCATTATTTCTTGTCTAGTAGTATGAGCCGCACAAGTGAATCCCCGGGGGAGAACTTCAGAAAGAGAACAAATCAAAACCGAGACTGCATAATAGAATGAATAAGAAGGAAAATGAAATGAATAAAGGAGACAGAGAACAGAAAAAGAAGAGATCAGAATAGAATAGAGGGACTCAATTAGTTTCTATAGACTAATCAATCACAAATTAGAACCACCTTTCAAATAAGAAAACACTATATATTTATTTAATATTATACAAAAAATATTTTAGCAATCGCTCCCCTGATCTTCAATCTTCTATCTCTCATTCCACTACTACGGCTCAAAAAGGTATTCGATCAAATTCCTTTTTTTTTAAATTTATTTATTTCTAAAATATCCATGACACTTGGGACATCGCATATGAAATGATAGGTGAAATAATAATAAAGGCAAGGACATGGGGATAACAGGAGTTATTGACCGATAGCTATCAGATCATACCGTAGACAAAGAAAGCGAGAGAGCGTTGCCAGAGTGGAGAGCAAATTAGCTCAGGATAAAGGTAAAGGTAAAGGTGAAGGCCGCTATTCAAGGCACACGAAGTCCTGATGTACCGTTAAGTTTTAACTTAATTAAAATATAGATTACAAAAAAATATATACACTGATATAACTGATTAAATGATTGAATTCAGGGTCGTAGATTCGCAGATTCTCCATCACTTCTTCCTCTTCTTCTTCTAATCATAACTGATATATCATTATCAGCTATACTCATCATCCCCATCTATGGACTCATCACTGAATCGTTAGTACATATCACTTTATTCATTTCAATAATTATTTCGAGCAATAATTTTTTTTAAATCAATACAACTTTGCTGATCGCTTATTCATTTTGGAAGTAAATACCTCATTCATTCAGCGGAAAATAATTTGTCTGTACTAGTGTCTTGCACTTTCGGCTCATCGGCCGCAAAAACCCATTGTATTTTACGGACGGCCTATTTAGCGGATATGCATTCGCCGGCGCTATTCAAAGAATGACGAGAATTTGTATGGGCTTTATTGGCTATTCTATAGGATATATTTATTTATTGGTTGGAGTAGACTATTCTTAGATAAGGGATGAGTCTCATTCTTTCTATTCTTTGACGATGTCGTTAGCACATTCTCAACATAAAAGAGAAATGGACTTTAGACTTTAGAGATCTAAGATCTTTCAAGTTATCAACGTCTATTCCAATGTAAGAATAGACGAGAGATCAGATGAGAACCCATTGTACGATTGTGAGGATTCATAATAGCGAAACTCTTTGTCATTGATAGCTTTATCATTTGAGATATCTTATCTTTTGTTAGACACATAGTGGTTGAAGAAATATGAACTCGAAATAGAATTTGTCTGTGTAAGTTCTGACGTGGACAACCGCCAGCTATTCATCATATGAAACTATTTCTAAAACATTTCACCCATGGGATATAAATCATATACCCCCTCACTTGGTGTTCCCCTCCATGCTTTGCAGAGCCGGAAAATGCCATTCATATTTTGGTGTCCGTGTATTAGAATGTGTGTACGCCTGTGGACACAGCAGTGGGGCTCAGTTAGCAGTTAGAGAAAGGGGCTCAGAGGACCCCTTTCTAAACTTAATCTCCGACTTTGAATACAGAATGTCTCACTCCCTCACTAGCTTTGAGTTAGGGGAAAGAACTGAAAATAGAGCCTTGTCTCTCAATTCTAAAGATGCTTGAATGAACGAGAAGAAAAGAGCTTAAATTGGTCCAGCAAAAGTCGTCAGACCCTCGTCAGACATCGAACCTACGTCATTCCGATGACCAGACAAGAGGCTTACCACTGCGCTATAATTATATATTTCAGGAGCATCTTCGATAAATTTGGCTGCGACTTCTATGGAGCTGTCGACATGACACTCTCGCTGTTCGAGATAGGACTAGCTACAGCGATTGCTTTCGATCGATATATTGTGACAAAGATGCCTAAATGGGGTACGGTAGATCAATATTGATTTAACGATTGGCATTCGTGGTATGTACAATTACTCTATACAGGTACATGGCGTGGAAATCTGAACTACGGTAAACTCCTTCTTATCGTATTCTTCTTATGTCTTCTGTGGTCGTTTGTACCGTGGATCGGTTGGTTATTTCACAATTTATAAATACTGTTACTTATAAATTTCAATAAGTTTTTTTGTTTCAGGCTACGGTCAGTACACGACGTACAAAGGTAACACTGAGGAGGATTTATTCTGTTCGCTTGATTGGAGAGAGGTCAGATTAGCTCAAAGATCAAAGAGCAAAGATCAAGAAATTAATTTCAGGCTGATCCTGGTGTCTCGATCGCATTGAAAGAGACTACACAAAGGTTTGAAATTTCATTTTTTTTATTCGAATTATTGACTCATCGAAGATCTATAATATATCCTATATTATTAGAATGAATTAAAGATGAAAATGACAGGTTTAAAGTGGAATTTGATGCACACTTTAAATATATTTCGTCAACGTTTGTATGCACGAAATGAGACACATAAATAGTATGACGATTGAAGATAGTTTGAAGTATAAACTTAATTCATTTGCTAGTCGATGTTATTTCATTGATAAACTATTATTGTTATTTTAATAATAATTAATTTCAGATACATCGCCTTTCTCACAGCCACATTTCTCATCTTCTTCCTCATTCCGGTTTGCATCGCAGGAGCCTTCTATTACTCTATTATTGAACATGTTGATAAGTGAGTTGAAAGATCAAAGATCATTGTTCAAAGTTTATCTTTTAGATTGAATTCGGTTGAGAATCGTGAAGAGAATGGAAACAAACTCCCTGATGCATGTTCATGGTCACCGAGAAATCATGTGGCTAAGGTTCATTATTTTAAACAAGAACTTTAACAAATATTTTCCATTGTGATGCCAATAGCCAGTCACGGGCAAAACGAAAGGGAAATGGAATTAACAAGGTTTTAAATAAAATTTTACATACATTTACACTTTAAGGTTGGATTGTGTTGTCTACTCTCATCTACACTACCATTCATGCCCTATGGAATACTCTCACTCAATCCATTCAAATCTGACTTTCAGTAAGCGTAGTTCACAATGGAATATATATATCCTACTAATTGATTGAAAATGATCGTTCCTTGCAGAAAACTTCATATAGTAGTTACTCCAGTGATTCTCTCACGATGTTCAGCTCTATTGAATCCTCTCTTTTATATCTGGTGAATTATTTCTATTTATCAGTCACTATTCAAACGACAGCTTAAATTGAAAATCCATTGAAGTATAAAACAGTATCAGTTTTTACTTGTAGACGTTTATTCAATAGATCGATTATGATTTCATTCATTTCAAGGTTGAACCCAGAGATCGTTGCTATCGAAGAGAAATTACTAAAGAAACTGCAGAAAAAGCGACCTCCACCAAATCAGAAAACTTACCAAACCATTAATCTTATTGCTGATGTAAGTAACTACAACTTTTCCTTAACGTCATTAAGTCAACTAAGTACTAACACTTAAGTATCTTTAATTTACCTTAGGCAATGAAAGTGGCAACAGATGTAAGTGTAGTGCTATTTAGGTTTTGCTTGCTATCACATCGATTCAATTTGAGTTCTGACAAACGTCGCCTAATTCAAATGTTCGACAAAATTTTGCTTGGTGGGATAAGGCGACGTTTACCAACTCTTGAAAGAATCGATTTTTGGTTACGCTTTTGTCGTTCATGATCATCAATGATCAATGCAACATTACTATTATGTTGATTATCGCTATTATTACGTTGATTATATCATTTATTTAGCACGAGCATATTTGTTGCGAAAAGTAATGATCTAGTGATATTGAAACCACAATTCAAAAAGCTTAACTATATGAAAACTCTTAGACTGCAGTAGCATCAGTTACAAAGTATATTCAATAATAATATGATTTATAGCTTCCAACGATGTCATTTCCCATTCTTGCTCCTTCTGTTCCTCGTCGTCAACTACCTCAGATTCCTCCACATCTTCTATCTCCACGTCCATCTCCCACTCCACCTAATAATCATTATGTACATTTTGATGATAGACTACATCCTGATGCTCATCCTCTGTGATCTTTGATCTTTGATCTTTAATCTCTGATCTCTGTTACAACTAAATAATCTCACTAAACGTACAGTGTTACTCTAATGGGTTATCAATTCTAGTGCGAGGTTGATCTTTGATCTCTCATAGGCCAAAATGAAGGCGTTTCCGGTCTCACTATCTCTCAACGGTTATATTGTATTTGTGTGTTCAATGTTTTACTTCGATTCATTGTTTTATTTCATTTAAAGCAGTTTTAGTATAAATTTATTGTAATATTTATTTCATTCAACACTGGCATATTGGTAATGTTCTTTCTCATTGTGTGAGTAGAATCAAGATGAAAATAAGAAATAATTCGTTGTTTTCTTTATCATCGTAGGCTCGAGTATTCAAATGTCAGGTCAGAATCAGTGATTGATATGTAAAAGAGAACTGCATAGTTTCTGAACTATGCAAAACAAGAAATAATCATGCGGACAAAGAAAACAAGTGATTTTTTACGCTCAATATCAACGTGTCTTTTCGGGAGAATCTGTTGTAAGATCAGCTTTCTCTAGGGAAGTCCAGTTAGACAACCTAATTTTACCCCTATGTTTTTTTCGAATTGTTTCCAAATTTAAAAGTTGAAAATACGATTAAACTGAATTCTGTGGAGTTCTGTGGCACATCGCTGTGCTTTAACTTTCGTAATAACTACATATACGTTTGATACGGGATATTCGCCATCTCCAATGTAATTGGGATCAATTGTTCTGATCAGATCAGAAAAGGTTTAGGATATGCAAATTCTCTAAAATAGCATGCACGTGCGTCAGAAAAATATAAAAAATGTTCTCTACACTCACGGCGAACTGTCTCAAATGTGAGACAATCAATGGCAAAGGTGTCTCAAATTTGAGGCAATTGGAGTGGCGTCAAGTCATGGACCGAGAGTAGAGGGCAGTGAGACAATTGGTGTCTCGTATATGAGACATTGAATAGCTTACCTGAACTAGACTCCGCCCCTTTTAGATCATTCATATTATTATTATTCATTTTTGTTTTCATTTCCTGTGCTTATCTGACAATGAGCACTGTTATAAAGATGTTCTTAAATCTAATAAACCTTATCTTTACAGATAGCTAATAATGTAAAGCTAAAAAACAACTGGTGAACGAATTCACAGAATAAACAGAATGAGATCACAGAAAGCACTAGTTAAACATAAATCATGGGGATATTCACAGTATATATTTAATAAAGTAATAGACAGTAAGACTATGTAACAAGAAAAGGTAACAGCAATAACAACAATAGTAGAAGGCATCTCTTTGAAGGCGAAACAATACGGGAGAACTATCTCTGTTTCCTCTTGCTGCGAGGTTTTGAAGAGCTGCAGTCTTGTCGCTTTCTCGCTAAAATGAATGATATTATATTAAATAAATAAATAAATAAATATTCTTACAGCAGTAGTAACTAATATAATAATTGGAATATTTTATGTAAATATAAAATAGAGTACACGATCAAAGATATGCCTGCGCAAATTGTATTACCATTTGCAGAGCTCTATCAACACTGTTCACGATGTACAGTGCATCGACTTACGACTAAACCCGTTCTGCAATGGTCGCACTCTTTTTATGTCTAACGTGGTTTTTTTTCAAATTTAAACCAGATTTATTCTTACTATTCTCCCAATACTTGTCACACCTATTACTATTTCATTCTGTGAATTTTAACCACTATTCTTTCTCACTAGTTTCCAATTTTTCACTTATCGATTACTCACTCGTACGTAACGTAATTTATTGTGTTCGTTTTTTTAGATGAATTTGCATAAAGAATGTCAACGTACTATGTTGATGACGTGCTTTACGATGAGCTCGGTATTCATTTATTAGGTTGAGTCATAATTAACCGTGGATTTTTGTGGTTCGAATTTGAACTTTTGCCGTTCTTTTGTGATAACACCTCCTGTCTCGCAATACTGCACACATACAATATCCCCCTCCCTCTCTCACTTCAGGAGATATCAGTCATTATAGTCCCCCATCAGTTAAGAAATGACGAATAATTTCCATACGAATAAACAACATGTTCGGCATGTCATGCTTTTCCTTTCCCTGCCTGGCCTCAAAGTCCCTGATAGTCGACGGCGCATGGCTTAAGTTTACCACTCGGACTCCCCTTCTCTAACATCGGTGCAATATTGGTTCCATCGCTTCACATAGAAGAGCTAAAATATGAAGAAGAGGAAGGTTGAGATCGTCATCAAAGCTTCTATCGTACATGTAAAAATCATTGTATCATGAACGGTGTGAATGGATCTGAACGGATCAGGCCGATCAAGATTTTGAGCGAGCGATTATGAGCGAACCGAACATTTTCGTAATGTATCTTTGTTTTCATTGTTTTTCTCTTATTCGAATCTACTATGTTAAAATAAATTAGGCCAAAATATTGCCATTTAACCAAAATCGTTGCTTGGACGTTGAATAAACTGTTCCGATTATACGCTGAATAATTAGGTCAATTTTGGTTCATTGGGGCAATTTCTTCAAAGTGAAAGCAATGATTTTTGTTAAATGGCAATATTGTGGCCTAATTTATTTTAATATAGTAGATTCGAATAAGGGAAAAACAATGAAAACAAAGAGAAATTACGAAAATGTTCGGTTCGCTCATAATCGCTCGCTCAAAGCTTGATCGGCCTGATCCGTTCAGACCCATTCACACCGTTCATGATACAATGATTTTTACATGTACGATATTTGAACCTACTGCGGAATAGCATCGAGGCTGACCCGTATATGACCACCAGGTAAATAGCCTCTAGTCTTGGTGTGTCACAGTCCTCCATCGTTCGCGAACTTCACTCAATCGGAAAGGTGCGAAAGATGAGCCGATGGATTCCTCACATCCTGAACGAGAAGAACAAGAATGACCATGTCGGCCCCACCAGGCAATTGCTTAGCTACGAAAGGACCAACGCGTGGCTGGCCAATATCGTCACTGGTGATGATAAGTGGATACTGCATCACAACGTTATGCACCGTTCCCAAAGGGTTAACACGTGGGATCAGGCAGAGGACGTCCCCAAACCCGAGCTACACGAGAAGAATGTCATGCTCAGTGTTTGATGGGCGTCAAAAGCGTGTACCACTGGGAGCTGCTACCCGAAGGACAGACTATCAGCGTCGCCCATTACGCTTCCCAACTACGTACTCTCAAGAGGAAACTCAAATCTATACGGGCCGCAGGCTTTCGAATTGTCTTTCAGCGGCATCGCACGCGCCCCTACATGGCGAAGGCCTTCAAGAAGGAGCTGATGACGTTTGGCTGGCGAGTCCTCCCCTGGTCCAAGTATACACTGGACCTTGTTCCCTCCGATTATTGGCTCATCGGCGATGTGCATCGTGCCTTGGCGGAGAAACACTTCCAGAATCGAGTCGAGGTCGAATCGCTACTGACCTCCTACTTCGCTTCATAGCCGACCGCGTGGCTTGAGGAGGGAATCAAGCCGCTGCCCACACTTTGGCAGAAGACCATCGACAATGATTCACACGCTCATTGATTGACAAAGAATTTTCAAGTCAAAGTTGAAGTTCAAAATCCACGGTTAATTATGACTCAACCTAATAGATTCTTCAGTATCGGATTGGACAGACATTCTTCGCATACTAAGCGGTACTGTAATCGTTAACGATGACTTGTCTATAGGTACTGGCTACAGTCACCTGCGTTACTGTATCATTTACCGTTCCATTGTACCCTTGGTGCATCGATCGAAGATGCTGCAGCGTTCCGCAAAATTCATTTGGACATAAAGTCATGGAAACCCTATTAATTGTAAATCGATAAATGAAAATTTCTTTATTCAATAAAAAAATGAAAAAAATGCCGAATCAACAAGAAATGATGAAAGAACGCAAGTGACTCTGGGTGGAGTCTAAAATCGATAGACAATTAATGTCTCATTAGTGAGGCACGGATTGTCTCACTATGGATTTGAGTCATTAACTGTCTCACATGTGAGACACTCCGCAAAGGTGAGCCAATTCTTTCCGAGACAATTCAGTGAGACAATTACTATCTAACTCATTTCGCCGTGAGTGTATGTCGTACATTAGGAAGCTTAAAAATAAAAGAAATAATTATAATGCACAATTTCATGATTATTTATCGAACTTTTTATTTAGGTGGAATTAATATATTATAGAAAAGAGTCTACTGTTATTAAGATAAAGAATCTAACGAAATTGATTGAATTGTAATCATATCTATATTCACAATTTTTACGCTACACTCGTATATCTGTTTTAGTTTTGATCAAATTTAGTTTCGATTTTTGTAAATTAAGTTTTACTTTTTCATGCTGTGTTAAACTGTAGTTCAAATATAATGTGAGAAATTGAATTGTTTATCTAATATCATAAGGATTTTAGCATTTTTATTCTTACTATAATTTCAATAATCTTGTTATTACAATGTCTAAGTGGAACACTGAAAAAAGAGGTGGAAAACTAACAAAATGGATGTTCATTAATGAAATTATGAATGAAGACCCGATACTATGTACATTGCAATGGGGGAGTGAATTGTGTACGACGAGGAATACTAATTGTAAGTGGAAAGAGGTAATCTTAGTCATCAATCAATACAATGACAGATTCCTATAGAGATTATGAGGAATACGGTAGATAAAGCAGAAATAGAAGATGAATATTGATTTGTCTAGAGGCTGAGATTCATTTAGGCGTTGTGTGAGAATATAGATAAGAAAAGTTATAATTTGACCAGAATATTATGAGAATAATCAATATTTGTATGACTAGTCCCGAATGGTCTCGCACCGATTCTATTAGAGGATGTTCACCAAGAAATATACTGTAGCTCTGCCTAATATAAATGAAAAAGGGGCGGAGTCACTGGAGATTACGGTAGAACATCAGGATCAATAATACGAGAATGACGGTAATCGATGCGAGAATTACGGTATGTCTGAAAGGTCACATTATCAATAAAGAGTGATCAAAGATCAAAGATCAATAACTTACAGAGTTCCTATGAGAGGGAATATAGACATGATTTCTGTTCTCATCCTGATCAAGGAAATCAACAGACATCGGCCTTTGTCTTGCCATTTGTTGTTTACACGACAGAGGATAGTCGATGTTGTGCACCTTAAAGCATAAGTCTTAAGTCTCTTGTCTTAGTGGATTAAGTCCTTACCTTAGGTTTCCTAGGGGCGGCGATCCAATCAGTGTCTTTCCATTGAACGAATACAAGAGGGCAAGGAAGATGATCTCTCATCACCGAATAATGAGTGCAGAGGGCTTGAATTGAAGGAAACGAACGAGAACCACCCTGTAATCTGTCATCTTTGATCTTTGATCTTTGATCTCGCAACTTAAACAAATCATTCTATGTCTCGTTTCAGGATACCAAAAAGGCGAATTCCAATTAGTAAGAGCACTCAAGAAAATTCGTCTAATATGGTCATTGTTTGGTGCGAATAGAATGATCTATCATAGTTTGTTTATGTTTGTGTTGCGTGTGAGAGATCATCCAAGAATGAAGAGAATGAGAGGAAAGGTGTGAATTACACCTCATGGAACATAATGATAGAGGGGATGATGAGAAGCTTAGATGGAGAAAGAGAGGGGAATGTGGTAGAGGGAGAGAAAGAGAGGGAGGGAAAGAAGAGGGAGAGGGATATGGAGAGAAATATAATGAGAGGGGAGGAATGGGAGAGAGGGGAAGAGGGAGAAATAAGGACGACTTCTAAAGTGCAAAGCATTCTTTCTTCTTTTCCACATAAATCACGAAAAGATTCTCTTCTTTGATCATTCTTCAAAACCCCCAAAATGACAATTTACTCGAACACAAAATATTTCTCTGACAAAGATTTACTGCATTTTTTACCCTTTTGGACTTTCAGTATCCCTACAGTACCCTCCCCATACCGTACCTTGATCTTATATCCTCCTTCGGTTCTCAACACGAGATAATGGACAATTCCACTCTCACTGTATCCTTCAGGACAACGCATCGACAGGGCCAAACATCTGAACCTGAGTATTACTGTAGTTAGAGAGAATGAGAAGAAGGTTACGGTATCCAAGGATTACGGTAGAAAAACCAAAGAATACGGTGATTATCGATCCATTCTTACCGTTTTCTCGAATCGGAACTACGGACGATAAAGGCACCTGGCGAATGGGCGAGTAACTGACGATGAACGGTTTCTCTGAAATGAATTTGATTTTTGATCTTTGATCTCTAATTGCTTATTCTTGTTATAATTCAAATCTTCTTCAGAAAAAGAATGAGAGACAGGAGCAAATGTGTTAGTCAACAAATGAGCCTATTAGAATTATTGTCAACTTTCAATTATCCTCAACTACCGCTTCCATTAACTCAAACCATCTATCACTCCTCTACTGACATTTGGCCTAATTTTGACAAATAGTCTTCACGCCTGTTCCTCTCTGGACTATTCCTTCTTGAATTTTCAATTCTCTCCCTCTCCCTCGAAATTCTTCAAGAGGTACGTGGAGCCTAATGAAGTAGAGGTCATCGAGGGTTTAATCCATTCTTTATATGCCAGATGGTTACTGTGTGGAAACATGTGTAGATGATACCAAAGGGGCCGACAGGAACTCTCCCTCTGCCTCTACCTCTTCTTATACCTCTGGAGGAAGAGGGAGAGAGGATGACTCCTAATCCCGCATTCCGGTCATCAAACAGTCTATCTGACTATTTGAATTGAACCTTGAGCCCGATTGGATTGTTACCGTAATCGATGCATGATTACCGTACCTCTGGGGATTCTTGACAAAATAGGCGACCTTCGATAGTTGCTGCTCCAGATATTGATCGACCGGATAGTACCATTCATTTCTGGAAAGATTACGGTAATCGAAGTTACGGTAGTTAATGGTTACGGTAACTAACAGTTTCTCATCGAAAATAAGTTGTGGTAATGGTGGAGGTGTGACAGAACGAGGTGGACTTTCACGTAGAGTTGTCTCTTCTTCGATTAGAGGCTGCAAATAACCAAATATCGATTATTAATTATTAATTACTTGTAAAAAATACATTTCATTAAATAAATGGAATACCGGACTGATTCTCCTGTGGCAATCATCAGTGCGACTCACTTCGATCGTTGACATCTTAAATAATATAACACATCATCATTCTATATTCGCTACTCGAAAGAAACAGTCTATTTATGGTCGTAAAAGGCAATGTTTCCTTCATCTAATTAGATACAAGTCCTTCACATTCCCACAATCATCTATTACACATAGTGTCCTCAATTCCTTTCCCTCTATTTAAGTCCATTCTATTCCCCTTACGCAATCAATGGACGAAGCTGTGATAGACAGATGCGACAACCGGGTGAAGGGGAGAGGGAGACGGAGAGATCCTAGAGGGAGGGCGAGAGATCCTAGAGGGAGAGGCATAGATCGTATCAGGTTGTTCAGTCCTTGTCCTCAACTGTAACTCAATCTGACTGATTACGTCACGAACACAGTGAACAACCCCTCAATCAGTGGTCTGTTGTGCCAAACTACAGTATACCCCGAATCAAGGACGACGTTTACTAATCATCATAATTCATTCATAATTTATAGACAATTTGAACGAAAACTACCATAACTTCAGCGACTAATTCGAAAACTACTGTAACTATAGAGTACGGTACCTTAGTCTATTAATCTTCAATCCCATATTGAACCCAATTCAAGTATGGAATGGTCTAACCCTCTTTGAGAATAATTCCGGGTCGATCTACTCTCATTATGCCAAGGAGGGGATAACAATGAAGATGGAGGGAGAGGGAGAGGGAGAGATCCAAGAGGGAGAGATACTTCCCTTGGTGTATTGTAATCGAGATTGACCGTGAGACTCATCCTAATATTCTAATGAATGAATGAATATAATGACTTGGGTAATGGGAGAGAGGAAGAAGAAGAAGAACACTTGTTATGAATGATTCATGGGACTTTTGTTGATTTGAATGATTTTATATCTCATATCACGTATATCCTAATGAAAAAAATTGATAAATCTAATGATATACATATGAAAATGATGGGAAAATCTGTTCAGTATAGATATACTAGGAATACAGTATCTAATTGGGTTATGCACACCTTTCCTCTTCTCCCTCTTTCTTTCCCCTCTCCCTATCCCTCTGCCTCTTCCTTCCCCTCCCTCTCTCCCTCATCTCATTATCGTCGAAGTGTCATTATATCACTACTGTTTGTTTACAATTGTCACTACTTCCATAGACAGAAAAGGTAGAGGTAGAGCTGATTGACTCATTATCCAAGAGGTACATGGAGCTATTTATTTCTTTATCCAACCTACAGTTCATTGATCTATCCAATGGAATTCTTCATCTCCCTCTATCCATATCTCAATCTCTTCCTTTCCTTCCATTCTCCATAAATCTACAGTCTATTCCACTATGTTGTAAATGATACGGTTCATCTCTTTTCTTCTCTTTTCATTTTCCGCCAAAGACGAAAAAAGAGGCAATCTGACACCTGCATTGTACAGTTGTAGATTTTATGATGATCCTCTCTCCCTCTTCGATCTTTATCCCCTTTCTCCCTCTTGGATCTCTCCCTCTCCCTCTCTTGCTCTTATCTCTACGAAGCCTACTATCGGAAGGTTCTTCTTATTCTTTACGATGACGCAATCAAATATGATTATAATGGACTCTATCTCATACAAGAGAAAAGAAAGAACAACAAAAGCTAAGTACGTAACTGTTGATCAAGAGGAATGTACCGCTGAGGACACCCAACTGGGAGAAGTTATGAGGACACACCAATGGGTAACCCGTTATGATCAACCAATCGGGAACCCGTAACTGTTAACCAATGAGTAACCCGTAACTGTTAACCAATGGGTAAACCGTAACTGTTAACCAATGAGTAACCCGTAACTGTTAACCAATGGGTAAACCGTAACTGTTAACCAATGAGTAACCCGTAACTGTTAACCAATGAGTAACCCGTAACTGTTAACCAATGGGTAAACCGTAACTGTTAACCAATGGGTAAACCGTAACTGTTAACCAATGAGTAACCCGTAACTGTTAACCAATGGGTAACCCGTAAATGTTAACCAATGAGTAACCCGTAACTGTTAACCAATGGGTAAACCGTAACTGTTAACCAATGGGTAACCCGTAACTGTTAACCAATGAGTAACCCGTAACTGTTAACCAATGGGTAAACCGTAACTGTTAACCAATGAGTAACCCGTAACTGTTAACCAATGAGTAACCCGTAACTGTTAACCAATGGGTAAACCGTAACTGTTAACCAATGGGTAAACCGTAACTGTTAACCAATGAGTAACCCGTAACTGTTAACCAATGGGTAAACCGTAACTGTTAACCAATGAGTAACCCGTAACTGTTAACCAATGAGTAACCCGTAACTGTTAACCAATGGGTAAACCGTAACTGTTAACCAATGGGTAAACCGTAACTGTTAACCAATGAGTAACCCGTAACTGTTAACCAATGAGTAACCCGTAACTGTTAACCAATGGGTAAACCGTAACTGTTAACCAATGAGTAACCCGTAACTGTTAACCAATGAGTAACCCGTAACTGTTAACCAATGGGTAAACCGTAACTGTTAACCAATGGGTAAACCGTAACTGTTAACCAATGAGTAACCCGTAACTGTTAACCAATGAGTAACCCGTAACTGTTAACCAATGGGTAAACCGTAACTGTTAACCAATGGGTAACCCGTAACTGTTAACCAATGAGTAACCCGTAACTGTTAACCAATGGGTAAACCGTAACTGTTAACCAATGAGTAACCCGTAACTGTTAACCAATGAGTAACCCGTAACTGTTAACCAATGGGTAAACCGTAACTGTTAACCAATGGGTAAACCGTAACTGTTAACCAATGAGTAACCCGTAACTGTTAACCAATGGGTAAACCGTAACTGTTAACCAATGAGTAACCCGTAACTGTTAACCAATGAGTAACCCGTAACTGTTAACCAATGGGTAAACCGTAACTGTTAACCAATGAGTAACCCGTAACTGTTAACCAATGGGTAAACCGTAACTGTTAACCAATGAGTAACCCGTAACTGTTAACCAATGAGTAACCCGTAACTGTTAACCAATGAGTAACCCGTAACTGTTAACCAATGGGTAAACCGTAACTGTTAACCAATGGGTAAACCGTAACTGTTAACCAATGAGTAACCCGTAACTGTTAACCAATGAGTAACCCGTAACTGTTAACCAATGGGTAAACCGTAACTGTTAACCAATGGGTAACCCGTAAATGTTATCCAATAGTTACCCATGGTAAACATGACTTACCCTTTTCATAGAAGTGGTTGAAGATGAGAAGCGATGGAGGGCTTGTGAGAAGACAGCAGAGACAGGGCGACGACGACGTTTGGCCTGAAGAGATCAAAGATCATTCGTTCGTAGCTGATAGAGGGTAATGAGAAAGATTTAAAGTGCTAATATTTAAGTACAGGGATATGTTCAAAGATCAAAGGTCAAAGTTTAAAGTTCAAAGATCAAAGACCAACCTTAGGATCTGTATCATCAGAAAGATCATCTCTTGTCTTCGTAGAGGCTGATCCTAGTAGACGAGAAAGAAATGCTGTAGATGACGTCCTCTTCTCAGAAAATGGAGTAGTCGGAGTAGTAGGGATGTACGCCATCTGGAATAAGATCAAAGATCAGATTGGATAGAGGTGGGAAAGATCAAAGATCAGATTGGAGTCGAGGAGATCAAGATAGAATAAGATGAACGTTTTACCGGTTCAAAATCGAAAGAAAAGATTGAATTGTGAACAGGAAAGAAGAGAAAAGAGAAAATGATTGTATATGAACTTTGAAGAGTTGTTATAGATGTAGAAGGGATGATATGGGAAGGAATGGACAAGGAGAGGTAGACGTAGAGGGAGAGGGAGGAGAGAGGAGGGAGAGGGAGAGGAAGGGGGAGAGGTAGGAGGGAGAGGGAGAGGTAGAAGGAGAGGTAGACGTAGAGGGAGATTGAGATGGAGAGGAGGAGGAAGAGGAAGGAGACAAGAGGGAGAGGAGGGAGAGGGAGAGGTAGACATAGGAAGAGCTGAATCATCATACTGAATGATCTCGTTAAATATCATGAGTCACAACGATAAAAAATGATGAAAAAGGGGGAAATCAGCTGGTATAATAGAGAAAGAATGATTAAATAAACAATAGAGGGCATATTCAAAGGGATTAGATCAAGGGGACTACAGTAATCCTTAAAGTGCAAAATGACTAAAAATCAAAACAACGGTGATACGATGAAGATTTTACCCACGATCGGGAAATATCAGCCGGGAGCTACCGTAATCTGGGGATTCTTGATGGGACCAAATATACTATTGAATCTTAGTCTATGGATTGTAGACTACGAATGTTTACACACGAGAGAACGGACTATGAAATTCAGTGAAGCGAGAGAAGGAAAAGAGCCATTTAAGGTGCTAAGAGGATTGCACGAACCCTCTAGAGTTACCTAGAGGAAGAGGGAGAAGGAGAGAGGGAGAGGGAGAAAGGGAGAGGGAGATAGAGAGGGAGAGGGAGAGGGAGAAAGGAAGAAAGGTAGATGGAGAGACAACTTTGAGAGGGACAGATTCTGCTATCTTTGAATGTGTTAGTGAAGCAGTATAGAAATAGTTTTGGGAGGGAACGGAGAGGAAGAGGAAGACATGTTGCCGGAAATAGTCATCTATCTCTATACCACCATCTACTCCTCCCTCTCCCTCTCCCTCTCCCTCTAGAGGGAGAGAATGGGAGAGATATCCAGAGGGAGTTCCTCTCACATATTGGCAGACAATCAGAACGGATAGAGATAGATAAATGGGTATGATAGATATGAATCTAGCCTTGTGTCTCTCTGTGGTTGCGTAAGTTTCATAGTTAACACAACCGTTAAGTAGTCGATAAGGACACAATGAATTATGATCCAGGAATATGGTATAGGAGTGGAATTGATGGTCATCATTAAATTCACTCATAGTTTTGCTAAGAAACATGAAAGAGGCGGTAGAGTGTTATAATGAGATTTATGTGTAAGCAACTTAACATTAAATACACACCCCGATCTAATCTTACTCTGCGCTCTGGCAGCACTCTCTCGTAGACAAATAAAGCGAGAGAGTGTTGTCAGAGCGGAGAGTTTCAAATGAGCTAGAGGCGTGCAAAAAAAAAGAAAAAAAGGAAATCTAAGTCTACCGTAAGGGAGATCTTAATGGTAAGACTAGTGTCTGAGATAGAAAGATCAGACAAAGACTGGATACAATGTCTATATGTATATAGACAATAACTGAAAGATGAGAAGCGAATAAAAAGAGTCTTCCTCTTGTAGACAAGAGGAACACTATATACATTGTCTGGGTCAACCAGGGAGAAGTCGGAGATGGAGAGGGAGAAGGAGAAGGAGAGGGAGAAGGAAGGAGAGGTAGAGTGGTTGGAGAGGGGAGTTCAGGAATGGGAGAACAAGGGTTGGAGTGATTCATAGGCGCCATACATAGTGGAATACTGATTAGTTTGATAGAGTGAATGAGAGAACATGGAGAATGAAGAGAGTGAGAGACAGTTAGAGAGAACGAGAGAGTATAGGGAAGTGAGAGAGCGAAGAGAAGAATATGAAGTGTGATCAAAACAAGATTTGACAAGAATAAAGGAATTTTTAAAATATTTAACATGTTAAAGTTATTTATGAATAGTCAGACATAAAATGTCCCTTAGCTATTGTCAATTGCACCAATATATTTGCATACTAATTCAATTTCAAATTAAGATAAATTCTAAAAGAGATATGCTAATGAACATAAAATCAATTTCTGTTATAAAAGTAAGATAAGAGAATATGCATGAAATATATGTGTTGACTAAAAGTATGATTGTTTCGCGCCATAGCCATATCGTAATACTACTCTTTGACTATAACCCACAACCGTTCCCTATAGTAACATACGGAACCCATTCCAATGAGGTTTAATGACTAGAGAAGAAAAAGAGAATACCGACTGGGAGATGATTCTAATAGGTAACAACAGATGTAGAACTAATGAGAATTATTGATTGTGAAGGATGGGATACGGTATGAGTTTGATATGGGATTACGGTAGTTATCAAATGTCGAGATGAACTTATGAGTATGACTAATTGACAGATTGTGAATGGAGACAAGAGGAGAGGATAAGATATATTAAAGGAAGTAAAACAACGGTCAGTGGTCGTTCATTCGCAAATTTCTTTAAATGACAAAGAAATGAAGACCTTTGACAATTGAAACGTTTCCTCTTAACTGATTATAATGAACTGATCAATAATCAAATGATAAGAAATCATTTAATGATCTCATAAATAAAATGTAAAAGTGGGCGGAGTCAATGAAAAGTAAACGAAGATGAATCTAGTTATCAGTAAGATGAAGGAAGTAAATGAAGAAGATGAAATGAACTTTACTATTGATGAAGTTGATGTCTTACAATAATCATCTATCATCTATCTGTGTATCTTCATTCAATCATTGAATAAACTATGAGAGAGTGAAGTCAGAGAGAGGGAGAGAAAGGGAGAGAGAGGGAGAGGGACAGGGAGAGGGACAGTATACTTGACTTGGATACACTATGGCGTTTTTCTAAGAGATTGTAAGAGGTTAAATTGATGGAGAATTGAGAAGGTTAAAGACAAATAATAGAAGGTTGATGAGATATTTGAATGAGTGTTAGATGTCATTGATCAAGGTACATCGAATCTCAGAAATTTAGTAACTACAAAAGTTTAATCAGATTCAAAGGAATGATAAAAGGGGGCGGAGGAATACTGTTGATGAAAAACCAACTAAAGATTTAACAAAATTTAAATATTCTGAGTAAATTAAATAATTTGTGATACTGAGAAATAATTGATAGGTAAATTAGAGGATAGAAAGAAAGTGAGGAATATTCCTCGTCTTCGGTTGTCTAAAAAGTGTTCACACTTCTTTCATCTTCCATAATCCTCTTTCACTGAATAAACAGAATAAAAGGAAGAAGGAGAAAACGATTATGATCTACTGAAGAGAATGGCGTAATCAGGCCAATAACACATGCTTTTATCTATATCTTGTACCTTTGCCTCTCCCTCTCTCTACCTCTAGGCAGAGAGCGAGGGGAGGAAGAGGAAGAGGTAGAGAGGGAGGAGAGGTAGAGGAAAAAGGAAGGGGGAGAGAGGAAGAGGGAGAGGGAGAAGGAGGTAAAGAGGGAGAAAGTGTTCTTTGATCAGATAGTCCTAATCCTCTCACTTTACTCCCACGTCAATAGTGACAGAAATATTCTATAGGGAAGAATACGAAAGAAAGAGGAAGAGAATAGAGGAAATATAATTATCAATAAATCAAATAAAGAAATAAAAAGATCAAAGATCAAAGATCAAATATTACCTGCATACATATCATTTTCTTCTCTGTTTCCATCTTCTCATTTCTTTCTCTTGATACAGAATCTCTTTCTTGATAGGCACGATGGGCATTGTCAAGGACTCGTTCCATCTCTTCTACCTGTAAGGAATATTACAAATTTAATTATTAATTAATTATGTGATTTGATTTTTCAGTTCGTGAAACTGATTATTATGTGAAGAGAAAGACTGAATGAAATATCGAAATTACTTGAATAGAGACATATCGATCGATGGAATCAAATACACTATATGATAGATAATTAATCAGTAAGAAGTTCATAAACGTCATCGCAAGCACAAAGAGCATTAAGATACTGATAAGATATTTATCAATACATTGAAGAATCAGTCTGCATCATGTTTCATTGTTCTCTACCAATGTCAATATGATCGAAGGGATAGATGGTCTCTCCTTTAAAGGGACATCCCAAGCTAATTTTATTTTCCAGATTGCTAATGATCTCTTGTAGACAAGAAAGAGTGTGGTCACAGTGGAGACTTTCGAATTAGCTCG
The DNA here is from genome assembly GCA_943737045.1 of Parapristionchus giblindavisi. Lineage (NCBI taxonomy): Eukaryota > Metazoa > Nematoda > Chromadorea > Rhabditida > Diplogasteridae > Parapristionchus > Parapristionchus giblindavisi. The sequence continues at coordinate 249,500 of CALSFV010000323.1, read as the reverse complement.
GGGTGTCACTTTAAAGAGTAGAAAGATGATACATACTAAGAATGGCATAGTGAAGTAAGGAGAGAGAAGGAGAAGTGTGGACAGAAATACGAGAACTGTGGTACATTTCTCTCTATGACTATTCATTCTTACTGTGAACAGTGGCCAATCCCTTGTGGATGTTAATAAGACAGTTTAGAACCCAAAGTCAAATAGTTTTATAAAAATTAATCATTATTGGATAGTTTATTAAACAAAAAAACGACGGAAAATTGTAGTAATGAAAATTCTAGAAAAATAATAGAATGTTCACTCAAATATGTAGTTGTCTTCAACAGTTTGAACCACTGAAGTTTGCTTAACTAAGACAATTCAGAGTGAACTTGGAGAGGCTTCTAATCCTTAGTTGGAATACCTCTTGAGTGATGGAGAGAAATGAACAGACGAAGAGAGAGAAAGTCTAATAGAACAAAGTGGAATAAGCATCGGGGACTCTTTGATGATAGCGATGATTAGTCTATTTACTATGAGAAGAGATAAACTATTTAGAGGATGGGGAAGAGATAAAACGAGAAGATAGAGCATATCTAAAGACGTTGTGAAAAGCTATGGAATCTGGAGAGGATTGTGAGTGAGACGGAGTAAAGAAACAACAATAGCGCTTAATTTAAATATAAGATTATAAAAATAGATATTATATGAGGATATTGAATAAATATGAAGAGATGCATTGAAGGAATCGCTTGCCACAGACAATAGAGCGAAGGGATATGAACAAGGAAAAGGAGAGGGAGAGGAATAAGGAGAGGGAGAGGAATAAGGAGAGGGAGAGGAATAAGGAGAGGGAGAGGAATAAGGAGAGGGAGAGAGTGGGGGGGATCTGAGACCATTTGATCAACCACGGTTTACAATTGATATCGTGGTAATCGACACTCCATAAACGATAAAGATATTAGAATTCACACCAATGAAAGAATACCGAAGGAGAGACTTTATCATTGATTTATTATGATTAGAGAGAATATCATTTCCGATGACACTTTCTCTCGAGTGAACAATACCATAATAAACCAGAAAAGAAAGAAAATAAACAAATAAAGAAAGCGGAATAAAGACAAAGAAGTGATGAAAAAGGGATGATAATGCATACATATGATGAAGAATACGAGGGAATGATAGAATAGTGAGAGAATGATGAGAAGATCACAGAGATTCATTCACAGTGGGAGATATCCTCATCACTCATTCCTCTATCTCTATCTCTCCCTCTACCCCTTTCTCTCCCTCTTTCTCTTCCTCTACCCCTCCCTTTCCCTCTCTCTATCACCCTCCGAGGGAATGCGAGGGAGAGGTAGAGGGACTAAATCAACATACAGTGTCAAGGAGGAATCGGAAATGGTTTGGTCGCTCAACAAGGTCTCAAGCCTCTCCCTCTCCTTCCCCTCCACATCTTCCTCTCACCCTTCTCTCTCTTCATTCCTATTGCTTGCCATCTAATCAAATTGAACCAGGTGTAGGATCGTAAAAGAAGCGGACAACGAATTAAGGAGACGATGATTACGGTTTGGGGTGAGAGGAGATGGAGAGGGAGAGGGAGAGGGAGAGGGAGAGGGAAAGGGGAGGGAGAGGGAGAGGGAAAGGGAGAGGGAGAGGGAGAGATTGGACAAAGAGGGAGAGAATAACTAATCTAATACAATGGATGTTCTTCGTTTGCAATCAGTGAATGTAAGGATTAAGGAGATTAAGCTGAACGAATTAATTGAATATAGAAGAGAAGAAGAAGAAGAAAGAGGAGGAAGAAGAAGGAAGGGGAGATATATCAACAAAATTTCACTCAAGACCTTTTGAGGTAACGAACCGTACTATTGCACTAACGGATTTAATCTTCTTTCTCTCCTCCCTCTCCCTCTACCTCTCTCTATCTCTCCTCTACCTCTCCCCTCCCTCCCTCTACCTCTCACCCTCTCTCCCTCTCCCTATCTCCTCTCCTCTCCCCTCCCCTCCATCCATCATACCCTGTCAGTCTTCCAAAGTTGCGCAGTCGGTGTCTCAAGACAGAAAAGTGTCAAGAAAGAAAGAAAGAAAGTTGAATAGAATATGATTGTTATCGTATAATTACCATATCTTCATAGATATTAAAGGGATAATGTCTAATTGGTTAATCGACAATGGCTACTACTCATATTTGATCTTTGATCTTTTAAGAAAAATGACCAGACAAAGAAAAATACTCTCTAGCAGAGAAAGAAAGAGCGTGAGTGTGTGGCCAGAGCGGAAAGTTTCAATTAAGCTTTAGGTATGCTTTTAATGGAGATTCGTTGATCGTTCTAGTGATCAGTTGTTTATCTCTTCTAAAGCATAATTTCTTTCACTTTCAATGAGTCAAGGTCCACTACCATCATCTTATCTATGAGGAATGTGACCTTTTAGATCGAATAAGCTCTGTAAACATAATCATGAGTGTTGCACCATAGTGTAAGCTCATTTGGATACGTCGACTTCGATACTGTAGCCATTTAGAGAAATATACCATCTACTCAATATAATTATTAGTGCGAGAGAGAATATTCTCACAACAGAACGAAGTGTAAATTTTCTGCATTCTTATATTCCCGAAACTATTCAACTCCCCACTCCCACAAGGAAATTGTCTTTTCAGTTGAAATGGTATTCAGGATCACATATTCTTAATGCCGATTCTGAATCTTTTGAAAAATTGTGCTGAAAAAAATTGAAAAGTAAAACCGATTACTTTTTATGCGTTCAGGAACTTTCAACAACAGTTGCAGAAACAGAAACAGGTCCTAAATATCATTAAACTAATGAAAATCGTTCATCCTCCTCTGTTCATCTTCTCCGTCTTCGACTTCCTTTGATACTTCGACCCCATAAAGGAAATCTTGAACAAAGCTACAAAAGAAGACATTCCTATACGATGGCCACTACTTTTGTGTCCGATGACCCTATATTTGTATTATTCTATGATTTATGAGAACGAATACGCGTGCCACAGGAGACAACAGACGGAATGGAGGGGTTTGAATAGTATTTCAAACTACGATCTTTGGCACAGCAAATACACTTTCATAGAAATATATTCAAGAAAAGGTAAGAATTGTACTAATGAGTTGTATTCTTTTGAACCACTTTAATTAAATCTTGGAACATGAATTCACGTGCCAAAATCTAACAGCCGTTAGTTTTGAATTATTTCCAAAGAAAGAAAGAGGGACGAGTCTAATCCACTCTATAAGTCGTTGTAGTTTTCTCTGACAATGATAGAAGAATATGACATCTGTTCAAACAATCACTAGTATTTGAAACATTACACTCTTCCATATCTCTCTGTCTTTATGCCCTCACATAACCCCTATATGCATTATAATAAGGAAAGATTTGATAGAGAAAATCACGATGTAACTGCAAACAATTCAGTCTTAACAATGAAAAGGAGAAGGAATAATCGATCATTACTGTACCTATTCTGCACAAATTGATAAATATCAGGCAACAACGAAAGGTTCAACCCAGTCTTACCGTTTAGACAACTATTCCGACGAATCATCATCGACAAGATATACAATTGATTGATCATTAGTCCTTCTTCGAGTCTAGACATAGACCCCCATTCAATCCCCTCCATTGTGAGGCCTCTATAGAGATAGATCTCGTCGGCACACGCAACCCATATATTCTATTATATTATTCATCCATTCATATCTATCTCTTATCCTTTCATGGTTTGATGGTAATACCTTATGGATTAAGGAGGGGATCAGGGTGTCCCTGATTCAGGGATGTTTAATCATGTATATCTATTCACCTATGAACGAAAGATTTATCTTGAATGCCATCTTGTACTTTTTCACTACAAGTCCCTTACGATAGTTTTTGTGATCCTATCGAATAGTTCACCCATATTGCATTCATTATTCTCTACCTCTCCTTATCCCTCTCTCTCTCTCTCCCTCTCTCTACCTCTCCCTCTCTCCCTCTCTCTCTCCCTCTCCCTCTCTTCTTATTCCTCTACCTCTCCCCGTTATGCTTTCTAATCCACAGAACAGCTGTTATAGTACACGATATAATGATCGAGACTAGCAATAAGCTCGAACGACAGCTTTTTGATCCGTCCTTCCACTGAGTGCAATAATTCTCCACGTACCTCTGTCGTTTCCGGTAAGTTCTCCCTCTACCTTTTAGAATCTCTTTCTTTCCCTCTAAACTGCTCATCTCATTCTTCTATTCTCTTTGAATTAAACAGCAATATTTGTGCGCGCCCATGAAGATGGTTTTGTGTCCCGCTGGCAGCTACAGAAAGGCCAAAAGAGATACTGATCAGAATAAGGAGAGGGAGAGGGAGAGAGGGAGAGGGAGAGGGAGAGGGAGAGGGAGAGGGAGAGGGAGAGGGAGAGGGAGAGAGGGAGAGGGAGAGGGAGAGGGAGAGGGGGAGAGGGAGAGGTAGAGGGAGAGAGAGGGAATAAATGACAGACAGTATGGCACCCCATTTTCAATCTATCAGAGTTGAAAAGAGATAGAAAGAGGAAGAAAACGACTCTCATTACTCTCAATTCGATTTATGTCCACTATTCACCTCTAGAAATCTCTCCCTCTACCTCTCCCTCTAGACAGAAGTTCCCCATTCCTAGATATAGAGACATTCCAAATCGGTCATCCATACTTATCCTATTGTGAACTCTCCATACAACTTCAATACAAAGATGAGAATGACAGAATGTAGGCAATTATTGGATGAGTCTACTATTACTATCGATGTGTTCATAGACTAGTTCAAGAGTGACATTCAGGATAGATGGGCAAAGATCAGAGATCAGAATAAAGAGATCAAAAATCACACTTTAAAGATCAAAGATCATACCTGATAGTAGTCATCAACATGGAAGACGTGACATTGTCGACGATAGAGTGATCCTTGTGGTTCACTGGCAACATAGGCGACCTGAGAGATCAAAGATCAAACTACAGACTTGATCATAATAGACTGATCAGATCAAAGATCAAAGATCAAACTACAGATTTGATCATAATAGACTGATTCGATCAAAGATCAAAGATCACAGGTTACCTGACAGACTGCACGACGATCAATGATGCGCAGTATTCGACGAAGTGAATGATTGAAGAGAACTTTCTGGAAGAGATCAAATATTAAAGATCAAAAGATCAAAGATCAAATTGGAATAATAATTCAAATGAGGGTTAACTATGTGAAGGCATGGTCATCATCATCTCAGTGAGAGAAGGGTCATACATATCTAATGAAGGCTTCAGATATGTCACCAATGATGGATGGCTCTTGTTTGAAAGAGATCATGCTGAATCGAAGATCAAAGATCAATGATCGAAAACTAGAGATCAAAGATCAAATATCAAAAGAGAAACCTCGTCATCGGAGACCTTGACGCACTGTTGATTGATACTGAGTTGAACTCTGACCGGATCATCGACCACTTTGAACTTATTGATACGGTAGGAGACCTCATCCTCTGTCACATTCGATACGGGAAATGAACCGAGATACTGTAACAAGAATGATTAGAGGATTACTGTAGTCGATATTGATTTGCATCGGTTGTTTTATCTGATTAAAGGAGGATGTTTTCTTGTTTGTTAGATTATTTAGTCGTTTTTTTTTCATTGTCTGAGATTTGATTCTTTTTCTGTACACTTGTATATCTGTCATATTCAATCAATAGGATAAGTCACAAGATGATCTATGTCACTGACTCTATGAGAAGACTTGGACTAATCTCATATCCGGACCTTCCCCTCCTCTCTCTCTCCCCTCTCTCTATCCATCTCTCCCTCTCTCTCTCCCCTCTCTCTATCCATCTCTCCCTCTCTCTCTCCCCTCTCTCTATCCATCTCTCCCTCTGTCTCTACACCTGATATGGAGACACTATTTACTCCTATCATAGCCACATGTTGAATGGGAAGATCAAAAGGAAGCCTAAGCTAAGATAAACTGTACCAACGAAATAGTAGACGTTCTGGAAGGAGAGGGAGAAGGGGATGGGGAAGAGGGAGGAGAGAGGTTAGAAGAGGTAGAAAGGATCAATTTCACAGGAAGAAAGGCAAGTGAATGATATGACCCTTTGACTGTTACCGATCCACGGCGCCATAGTGATAGAGAGAAGGAGAGGAAGAGGGAGAGGGAGAGAAGATGGAACGTGAAAAGCCGAGGTTGTCCCTCTCTAGGGGACGAGAAGATGGGGCAAAAAGAGTGGTAAGACATTCACGATAAAAAAGTGTGTCTAATGTGTGAAAAGAATGAATAGAAGAAGATGGTTCCTATTGAGTGAACATAGAGTTTTTGTCCCTCTTTCTATCCATTCATTCAATGAGTATTGAGGAAGATTGAGAATTTGAATATGGACGGTAGAATTTTGAAATAAGAAGAAGATGTAAGGTATGGAAAGAAAAATATTCTTACTAGATGTAATTAACCAAGTTTGAGTTCGTTCACTGATGATTGGTTGAATACTCGAAACGCGTCTGACCGATAGACTAGATCGCTCAACTCTCCACAACTATGGTATAACTAAGCCCAACACTGTCATAACAATATGAAGATAACTCTGTATAACCTCTTCAATGCAAGCTTTTGTACTAAATAGTAGCAAAACCTTTCTTAATCATTAAATTTGAATTCGTGTGATGTCTTTTCTATCATTCTGTCACTCATTCTATCGTACTGTATCTTATTGTTGTGGTCTCTATATTTCTCCGCATTTTCAGGGGGGGGCCAATAATTTGGTCAAAGTGGGGCCAATAATTTGTCAAAAGTTGAGTCTCGAATTTGGCTACCAGACAAGCCCCACTTGAAAAGTTGAGCCATTAATTTGGTCAAAATAATGGCCCCACTAAACTTTTCGCTAAACTTTAGTCCAAATTAATGGCTCAACTTTTCAAGTGGGGCCAATAATTTGGTCATAATAATGGCCCCACTAAACTTTTCGCTAAACTTTAGTCCAAATTAATCGCTCAACTTTTCAAGTGGGGCCAATAATTTGGCCAATAAATTGGCTCGACAACTAAAAGTTTAGTCAATTATTTGCTTACTTTTATTCCAGTTCCATTTATATCTACTACACATTTAAATGTTTTATACATCAATTAACTTCTTTATCCTCAGAACAACAATATGTACATATCAATTACAACATGACAATGAAAATGAAACGAGTATTAACAGTAAATGATCTTGCGACAAACTTCTTCAGCTTGTTCGAGTGTCATCGTTTGATTCTTGTCATCTTTGGCTTCGCGTGGGGTACAAATCAGAGCTGCGAGATACTTCGTATCGACAAATTGAGATTTCCTGAAAACAATAGAATCAATAACAACATGTTGTAAATCTTGATATTTATACTCACCGGGTTGGGAGACAGAGTTCAGTAGTGACTGATACTACAGCTGTTCGTCGTGCAGTTCTTCGCTCTGTGACGGAATGATGATCTTCGGAGGACGACGCTTCACCTTAACCCAAACACTTAGTCTTTTGACTTAAAAGACTTAAATACTTAAAGAATTTATGATAACTTAAATACTCTTGATTTCACATAAGTACAAAGGCACTTACCGTCCTAGCAGAGGCGAATTGAGAAGAGTTCATCTTGATCGAGCAGAGATATCCTTGTAATAAATTAAATTAAAGAAAAACAACAATTAGTGAGCACAGCCAATGAAGGAGCGAAAACAGCAACATTCTACTCAACCAGCAAAATACTTTGAGAAGTAGAATACAAACAAGAAATGCAACGAAAACAACATTATTTAGTTGAAAAACTTCCATGGCAGGTATGCCGACATGACCTAACAAGAAATATTTAGCAAATATCGCCTTGTACACACTGAGTTATTCTACGGCTCTCAGTGAAACGGCTCGACATACCGTAGTGGGGCCATTATTTAAGCCAAAAGTTTAGCTCAACTTTGCGACTAAAATAATAGCCCCACTTCGAACCAAATTATTGGCTCAACTACCAAAATAATGGCTCAACTTTTCACTCTCGACCAAATTATTGCCCCCCCCTAAAAATGCGGAGTTTGACAATTTGCCACTCCCTTCTCTATCTCTCTTCATCTACTTCTCTCTTCTCCCTCTCCTTCTCCCTCTCCCTCTCCCTGTATCCTCCCCTTCCTCCCTCTCACCCCTGAAGCCATCTCAGATGATCTTCCCCTATTGTCTCCAGTCCACTCATCTCACAACGGAAGGAGCGCCAATGATGGGTAGAGGGAGAGAGAGGAAGAGGGAGAAGTAGAGAGGTAGAGAGGCAGAGAGGAAGGGATAAGGAGAGGGAGAGGGAGAGGGAGGGATAAGGAGAGGGAGAGGCATAGTCACTCCACTAAAGGAAGAACCATATGGTTAAAGTCGCCAAATCTATCAACATTGTGGGGAATCCAAAGTGGTAGTATGAATGGATTGATTGAAGGAGACGGAAGAGGAAGAGAGGATGATGGAGGAGGAGGAGGAGGAGGAGGAGGAGAGAGAGAGAGAGAGAGAGAGAGAGAGAGAGGGAGGAGAAGGAGAGAGAGAGAGAGTAGACGGATACGGGAACAGTTCCAAAGGGCATCTGTCACAAAGGGTCGACTGGCAACAGTTATTTAGAATAAGGGGATGAATGCCCCTAAGGAGTATAGTGATTGATATAGAAGAAGACAGATAAAGAGGGCATTTGATCTTTGATCTTTTAGAGGTTAAAGTAGTATCTCCTAACAACCGTCTTCAATTTACGAAATAAATGTGATTCTGATCATTCATTTCACATTCAATCATGGATGATCTTTGATCTTTCTCGTTGATCAGACTATATATACTACAATAGTAAAGATGGTAGTGAAAGACAAAGGAGAAGTATATGTATAGATTGAGAGGAAACAGGAAAAGAGAAGAGAATGAAGTAAATAGGGAAAGTACCAATCTACATACAATATGGAGATGAAGATGGAGATGAGATGAAGGTGAGGAGAAATAAATATTTAAAAATAAAATTATTTATCTACACCCGAGGAGCGACAGCATTTAAGAGAATAATAATTGATAATGATATGATTGAAATAGAAGGACATGATGCGCTGCCAACTACAAAAATTAAACGTAAAATTTGATGTAACTCATATTTTAATGCGATTTAATGACCAGAGAAAGTTTTGTTTCAAGGCAAGGACAGAAGAGAGAGAGGGCAATTACAATTAATAGTTATGTGAAACTATATGAGAAACAAAGTAGAGGAGAAGACAAAAGAGTTTTGAGATAGTTATCTATTTAAATGTAGTTAGTTTAATAGTTATTGCAGCGCATAACTCGTGCTTAATGTATTAATTGTCTTTAAACAATTGCAGCTCTCATAAATAAGATTTTTGAAACGTGAAAGCGCAGAGTCGAAACTTGTTCAAATAAAGAAAGAATTTCGATAAATCAATAGAATAATCAATAATCAATAATCAGTACTTACCGTAACCTCCCACGTGAGTGCTATTGATCTCATTTGTAGTGATCTAATGCTAGAGAAGAGTACGGATGGTTGTGGTTGAGTAACACAAAGAGAAGAAGGAATAGACTCCGCCCCTTTCGATAGTCCTCCTCCTTTAGTTGATCCCGCCCCTTTTGATTTAGTACCATCCGAGACTTTACCATGACGAGTAAAGATTGAAGAGACGATGCGAGGCACCATCTGAAGAGATCAAAGATCAAAGATCAAATATCGAAGATCAAAGATCAGTCTTACGCGACACAATGAGATTACTTAGGAATGTAGAAAATATAAAAGGGAAATAAATGTGTACTAAAAGTGAAAAGATAAGAGAAGAAGATATGATGAGATATTGATAAGGTTGTTATCATATAGAAGGGTCGAGGAAGAGGGATAGAGAGGGAGAGAGAGGGAGAGGGAGAGAAAGAGTCGGGGGGAGAGGGAGAGTGAATAAGGTCGTGACAGCCGTAAAAACCACTTCGACCGAGATATCTTTGCGGTTAAATAAAGAGAAAGTAAACGAAAAAGTGTGAGTTTGATACTCTTTCCAATCTTGATTTATACTTGTGTAGAAGGACTTTCAACTTTCACTCAGAAAAGAGAAAATGAACACTTTCACGTTGAATCTGTATAAAAAAGAGGTTTCACTTATTTACCCTATTGTTATTAAAGGCACACCCCGAGCAAAATTTGAAACTCTCTGTTCTGGCAATGCCATCTCGCTTTCATACTCTATGAAAGAGTGCAGCCAAAAGGGAGAGTAAAAGTAGCTCGGGATGTGCCTTTAAAGAACAATATAACTGTAGTTTAAGTTGTAGGCTACAATAAATGTAAATGGTTTTTCCAAAGATAAATAGATAGAAAAACCAAAAGTATCAAAATGGTAAATAGTCGATGATTTGTGTCCGAAATGAGGAAATGAGATGAGTAGTGTAATGATATCGGTCACTTTGTGAAGTCAAACACGGAGGAGAAAAAGGAGAGGGAGAGGAAGAAACAGAAGAGGCATGATCCGACTGTCCACTCTATTTGTATACTAAAAGAGAAGCAACTCTGAATATGTAATCAGAACGAAATGGATAGGTGGAGGGAAGGAGAGGGAGAGGGAGGTAAATTATTGAGGAGAGAGAGAAGGAGTGAGAGGGAGAGGGAGGTAAATTATTGGGGAGAGAGAGAAGGAGTGAGAGGGAGAGGGAGAGAGAGAGATAGAGAGAGGGGGGGTAAAGCCACGGCGGCTCAATGATAGTAACTAAGAAGCTCTTGCCTGAGAAAGAAAGTAGCGCTAACTGAGTGATGATGAGCAGTAAAACATCTAGGTTCTCCCAGCGCGAAAGTTGATTACGGTATATCTGGGCGCTCGCTTCTGACTAGACCTATCATCGAGTTTTACGATTCGCGAGACATGCCGAGATGGCTTAGTGGATAGAGCTTTTGTTTAGCGATCCGAACTTCGGAGGTTCGAATCCCGCTCAGTGCAAATCAACTTTGCCGATTTTTCGTAATGCAAGAGCATTCAAGCCAAAGTTAAATGTAGGGATTTCTCTTTATTGAACCGCCGTGAAAGCGTAGAAAAAATCATCGGGATCAAATGGATCGAGTGTTGTACAAAAAAGACTGAAAGTGGAACAGATTTAGAGAATTAGAATGTCATTTACAACCTTTAGATGATTAATGAATAAATGATTAGTCTCTTCATACAATTATACTCTCTTGTATTAGGTTGATTCATAAGTCTTGTCGCATTTTGCCCCTTTAAACAAATTAAAATAACTTTATCTCGGTAAAAGCAAATCAATCAAAGTAAGCGCCGTCTGCGTCGACACACTTCCTCCAAAGTTCGGGTTGCTTGTTGATGCAGTGCTCCCAGAAGGACGGCTGCTAGGAGGCAAAGAAGTTGGTCAGCCAGATTTCGACCTCCCGCTGATTGTTGAAGTGTACTCCTCCGAGAGTACGCCTCACATCGGAAAACAAACTGTAATCGCTAGGAGCCAAGTCGGCCGAGTAGGGCAGGTGGGGGTTGATATTCCAGCCAAAGTATAACAGGGCCTTTTGGTTGTCCTTGCCACGTGGTATCGGGCGCTGTCGTGCTGGAAGTGAATTTGATCGCGCAACCAGGGAACGGAGGGGACCTGGGACTTCAGGGTCCGTAGTTGACGAGAGTATACCGCGGCCGTAATAGTCGGCCCCTGTGGTAGCAGCTCCCAATGCACCACACCGCCTTTGCCCCACCACACAGACATCATGATCGTTTTCTGGTGAAGTTCAGGTTTGGCGATGGAATTGGACTGCTCATCTTGATCGACCCACTGAGCCGGTAGGATTACGTTGTCGTAAAGTATCCACTTTTCATCTCCAGTGAAGATCCCGTCCATCCAAGCCGTTGTGCGAGCGTTCAAAATTAGATTCAGACACTGGTCCGCACGGTTGTCCTTCTGCTTGACCGACAGTAGGTGGGGTAACCATCAAGCCAAATTCTGGACCTTGCCGAGATCTTGTAGGCAACCAACGATGGTGGGTTGGCTTACCCCAAGACTCGTCGCCATATCACGGGTGGTAGCATAGGGGTCAGCGTGGACGTGCTGCTCCAGCATGTCCAAGTCCAGCTCGGGGTGCCGTCCTGATTTGGACGTCGTACTACCTTTTTCGAAGCGTTTGAACAAACGTTGCACCGTGCATTTACTGGCCTTAGTGTTTTATACTACCGCCATACGGGTGTGGACATCGGGTGGTTTGAGCTCGGATAGAAAGAAAAACAACATGAAGTGTCGTTTGTGCACAAAACTGGGAACGAAAGGTGGAGTCATTTCAGCTACTAGACTCGATGTAAGCACAATTCACTACTACGCTCAAAAAGTACTAGTAGTGACTTATTTACTGCCAGAACGGACAGGGTAATTGATAACGTACGACTGAGCAGTGATAGCATAAACACACCCCTATAAAATGCGACAAGACTTATGAATCAACCTAATAGTTAGAGAATAAAGAAACAGTATGTGATATGAAGAGACCGTTACATTGTTTACTCTATTATTAATTGACATTCACAATGTTGATAGAAGAATCTATAGCGGATGTGAATAATGAAAGAATTGATTCAATGAAATGACTATAAGTCTATGTTGTTAAAAATTTTCATAAAAATGCAAATTACGAGCGCACAGGCTGAAATATTTTTGCGGGAAATGTCAGGGGTGTACCAAAAATATAAAGAATATTAGAATGTTAAGACAAAATAATGGAATTATTGAATATAAAATAGTCAGTGGTTTCCGTTCTTAGAGAACAATCAGAATTGAACTTTAAACGAGTTTAATTATTGAAAAGGAGATGAATAATGCTATAAAGATGATATTTTGATCTTGATGTTACTGTTTTATAAGAAAAATTTTAAAAAATTTCAATATTGGCACGTTTTACTCCGTCATAAACAGGAAATTTAAGCGAAATATTTTTAGATGTACTTATTTTAATTTGAGTTCAAACTTCTCACATCTCTTCATTGATCTCATTCGACTTTCTCTCTCTTCATTCTATTCTATAACACATCCTAATAGATGATACTCTTCACTTCTTCCATAGAAGAATATAAGAGAAACTGAGGAGGAGAGGAGATGAAGAGGAATAATAGAAAAAGAATAAATGCATATAATGTTTGCCCATAAAGCTGTTGAATATATTTGAAATTTTAGAAAAGTATCAAACTTTTAAAAGCTCACTAAGAATGAAAGCCTTTTCCCACTTTTCTCGGGAGGAAGCAATCTTCTTTTAGTATCCAACCCCTTTAAAAATGGACGGATCTCAATTCATCCTGGCCTTATGATATGGCAATAGCGTCACAAGAATGAGTTTTTGATGATGGTTACGAACCTGTTTTCGAAAAGTGCCTAATCGGACTGAGTTTCCAGAAAAAAAACAATATTAGTAATTGAAGGTGTTGGTTTAAGACAGTGAAAAACGTTTATGCGGATTTGCGAATTATCCGTTAACATGAAAAATTACTAATTTAATCAAAATAAATCAACATATAGAGAAAAGGATAGAAAGTAGAACTGTACTATAATGTTCAAAAACATTAGTGAAGCTCCGTTGAATTGAACATTAGAAAGAGTGAATAGTTCGTCCTCCTTCTGTCTCCCTCTCCCTATCCCTCTCTCCGTCCATCTTGGGCTGTTTATATTAGACACACAGCAGTAATAACAATAGGAAAGGGTAAATGGTGCGGGAGAGAGGGAGGGAGAGGGAGGGAGAGGGAGCGAGAGGGAGGGGAGGGAGGGAGAGGGAGGGAGAGGGAGGGGAGAGGAAGAGAGCGAAGGGGAGATGATAGAATACTGAACAAATCATGGATATGATTCAGTAGAGGGGGAGCATATTAACCTTTTGATTGATCAGGCAGAGGGACGATATGATAGAGAAGGATGGAGTGGAGAGAGGAGGTGAATGAGCGAGAGGGTGGAGGAGGATGGATAAGGGAATTATAGTAAATCCGAAAAAATAGGTTTTTTTTGCGATTATGTTCGGAACATTGTCATGACGAACAAATCTCTTGGTGACAGGTTGCTCATACAATTAGAGGAAGAATATGCAGATGAGAAGGTACAATGCTGAAGGAAGGAGATAGATTCCGAGACAATCGGAGATGGAAAGGGACGGAGGTCTGACACTGAGGAATAATGAATGAGATGTAGAAGGAGATGGAGGAGAATAGGAACAAAGTCAAGATGAAGAAAGTAGTGAATTACTGATGACTATACTATAGATGGAGGAGGGGCGAGGGGAGGAGAAGAAGCAATGACAGATAGAGATGTAGTGAATAGATTCCATAGTTACTATCCGCAATGTTCACAAAATGTAAAAATTCTTTTATGTCACAGTAGTGAATGGACGTTGTCGAACACGAAAGGCGACTCTACTTTAGAACACGGGAGCTGTCCAAAAGGATACCAAAATGTTATACTAGACTTTTATACTATACTTTTGGACTGGTCCCGTGTTCTGAAGTGGTGCCCTAAAGACGATATATGATGTCGTACTATTAATCCTCATCTAACATTGTATAGGATGAAGACTTTACTCTTCTTCTTTTGGAGATAAAGTGAGAGTTATGGTCATCGGAAGGAAGAAGGGATAAAGATAGAAAGATGATGAATTGGATTGAGACGAAGAATGAAGAATAGAAGGAGGATGACACAATCCCGTGAGGGTTACATGTTTAGCGGAGAGAAGACGGTAGAGGGAGAGTTTGGGAGGGGGAGAGGTGGACAGAGGGAGAGAGAGAGAGGGGAGAGAGGGAGAGAGAGGGGCAGAGGGAGAGAAATGATGTAACTACTTTGAATCTGAGCTTGTTTTCTCCTAACTGGGAGTGAAGACAAAGTATGGTTGTAAGTGAGAAGAAAGAATGTGAACACTACCTCACCGGTACCACAAACCTCTATCTCTCCTTCTCCCTCTCCCTCTCCCTCTCCCTCTCTCTCCCTCTCTCCCTCTCCTTCTCTCCCTCACCCTTTCTCCCCCTCTCCCTCCCTCTCCCTCTACCCTCCGTTTCCCTCATTTTTCCTCTCTCCCCCTTCCTATTCTCCACCACAGTAAACCAACATTGAAGATACTTTGGTCTGTTTGAATGAACCAAAAAAGGTTAAGAGAATGAATCATGGAGGAGGAGTGGATCATACAACGATGAGTGGAGAAGTTTGAATTGTGGAGAAGGGACGGATAGAAGTAGAGGAATGGGAGGTAGAGGTAGGTGGAGTGGTGGAGGGAGAGGGAGAGGTAGAGATGGATAGAGGGGAAGCGAGTGGAAGAGGGAGACGGATATATTCCTGAAGCATAAATAGTGAATATATATATATATATATATATATATATATATATATATATATATTCGCTTATGAATTGAGAGAAATGGGGAGGCTTTTGAATGATGCATCATGAAAGAAAATGAGAAGAGGTAGAGAGGATAGATAGAGAAGAAGAAGAAGAGAGAAGAGGTGAATGAGGATGGATATAGAGAGTACAGAAAAAGCTTCCGATCATGACTCGAGATGAGAGTGGACTATGTTTACTATAGTATAGATTTATAGTCAATTATAAAATGAATCTAAAGATATTGAGAAAAAAAGGAAAAAAAGGTAATGGCCACACATGAATAATTTGTCCTTATGGCTCCGGGTGCTTTAAAACTTACCAAGTTCGGGTTTTTTTTTCAAATTTTTCAACGACTCATTACTTTGTTTTGCGGATATTCAGCGAAGTAGCAAGATAAGTAGTAAATGAAGACAGCTTTGTTGTCTTATCCTATATCTCTCTTTACTCTATGAATTGCAGAATAGACACAAAGATAAAGAGAAGAAGGTGATAATAGATGAGGATTAGGGAGAAGAGGTAGAGAGAAAGGAAGAGAAAGAAGGAGGAGGAAAAGGAGGAGAGGAAGAGGGAGAGACAGGAAGAGGTAAAAAATAAGCCGTTAACTGTAGTTTGTTCGTTAGAGTATATGTCTAGCTTGATAGTAAAAAGTATGAATATTTGAATAGTGACAAAAAATGACGTCATCGACCAGAAACATAAATACATGTACATAGATAAAAGTTTAAAAGCATCGTTTACTTTCACGTAAATATTTTTAAGGCAAAGACGAAATACATTGTGTGTGATATGATGATACGGTGGATAAGAGATACGGTATTGGATCAATAGTTGTCCCTCTTTGAGTTGAACGAAAGAGATCATTGATGCATTAAGGAAACCCACTCGAAAATTTGAATTAAAAACATCTGATATTTTATAAATCTAGAGACTAGAGAGATTTATCGATGACTAATCTAGTGGCATCCGTAAACAGTTTCTAATCGGAAATTCTGATAAACAGATAAACTATGATAGATTAAAGATATTAAAAGAAGATAAGAGAGATATGAGATACAATCATTCACTGACTTCTTTCTCTTTACCTCGTCACTCAAGGGCTATTTTTACTTTTTGCAAAGTAGCCTCGAAGATAAAGATGAACAACAGATAAGAGAGGAGGGGAGGAGGTGTCAATATAGAAGTATGAGAAAGGGAGAGGGAGAGGGTGTCAAAGCTTAGAAACAGCGATGAGTTTTGATAGAAGGATAAAGATAACATATCAAAGAG
Source organism: Parapristionchus giblindavisi (assembly GCA_943737045.1). NCBI lineage: Eukaryota > Metazoa > Nematoda > Chromadorea > Rhabditida > Diplogasteridae > Parapristionchus > Parapristionchus giblindavisi. The sequence continues at coordinate 232,896 of CALSFV010000323.1, read as the reverse complement.
TAGAAGAAGAAGAGAAAGATTGAATGATAAAAGAGTCTATCAGCAGTCTATCACTCCCTCCTCCTTCTTCTCTCCTCCTCTCATTCTCTCCCTCTATTCTCTTCTCTCTCTTTACTAATACATCCGTGTCCATCTATCACTAAAGTATCCAATGAAATGGTTAAGACCAAGCTGTTCTTTATCTCTTTTCATCTCTCTATTCTCTTCTATCAGATGATAGTTTATATGAATAGGGTTAGTATATAACGAGGAAATTGAAGCTGAGGGATAGAAAAGACCTGGGTATAGAGAATGTATGCGTTAGGAGCAAAATAAGAGATAGGACATGATGGATTAAGCAAATGTCCATTTGTTGCATGAAAGGTTCCATAATTGAACAGGTCTCTATAGATAATTGAGTAGTGGAACGAAAAGATCTGAAAGGTCCACATGATTGATTTGTCTGATACAGGACCACTAGCAATCCACGCTATAAGAAATAGCTACTGGCATGCTAGTATGATCTTTCTGATGAGAGGACCAATCCCTCTAACATGATCGTCCATCTTCTCCTTCCTTCCTCTCCATCATCTAATCTTTATTTATTGCATTGCTTCTCAGTCGCCTTCCGTTAGATATAATGTGAATCCACAATCAATGAGGATTTTGATACGATTGGAGATCAAAGATCAATCGACCAAAGATCAATAGATCAAAGATCAATCAAGCATAGATGCATGATAACAAAATTGAAGTGGACAGAATATTTGAGCACTTATAATGCAATAGTAATAACGATGAGAAGGAGTTCTCGGGATCGAGATTTATTGAAATGGTCTCACTCCCGTGGTCTATGAGCATTCCATTAGAGAGGGAGAGGGAGGGAAAGAAAAGGGAGAGGGAGAGGAAGTGAGGGAGGAGATAGAGGGAGACGGAGGTAGAAGTAAAGACCATTTGATAGCCTGGACGAGTGGTTGAATGTAATGGAGAGATCTATAGGCGTAAGTGTCTCATCTTCATCATGGTCATTAAGGTAAACTTCTAATGGATTCTGATGGATAACACTACTCTTTCAGTTATTTACTATAATACAATGAGAGAGCTTCTACATTGATTTTAAATCGCAACGCTAACTTAAGGCGAGATAAAATTATTATAAAGCTTACTGTGAGGTTTTAAAATACATTGTACAGATTAATCCAACGCTATGCACAAAGAGATTAGCTTCGATATGAATCTCTCCCTCTTCCTCTCCATTATCACCTCTCCTCTCTACCACCGGAAAGATGAATTAGATTGAAGAGATGAGAATGGAAGAAGAAGAAGCATCCGATATCACTGAGATGATGAATATTGAAGAAGATGAATATAGATATGATACAGATTGATTGGATAGATAGGAGAGAGAGGGAGAGGAAGAGAGAAAGGGAGAGGGAGAAGGAGATGTTTCTAGAAGATAAAGGATCAAAGAGCGAATATGAGCGAGAAAAATGTAATTATAGATATTTATCATCCAGAATCTTAGAATTAATTTTCAAATTAATTTTTTTTGTAGTTTCGAGGGGTTTTGTAACCACTAAAGCAACGTCTGGAAAAATTGAAGGGGTGTGAATACAAATTAAAGGACATCTGAATTCGATATGCTTTGACTGATTTATTGATCAGCTTATTGCTTATTATTGAACCTCTTCTTATGGACCAATACGATAAATACATTTATATTCTAACCTTTGTCTAATTGAGATAATCAAAAGGACCTTGTAGGAAGAAATGGGAAGAATCACCGATAAATAAATAAGAGAGAAAGAAGATGGCACATGGGAAAGGAAAGAAAGTTTGATAAACTATTCAAGAAGATCAATTGATCAGAATTTTCATAGTGATAATGGAATATGGAGAATCTTGAAGTCGAAGAAGAATTGAAAGGATCATAAAAAAAGTTATAAAACAAATAAACGTGTACTGGTTCAATACTAATATAGTCGAATGTGCCGGTGTAGTTTCTTATCATAGTGATGAAGGAGATTAATCACTTATCAAAAGGTCAATGCAAGTTGTTCTGGCTGGTACAATATGGACTTATTCTCATCATTATATTATTTGTACTTTGCGGCGAAAATTTCTGTCTTCAAAATTTACAGCAAGAAAAATATTTAAGAGTATTTTACTCATATCACGCCTAGTTCTGCTTTTTCATATCATTCACGCATGTTCAATTCCATCCATAACTGATTCATTAAAGGCACATCCGAGAAAAATTTAATCTCTCTCGTAGACAAAGAAAGCAAGAGAGTGTGGCCACAGAGGAGAGTATCAAATTAGCTCAGGGTGTCACTTTAAGTAACTCGTTTAGTAACATAATTGATAGATATCTTTCATCATTGTTAACAGCTTAATCCTATCCTCCACCCTTTCTCATTCCTTAGCTTCTTCTTCTTCGTAATCTCTTATCATTTATACATGATTATCTATTAGTAGCCCCTGCTGATTAGATCATGATAAGAGATTGATAAGAGAGATAAGGGTTAGTTAGGGGCTACTAAGCTGGTTTCATGGTTCATTGCCCGAGGGAGGTGACTGTCAGAGGGAGAGGGAGGAGAGGCTGAGGGAGAAGGAAGGGCAGAGGGAGAGGGAAAGACAGAGGGAGAGGGAGAAACAGAGTGAGAGGGAGAGACAAAGGAAGAGGGAGAGACAGAGGGAGAGGGAGGGGCAGAGGCAGAGGGGTGAAATGGGAGAGGTAGAAAAGCTCTCGACAAGGCAAAAAGCGAAAGTTAACATTAAATTAGAGCAAAGAATAATGCGAGAGATGATGAATATGAGAGACATAAATGGCGCATTTTCAAGAAGATACAAAAGATGACCACCATGATGAGTTTATAGAGGTAAAAAAGAGAAAGAACTGTCAAGAAAAAAAGGGTTGAAGAAGAGTGATTGGATAAGATATGGGTGATAAAGGAAATGGATATCTCTTGTGATCAAAGTATAGCGTTATCCTAAAGCGAAAAAAAGGAATGAACCGAATCCATAACACTTTCGTTTTTATTGGTAATGGTAGAGTATGAAAACTATTCGAGAGCAAATATCGATTTATGGACAATCATGAAACTAATTTTGAAAAGTTTTTGATGAAATTTCATAATAGGCAGTCTCAGGTCATTCCCATACACTATCAAGCAACCAAATTGTGTCAAAATAATTTTACCTTTTGTGGAAAACGAAGAGGAACGATGCTATTGAAATATATGTGAAAGTATTTGATCTGATCGAACAGTAAGAATAGAATGAATGAATGAAGAGTAAAATCATTACATTGGAGTAATACACATATTTACTAATTCATCTTGAATTTACTGATTGAAAAGTAAATTGAGAATTACTAACAGAGAAATTCATCCAATTAGAACTGATTGAGACTTCGATTGATCAAATTATTCCTTTTTTGGTGATACGACGAACATCGGAGTTTAATCAAATCAATCGTGAACATTAGTGTGACCGAACTATTTAGAGATTCATTATGAACACTTTAAATGCAAAATAATTGATATAATTAGTATATGAAGGATTTAATAACCTCAAATTTCCGTATTATATTCAATGCAAGGGAAAAATGTCAATCCAACAATTTAGATTTTTTATAGACTAGATATATGAGCACTACAGTGCAATCGAAAAAAGAAGAGCAAGCTGTATAAGAGGCCGTTTGTGTAAGAGTCGGGCAAATCTGGGAGAGGGTTGGCACAGGCCAAAAATTTTGATACCCTCAAAACTTGTGTATAGGGGTTATCGACCCTGCTGATGAACATAGACATAGTCATTTTGGCTCCAGTGGTCCCGCAACGCCTGGGCGGGATTACGGTAAGATCACTTTTTCAGGTCATTCTCGGTCCATGGTAGAGCTAGAGGTATGAAAATTGGGCTCCTAGGACAGAATTCGATGGCGATGATGGCTGTCTACATCATTAGTTTTGAAATTTTTTCAAAAGGTCGATTATTGGAAATTTTGATGGAGACGTTTGCGCCCCAGACGAGTATGATAGTTCGAACCGGCGTGACGAGAGGATCACAACGATGTATTATGAGCCCATATCTCCGTTGCACCGCTAATATTGCCTCGATATAGTGATCTGCGAAAGAGGTAAACACGAGGACTCTCTCAATTTCGCGCGCTCTCTCGCACTCTCGAGAGAGCGCGGCGAAATGAGAGAGTGCCGAGAGAGCGCGCGGAATAGAGAGACGCAGACAACTCCTCGTGATTTTGCAGATCACTATATCGAGGCAATATTAGCGGTGCAACGGAGATATGGGGTCATAATACATCGTTGTGATCCTCTCGTCACGCCGGTTCGAACTGTCATACTCGTCTGGGGCGCAAACGTCTCCATAAAAATTTCCAATAATCGACCTTTTGAAGAATTTTCAAAACTAATGATGTAGACAGCCATCATCGCCATCGAATTCTGTCCTAGGAGCCCAATTTTCATACCTCTAGCTCTACTATGGACCGAGAATGACCTGAAAACGTGATCTTACCGTAATCCCGCCCAGGCGTTGAGGGACCATTGGAGCCAAAATGACTATGCCTATCTTCATCAGAATGGTCGATAACCCCTATACACAAGTTTTGAGGGTATCAAAATTTTTGGCCTGTGCCAACCCTTGTTCGACTCTTACACAAACGGCCTCATAATAATAGTGGCGCATGATCATATTATATTTTCCCCTGTCAATGAAAACAGAAGACATGGATTGAAAGAAGAATGATAAAGAGTACAAATTATAATGAAGAAGCTTAATGACAGAGAATGATAAGAACTTTATGATACTATTTCATCCAAAATAGTCTTGACGACAAGAACGTATACTACAGTATAATGCAAGATAGATCATAGATCAGATTGATGACGTCACGAATGATTTCAAATTAGACTGATAAAAAATACGTGCAGAGAATACAAAATATTTTTGCAAATAACTTGCCTTAGCTGCCTGATGAGGCAATGGAGAAGGGGAATGTGAAGGACGAGATTGGATGATAGATTGATAGTAGTGATAGAAATGGATAGAAGGAGAGGGAGAGGTAGAGGGAGGGGGAGGAGGAGAGATAGTAGCTAGAGGTATAATCGCTTGAAAAGGAGAGTGAGCCACTTGTAGTCATTGATAGTGAGAAGAAGAGAAGAGCAAATACACAAATGAAATCTTCAATCAAAGGGCATTAGTAGAATATCAATTTGATTCGTTTAAAAGATCATCCCAAGATGACAGCGCCCAATTATTCTATACATTTTTCACAAACATTCTACTCATCAAGAAAATTTAAATGATGGTAATAAAATAGTATAGTAGTTTTTTTCGGTGTAAACAGATATCTAAAGAATGGAATAAAAGGATAGAGTAGATACCTTTCTTGTAAATGAATAATTGACTAACACCCTGAGTGACTAATTGTGATTTGTTTGGGAAAAGGGAGAGGGAGAGGTTTAGAGGGAGAGGGAGAGGGAGAAAGATGGACAAAGTAACAACTGGAATGTCCCTTGGGGCACATAATTCACTTTGTGTGTGGTCTGCAAGTGTGCAAAGGGCAATAGTTTCAAATGAAAATGAGACTCGATTGTATTAGCCACATTTTTAAGCATTGGTCAAAGTTTTTGTGTTAATTAACTTTAATCGAAATTTGTTTAATCAAAGTTTCGATGTATTATCATGGTATCGAATTGAATAGGTTCTACTTTGATAAAGAGTTCCTCCCTCCAACAGCTCTAATAATAATTATCATTCTATTTCTCTCATTTTGATAATACATGAAAAACTACTCATGAATTTATGTATCAAAATAACATATTATTGTTAGCATAATAAAAAGATATCCTAATTTTATAATTGAAGGGAAAATATAATCAGAAAGTGAACGCATGAAAGGTTATGCAAACGGCCTTACTATATAATAACTTGTTCATTTGATTGAAGAGAATATAAACAAGTAAACGAATGAAGTTGGAGTGATCAAGTTTTACTGGAAGAACTTTAGTTAAATGGTTGTGTATTCATGGGAAGATCAAAAGAGGAAATTATCATCATTATATAATAGAATTCTGCATATTCTTTTGATAAATCTAAATGGGGGAATACAAAAAATATAAAACGAAAATAAAACGAAAATTCAAAAATATGAATGTAATCGATTCTTTCAAAGATAACTGATGAGGATCTATGAGTGTTGAGAAATGCTAGAATGAGTATGTCGTTCGAGATAGATGAGATGTTGTTTGATTCTAGCGGGAAGAGAGGGAGAGGGAGAGGGAGAGAAGGAGAGGGAGAAGATGTATAGACAGTTCTGACAGTCTACACGTGGAATCTCTGTATGACTAGAAGATACCATGGAAATAGCGAAGAATATGAAGAGAGAACAGAGAAGGATATATGAGAGGTTATAGACGATGAAGAGAAGGGAAAGAAGAAGAATCTGAAGATTATGAGTGGGATTGGTATTTGGTCTGGATCAATGATCAATGGTCGATTTGATATAATTGATAGTTTGAAACATCTGTCGTTACAGGGATATTGATTTCAGGAGGAAAATACTTCAGAGGTCCACTCGATGGTGACACGGTCATTATTAGTGTCCTGAGTAGACAATTTTAATTATCGATTGTTACAGTATCCGATGATTACAGTAATCCATTATACTACCGTACCTCTTTACCATAAGCGAATGCATCTCAAGAAACGGCAATGAGGACATCTTCCTTGTGACACTGAGTCTCTTCATGTTAGTGATCTTGATCAGATACGGCGACCAGAGTTGTATTTAGAATGATGCCAATTCATAGGTCAAGATCAAAGCCCATGATTGACTGAAGTAAAGAAAATACTGAGAATTCTGATATTTATAAAACTAATTTGATGAATTTAAATAATCATTGAATTTGTATAATAGTAAAAAAAGTGTATAAATGGGTTAAGAAAATTATATAAAATTTGAATTGCTGAGTCATCATAATACTTGACTTTTCAACCGCAAATAAATGCTCGACTTTCCTCAGCAGACGGTTATGAAATAGCATGGGCATAGTATTTCCCTGCCATGTCAAACTTATATCATCAATCAGGACTCATTGGCAGTCGCAAACGCATACTTCATTTCATTCTGGTTACCACGTTTTGGTTTTAGTTATAAACATGTTGGATAACGATTTTTATTAAACTTTCTACATATAATATGTGTGGACCGAGCACTATACACAAACTCATTCTGTTTTGATAGTATGTATGTATTTTTAAGAGGTGCGAAATAACAGTTTTTTCAATCTTTTTTCTACTATTTATTGAAATTCTAAATATTTATCAATAACTTCATTCTAATATGTGATTCACTGTTCATGATGGGAGTCAGAGTAGCAATGATCAAATTTGATTCACATTTGCAGTGTGTCATCAATTCGTGAAACAGCTATGAATTACACAATAAAGGTTAAGATGTACATATATTTTGTGTGTGACGATGATCAAGCAAAACAACTTTATTTATTCTTCTCCATGACAAAATAGACTAGGGGATGATGTCAGTATTCGTTTATCCCATCCATTCTCATTCATGAAATAGTCATGGATTAGTCCATAATAATCTTGTCCGTGAGTCACATTCAGTGAGTTCGGGGAATCCCCTTTTGTTCAGTTATGAATTGATCCAGTGATTTTGTAATGTTAGGAGTATAAATGATTTGGGGGAAAACGTTCACGTGTATGGAAAGATCTACCCTGAAATTTATAATATCCCTTGACGTTTATGTATTTTGTAACATCTTTCTGTACATCCATTTCGTCATTTATAATACTATTTTATTGTAATTTTAATTGCAATAATCAACTTTGCTAATTACCAAGGTTGTAGCATCGTATTTATGTATGCACCCCTAATCAATCGTCAATCGTATTTTAATTTCTTATTGTTTCCGCATAAAGCTATCATTATTATTATTATTAATATTTTTCATAAAGCATCTATCGTATTCTACTACTTTTCTATTATGATTGATTGTATCTCTTTTCTTTCATTGTTTCATTCATGAATCAGCACGATATTCCTATCTTTTCTTTTAAACTTTCCATAAAAGAAACAATTCTATCACAATATTCATCATCGAACCTTCTCCATTTTAATATCAACCCTATATAGAAAGTTAATTTACAATTAGTACAATACTCATATTCAGATTTTATTGCAATGATATCTCAATTCAATTTCTCATATTAAATAATCACACTAGAGGTTGTTTTCCATCCATCATTTCGTGTTAATTTTTCTTTAAAAAAACTTTTATTTTTTTAAATTTTGAAGTGATATCATATTCTCATTTTATCTTTTTTCTAATTTTTTTCCTTTCACTGATCAAAGCAAAAAGTGAGACAGCAATAATTTCACCGAAACCACACAAAGATCTAGGCGTTATGGAAATCCGAAATTAATGTCTGATTGCTTTGATGTCTATCACTCTCACTTTAATACCTTATCTATTTTCTTTATTAGAATATCTCACTTATCAACACAATATTATCATCACAACATCAATATCAATATTTATTTATAAAATATCCCCCTCCTCCTATCTATAGATAAGCATAGTAGGTAAAACCCCATCAATCATTCTCATTTCCATTTCAGACAAAAATATCTGGTTGATTCACTTTTCTCCCCTCTGAACTAAATCTCCATCTGTGCACACTAACTACTGTTAATGGTCTCAACCTCCCTACTGAGGGGATCCTCATCCCTCCCCTACTCCCCCTCATCCAACCATTCCTTTCTCCTTCTCCATTACGCAATATCATTATTCTCATCTTCATCCCCTTTTTCGTTCGAAAAACACATTGAATGGAGGTTATTGCACTCTATTCTATAGAGACCAACAATGCCAATACATCCATACATCTATTCATACTATTCCTCCTCCCTCTCTCTCTCCCTCTCTCCCTCTCCCTCTCTCTCCCTCTCCCTCTCTCTCTCTCCCTCTCCCTCTCCCTCTCCCTCTCACAATCACTATCACGGTGGTTATCAGTCAATCCAGTCTCATTCCTTGTACGACTGTAAATAACCTCCTCATTCCAATGATAGTTTTCCTCATAATAGTACACTATTGTTTATTGTTTCATTGGAGGGATCAAATACCAGTTCCCTTCATCATAATCGGTATGAAATGTCGAATGAACAGATTATCCCTCCTTTTGTTTTCACTATTCTTTTATCGCTATTTGCTAGTTCCAGAAAGTAGTTTCAAACCATCTGTTTGAAGGGACAAAAAATGAGTGGTACAATGTCAGAATGGCTTTATTGTTCATGGCGTATGTTTGTTTTCTCCTCTTTCTATCTCTATCTCTCTTCATTCATCGATATTCATATCTCTTTTCCTCTCAATTTCGATACTATTATATCTATGTTCAAAACGAATAATAAATCATATTTTGTAAATAAATTTTTGCAAGCAATCGCGATAGATCCTTCCACATTCGTAGTACAATAGAGGATGATGGTGCTTCTGCGCCAGCTCATCAAGTTCTACCCATTGTCACTAGTTTTGTCCGATTTTTTCAAGATCTATTGGCGTGAATACACTCACTCCACGTATATTTTTGTTTCACACGTCTGCGCAACGAACGTCTTTATTAAGCTCTTGTCATCGTCGTTATTTCGCTTCGAAAGTCTATTTATTAAATCACAAAGTTCGAAATCTCCAGACAACATAGTTGTTGCAATAAAGATGTTTTATATGTTCATCTATGCTATAAATTTTTATCCCACAAGTTCTCATTTATTTGTTGTTTCAAATGTTGCCGCATCTTTTTGATGTGATAAATTAAATTAAATTACAAAATCTTCAGAATGCGTCCGTGTGGAATGAAAGTGTTTCCATCTCATAAATCTGATAATATTCGTCGATCTCATTCTCTCTTTCACTATGAACGTCCACCCAAGGTTTCACATATTTATTGAATTTCTGATCGTATACTGTACTCTTTGATATCCATTCAGGAGCCCGGTGCCGATTATGATCAACGATATATAACACCTCCCAAAATTTCATCTTCCGGTAACTTTTCGGTACTATAATGTATTGTCCAAGAAATCAATTACCACTTCGAATCTGATTTGGAAAAGAGGGATCAATAAATTTTAAGATTACAAAGTGACCACTCTTCCGTCACGTATTATTGATGAGCCTGATTACGATAAAGATGAAGAAGAACGACTATCAGGCAAAGGAACTCCCGAACGGAAGATTACTGTATCAGTTCGGAAGGACAGTACGAGTCCGGTGGAGCGACCTCCTCATCGGACCAATCCTCTCAGTAGTTCTCCGATTCATTCAGCTCCAAGTACGATAGAACGACGAAGCCGATCGAGTTCTGTGGGTCGACCAATGATTCATCATAATCCAATCAAGATACGAGTGGATAAGTGAGTCATGATTCTTAAATGGAAGGATTACGGTATTAATATTGATTGATTACAGTAATCATGATGTGAGAGATACTACAATTCGACAGAGTGAACTGATTCTAGAAGATCTCGATTCTATTCTAGAGGAGCATTTATCATTTGATAAAGCTCGACAACAGATCATGGTTAGTTCTTATAATAGTCAAAAGATCAAAGATCAAATAATAAACTTATCATTGATTAAATTGTATCGTGTTAGCTGCTGATTATCTCTACGCAAATGTCTATCATGGCGCCATTTTTTATCTAATCTGTCTATATTCACACCTACTCTATACGAGTATACGTGATAGACACTCATTCTGATCTTCATCAATCTCTATCATTTCATTCCCTTCCTTTAATCCTCTTCATCCTCTTCAACTTACCTCGGTCATTGCAATCTTTCCAATTCCTGCACCTCTTACTTTATCATTGTTCTACCTGTAAAGGTCTTCCTAAACGGCACTTAGTTTATTCTCCGCACTGACAATGCGCTCTCGTCTTCTTTGTCTACGAGAGAGTCTTGCCAGAGCGGAGAGTAAAATTAGCTTGGGGTGTGTCTTTAACCACTCCACCCTTTCACCCCCCCCCCCCCTCTTCCTTCTACCTCTCTTCTTATCATATTCCCACACGGTCTCCTCTCCTGAATGGGAAACCCATAGCCATTCCATGTAGTCTTATCATCTTCAAAGGCCCCATCAAACCCATTATGTGGGGTCATAAACTGTTTCCTGGCCCTCTTTCTCTATCCAAACATCCACGAGTCTAGAATAGAATAGATTGTGATTATGAGACACATGACTATATAGGGATGATCAATTAGAAAGCAGACAAATATTATCAATAGTGTTTCAGTCTGCCAACACAGATAAAGAAATTAAGTGCGATTTCAGGACAAAAATTTATCATTCCGCCAGTATGCTACAGTACCCTATCGAGATAATGATGAAGATTATGATTATGTTGAAGTTTATACAAGAAGGTATCACAATTCCATCCGAGAAAAGAATAAATATTAAGCATGGCAATTATAGGATAACTCGCAAAGAAACGATAATCAATGAAGATGATCTGACTAAGGATACTATAGTTGCTAGGGATCCTGAAGGTCAACTTTGATCTTTGATCTTTTTTGTGCGAGTGATAACTTATGCTTACTGTTTCAGTAGCAGAGAGGATACGAAAGTTAGCCAATGGCAAAGTGGAGGGGGCCACACCAATGTTTCATCCGATTATTGTCAACGATTTAAGGTTTTGTATTTACAAAAATCCATTTCGGTTGAACAGTTCTATACAGAAAAGCGGGAAAGCAGGGAGTTAAAGAGGTCAATGAAGGAAGACGACGAAAGGCTGAAGATATGTATGAATGGGTACTGTAATCAATTAATAATAATCAATATATTGATGAATCAATAATTCAGACAATCAAAGAAGTTGATCTTCTCCAGAAGAAATTATCTCCTGATGTCTGTATCCAGCACGTTTCCCTTTGTGAGAAAGGTATTGATCTGTTAATTGATCTTTGATCTTTATTATTCCAATATTTTAATCTTTGATCTTTCTAGATGAATTTACTCGTATTCCTGAATGGAAACGTCGATTACTCGCAAAGAAGATCTCACAAGAGGCTATAGCAGCTGAAACACAACGACTATGGGTATCACCATCAATTCTGCGATAAAACACGGGTCTCTTGTAAAAGTGTATCAAAATCGCCCCCTTTTGCTATTAGGGTGTTCGGAAAGTCTTTGCACTTTTTTCTACACTTACTTTAGACTCCTCTTACTCGGACGAGAACGAGCGCTATGCCTTGTGGTATTTTTCCTATATGGGGGACATATTGATAAGCAAGTGTGATAAGTTTCATTCGCCAACTCTCTTTCCCTGACTATATTTTATTTTTTAAGCTATGGGACAGTTGCCCAGTGTTTGACATGTCCTTCTTTATTTGTACCGTACGGAGCGGACTGCATTAGAAGAGCACCACTAACCACCCAATCAGTGAAGCCTAGGGGGTAGTGTCGTGTAATAGTCTTCTTATTGTATTGACAGTTCAAGAAAAACCATTTTTGTTTGGTTGAAAAACCAAGTCCAGGACGTCGTCCAAGTTCGAATCATGAGCTGGTTCTTCGCACTGTCACAAGTCAACCGAAGCAGAGTTCGAGATACATGGAGCAGGCAACTGGCACTCCAAGATCCACCAGCCAACGCATCCTCATTCGGTCTTCTCTTCGCCCCAGGGCACCTCAAGTGTTTCCCCATGTCATCTCCGCTCTGTTCCCCAGAAACCGAGTAGACATCTTCACTTCAAATCTCGACAGTTCTTGATCCACTGATTGGGTGATGTATAATGCATGCGAAGATGATAAGTGGGTGTCACACGACAACCCCGATATAATGATGGTATGGCTGCCCCCTTGGAAGGATGCTAAAACCGTCCCGATACGCTATCCGAACGGAAGAAATGAGTTGCTCTTTTTCTTCTTCTGCTGCCTTGGTGGGGTGTATCTCGAACTATTACCTGATTGGGTGACTGTTCACATCGATGTCTTCTGCGAGCAACTGGAGGAGATGGAGGGCCGAGTCCTTCTCAGACACTTTGTGTGATTAAAAGTATGGCTTTTAATGGGTAACGCAAGGACACATCGCACTAACAAGTCGCAGAAAAATCTGGAGAATTTAGATATCGACTGACTTCCCCATCCGCCGTATTCCACCGACTAGTACCCTTGTGATTGCCATGCTTTTCGAGCTCTCGGGCACTGCTTCAGAGGAAAAACCTTTCGTAATCAGACCGATGTGAAATGGGAGATCGGCCTATGATCTGATTCGCTCCTAAAGGAGTTCTGGCAGTATGGTGTTCTACAGTTGCCTACGAGATGGAGGATAGTTATTGTTAAACATTTGCAGTATATCACAATTTGAATACAGTTGCTTCGTTTGTTATTTGAAAAAAATATGAATGGTGAAAAAGTGCAAAGACTTTCCGAACACCCTAATACTAGGAAAAATTTTTTCTCTCGGATTTGGATGAAAGTCGATTTTTGTATGTGGTTGGGGGTCATGAGAAGCCCTATGGACTTGATTTGGCCAAAATCGCAGATTATCGATTTTTTGTGATCTACCACGGAAATTGCGGTAACTCGGTTCATTTACATCGTACAGAGACTTCGAAGGTGTCATTCGAATCGTATAAGTATGCTCTCCAAAACGTTTTCTGGAACTCAATGGCGGAAAACCCGTCTTCAATGTGTTTCACCCGAAAAACTGATTTTTTGACCACAAAAGTGAGTGTTTCTCGAAAATTTCTCAGAAACACAATGAATTTTATTGCTCCAATGGACTCGCCACACCCGATATAGGGTACGTATGTAGTTCATTTGACCCATCTCTGGCCCCCGGACATCGAAATACTAAGTACTCCCGGACTTAGTAATTTTTTTCAGAAATATGGTTTATATATTTTGTTGTACTCGATGAGAGCTTCATTTCCCTTTTTTGAAATAGTTTCTAGGATCATTTTGAAGCGATTTATGGTCGAAAAACCATATTTCTGAAAAAAATGACTAAGTCCGGGAGTACTTAGTATTTCGATATCAGGGGGCCAGAGATAAGTCAAATGAACTACATACATACCCTATATCTGGTACGGCGAGTCCATTGGTGCAATAAAATTCATTGTGTTTCTGAGAAATTTTCGAGAAACACTCACTTTTGTAGTCAAAAAATTAGTTTTTCGGGTGAAACACATTGAAGACGGGTTTTCCGCCATTGTGTTCCGAAAAACTTTTTGGAGAGCATACTAATACGATTCGAATGACACCTTTCCGGTCTCTGTACGATGAAAATGAACCAAGTTATGGCAATTTCCGTGGTAGATCACAAAAAATCGATAATCAGCGATTTTGGCCAAATCAAGTCCATAGGCCTTCTCATGACCCCCAACCACATCCACCAATCGATTTTCATCGAAATCCGAGAGAAAAAAATTTTCCTAGTAGCAGGCGTTCATACACTTTTACCGGAGACCCGTGATAACATTTAAAAAGAAATATTGATTTCAGGATGAATTCGAATCTTGGCGTCGAGTCCACGATCCTGCATGGAAACCATCCCATCCCGTATATGATTATGATCGTCCGGTTCTCAGATGAAACTAATATTGATTTTTCATTGATCAATAAATCATAGTTACCGTAATCGCATGAAACACTTTACTGTTAGACGAACAAGTTAAATAATAAAAAAAAATGGGGGAAAGAGGGGAAGGGGGGATAGATGGGACAACTCGTATAAATGGACTATTCTCTAATAGAGAAATGATGAGTTATGATGATAGAGATAAAACTATATTGAATGAGAGAAAGAGTTCAAAGATCAAAGATCAAAGATCATCATATTGCGTTAGATGATGAATATATTATGAACGATAACAGGGAATGGAATAGGGCTAGGAGGGGGATTGAGAGATAAAGACTGGGATTGTATACTTGAGGAGATGAAGAGATTGCAAAAGAGTAGGAAAGATGATATAGTATTAGAGATAGATGGACCAACAATTAGATAATATAGAAACATCGGTAAGTTATCTATAACAATATGGAAGATGACAAGGCTTTCATTCAATTAAAACTCGCTCATGATTATCAATCGGAAAGATGGGGATTGGGAAGGAAACTCGAATTAACAAATATATTTAGATAGAATTAGAGAAACATAAACGAACAAGGAACAAAAATAGAACATAGAAAATAGAAATTACGGATAAAACAAGATTGGATAGAGTAAATCAATAATTGATCTAATATTGATTGATCCATCGTTTTGCATTTCGCATTATACGATCAAGAAGAGGTTGAAGATGCTCGGATGTTTGGATCGCCAACTAAAGAATAAAAATGTACCCTTAAAAAATATTTATAAAAAATACCTCGACAATATCGCTTCCATCTTCATTATAGAATTTACAATTAGAAACCATTAAATCAAGATCTGATTGAACTTCATCCAAACTATCATACTTATTGTTCTTGATCTAGAAAATACTTTTATTAACAGTCAGATTAATAAAGTAATAAATAAATAAATAAATAAAAATAATAAAAATAACAATAATAAATCATAACCTTTGTAATCATGGTCTGAAGGTCCATTGGCTGTTTTATGACGTCATAGTAATCGGGAACCTGCACGAGATCAAAGATCAAAGTCCAGAACACAATCACCACGAGGTCAAAAATTAAACTATATTCTATCCCACCTCTCTTTTATCAACGGGTGCAGTAAATGGCCATGAGAAGTACTGTCCCATTGTATCCTTGATCGCCAATTCACACTCGTGAAGAGATTCCTGGAAAGATCAAAGATCAAAGATCAAACTACAAAGATCATACTACCTTGAGTGATCCAGAAGACTCTCGAAGACCTATCGAAACACGGTTAGACGAATCGAATTCTGGAATACGGTAATCAACCATAGAGAAGTGACAGAGATCAAAGACCAAAGATCATATCACAGTATAACCTACCGTTAGTCTTTCTCTTCTTATTTCTATCTCCTCTCTTTGGAGTATCAACAGTGGAAGAATCAGTCGAATCATAATCATCCCAACTATTCTCACGATCCGTTCGAGATGCACTCTACAAGAGATCAAAGATCAATATCAAAGGTCAAAGATCAATATAGAATTAGAACTAGAGATCAAAGATCAACTACCTCCGTGGGCTTCTTCCCTTTCGTCACGACAACAGTACCATAGACGTTCTCGTTGTACAGAACCTGCAAGATTCAAGTTAGCACAACAATGGATATAGCTGAGTTACATGGGCACTAGCAATAACTTCTGGTTAGCTCATTCAACACATAAATAAAGTGGATACGTACCTTCTTAACAACTCGTCCACTACTAGTCTTGACTGCATTGACAGGAACCTTCACATTATCTCCACCATCTTCACTCTTTCCAATGGGAGATGAATGATCTGTCTGTCGATCCATTGATGTTCCTTGACGAGGTACGAATCCACTGAGAATATCATATTATCATACGCATAATTAAGTATAATGATATATAACACACTATCTGAGAAAATCGACATAGGTGCGGTATCGACGAAAAATAGATTTTACTGTTTTATTTATGATAATTACAGGCTCCATGAGTGTAGTTCACTGGTACTTGGAAATTCCTTCCAATTGAAAATTCGCTTCACGAGGTGATCACACTACGAATTGGCGCCTTTTCCTAAAACGTTTCTTTCGTATCTAATCGATTCGGGAGTGGGTGCACTCGACTCCTTGGCTAATTCTAAGAAACTATTATCTAGGAGAGTTTTTTGATCAACGGTCAACGAAGGCTGGAATTGGGAATTTTCGAAAAAAATTTTACATTAAATTAATTCTCACTATTTTCCCATGGGGCAGGAAAACTTTTTATTTGCTTAATTCCTTCTACATATTATCTTACACCTTTGGTTTAAAATTCATAATTTTTTAAAAATACGAATTATGTGAACTAATCATTTTTATAACGAATTCGTGAATTATGGTGTGCTCCTACAGTAATCCCTAATCAGTTAATTTGGTTTTTTTTCGCTAGTTTTAAGCATATTTTCAGCGCTTTTCTTTACAATGTTAGAGGTATATGATTATTCTGCACCATCGGAGTGCAACTGCACGGTATATCTGGTGATTACATTACTGATCGTACTTGTACTGTAAATTTTATTCACTTTCGTATCCGAGCCAGCTTGCGAAGTAGTTACCATACTCATGCAATTCCGTACTCATTATTCTCGGTTTTATAGACTGATCAGAGAATTAGAGAGAGCACGTAAATTACAGTACACGTACAGCACAAGTACGATCAGTAATGTAATCACGAGATATACCGTGAAGTTGCACTCCGATGGTGCAGAATACTCATATACCTCTAACATTGTAAAGAAAAGAGCTGAAAATATGCTTAAAACTAGCGAAAAAAACCAAATTAACTGATTAGGGATTACTGTAGGAGCACACCATAATTCACGAATTCGTTATAAAAATGATTAGTTCACATAATTCGTATTTTTAAAAAATCATGAATTTTAAACCAAAGGTGTAATATAATATGTAGAAAGTATTAAGCAAATAAAAAGTTTTCCTGCCCCATGGGAAAATAGTGAGAATTAATTTAATGTAAAATTTTTTTCGAAAATTCCCAATTCCAGCCTTCGTTGACCGTTGATCAAAAAACTCTCCTCGACAATAGTTTCTTAGAATTAGCCAAGGAGTCGAGTGCACCCACTCCCGAATCGATTGGATACGAAAGAAACGTTTTAGGAAAAGGCGCCAAATCGTAGTGTGGTCACCTCCTGAAGCGAATTTTCAATTGGAAGGAATTTCCAAGTACCAGTGAACTACACTCATGGAGCCTGTAATTATCATACATAAAACAGAAAAATCTATTTTTCGTCGATACCAAAAAATATCCGAGTTGTTGAATTCTCTCAGATAGTGTTTTATATGATAGTACATTGTAATACAGTAACGCATTCAATTAGTATTGCGTTATTGATTGGGGAAAACTGAGCGCTATCAAATTCAATATCATTAAACTAGGTGAATTCAAGTTTCGCTTGTGTGATATTAACTGCAGAAAAAAATCCACAGACAATCAGAATACCCTTCGCCTCTAACGCTATTATTCAAATCTATTATTTCTATGTGACATTATCTATTTGAAAAATATACAACATACCCTTCTTCATCAATTTCCTCTTCAACTTCTTCCAATGCACGTTGTTGAGCGGCTTCTGAAAACATACAATCAATCAATAATCATCATCAATTTAATATACAAATAAGAATAAATAATACAAATCGATACCTCTAGCAAGTCTTTTCTCCTTTGCAGCTTCACGTTTCCGTACAGCCATACACTCGGTACAAGCCCAATCAGGTATTGATTTATCCAACTTAGGACGAACGCAATACTGTAAAGATAGGAGATATTGATTGATGTAAATCAAGTCTGCTTTGGAACCTCGACCCTGTTGATTTCGAGTTCCACCATGGTTAATTAATGAACGATTTTCAAAGTGTCTTTGTTGAAGGGTATGTTTCATTAGGAACAAAAATCAGTATTTCTAATAACCAACCAGATGGAAAGTACTACAGCAATCAGTACAGAGTACGAGTTGATCTGCTTCACCTTTCTTTCGACATGTACGACATTTACCCTGATATTGATCAATCAATATTATAATAATTGATCGATCGTATACCTGTAGTTTACTCATACTCCATAGTATTCTCGATTCCAATGTGTACAGATAAAGTGCAACTGCAGGCACAGATCTGAATCAGACGAGATTATTGTAGATGTAGATCATTTCATTATTGATCAATAGTGGACATCAATCAATCAATACCCATCGCTTACTTGGCTGATTCAGACAGTTTACGTTGCCAGCACAGAAAAACTTCAGCAATTTGACGTTCTGCAATGAAGCTTTTCTTCAACATTTACGAACAATAATTATGATATAAATGAGGCTAACCTCCATGTCTATTCTTTGTGACGAATGGTTCCTTAAAGTACTTGAAGTTAATGGCTTGGAAGAGTTGAAGTAGAGCTACGGCCAATCTGAAGAAATGGACAAATATAATCAGATCACGATCAATTAGATAAGTAACTCTTACTTTTCGCTTCGAGACAAAGTGAGGAAATCCTCCTCAAAGTAGAGAATCTCCTGTTCGCCTTCTCCTGATTCCTCTTCCATCTTCAGTTGTCCTTCCACTCTGATAGAATCAATCAATAATCTCACTGTTGATCTATATACAATATTGATTACCTTATAGGAAAGCTTCCTTGAATGAGACCAGTGATATCTCCTGTGGTAGACAATCTCTTTCTCCATTCAATTCGATCGATTGAAGGAGGAAGGGAACCAATTTGACCAATGAAGATCTATAATGATAATGATATGACTTGTCGATTTCATGTTTCAACCTTCCCTCATTCATGCCCATCATCTACTCTACTTTGATACAAACTAGACATACTTTACAGACAATAATATCATTTATGATAGTGTTGAAATGGAAATAGAATAAATGATATAAATTAGTTATGAATACCAATAAACTATATGTTCCAACTCTTCATAATTATCGTTTTAGATTTATTAAAGTTGTTTTTCTTAAAAAGTAACAAACACAACCCATTTTTAATCTCCCCTTACTTTCTTTATAATAACTAAGTTCAACACTACCGTACTATTCCCCTGACGAAGATAACTCAGTCTTAACTTGTACCTTTTCCTCCATATCCAATAGTAGTTCAATACATTCCTTCTCCCACATTAGACTACATTCTCTATCTGATGGATCCACTTCATCTTTCATAAAGAACGACGATAGATGGCCAGATTCCGTCTTACGAGCCTACAATAATACTGTATAGTTAATAAAATCAATCGATACAATCCAAAAGGCTACAGTATGCGCTATGAACGTATGCTAGTTTAACTCGACACATCAATCGATACTTGAAAACAACTACAGACTAAAAACTACAAATGGCAAACTAACCGATCTCTCAACCATTTCTTCCAATTTCTCCTTGTAGAAGGCTACTTCCTCTGCTAGTTCAGATTCACGAAGACCACGTGCATTACATGCTGATAATAACTGAATAGAAATCAATAATCAATCAATCAATCGATACTTCTACCGTACCTCTTCAATCTTATCAGGCTCATCGATATAGGACCATCTGGGTCGTTCTTTGGCTAGATTCCCATGAGCAGGACAATATTCATCAGCTGTACATCCAAGGAGGGCAAGTCGACACGATTGAACATTACCATATTTATCCAATACAGCCTGTAATCAATAAAGTTAATCAATAATCAATCGATAATTTGCAGTACCTGATCAGAAATGGGCGTGGCTTCATCACAAGGCCCCGCCCTTTCTCGATCCCAATCTGATGATTCCTCTACGATAAGAGCAGGGATGGCATCAAGGAAGAAATATGAACGATATACTCGATCACGACCAAGATGAATGAATGAACAGACACCTGAGAGATAGAGAGGTAGAGAGGTAGATCATGGAATAGATCAATTATCGATCGGTATAGACTAATTAATTGTGAAAGGACTAATGATATGAAACAATTAGAGCTTGTAGATCGTGTACAAAATATAAAAGACAGGTCTATCAATTAAAGATAATTTCATCAAGTAAAGATAATTGTTGAAACTGTGATTCACCAGGGGGGGGGGGGGCACAGTATTCTGGTCCAAGCCATTTTTCTTCGAAAGCAAGACAAAGGAGAGACCATTGTATTCGAGAGAGTTTGTATGTTGAGCGGTCGCTCTTGCTTTGAAAGTCATGAGAACGCTGTGGGGGGGAGTATATAACAGATAGATAATAGTTAGATTGTATATTGATAATACAAACCCTGATAAGTGTATATAGTCTCCATGAGTTCTTTCTCAACATGTTCATACTTCTCCTTTTGTATCTCTCGTGCATGAACAATCTCATCCAATTCCAACTCATTGTATGCTATACCAGCAAGGACTAACTGAAAACATATTGATTGATTTGCTGTTGATCTAATAATCGATAAACACTCTGATACATGGAGATCTTGGTCAAACGCTGTCTTCGAAACATAATGCTATATATACCAACCAGATACCGTTCACAGTACTGTCTTCATGTATATCCAATGGCAAGAATAACAATTCAAACAAAATTCCATTTTCAAGCGTTGCAGTTAGCAAATAATTTATAGTTGGTTACCGTATGTACCACCCACCAATATGTAAATACGACAAATATCATATCTTTCATACCTGTTCAAGATTATCCAAATCAGTTCTTCGTGATTCCTTCAATGCTTTCAAATGATTTCGTAATCGTTTAGTCTCCGACGAAGCCTTTGGCCTTTCCATCCGTGCGGATTCACCCTCCTTCAATATATCCAAATATATTTTTGAATATTACAAATCTAATTATTTTTAAAAATAGATAAAATACAGCGCACCTCCTCAATCTTCTCCAGCTCATGTTCACGTGCAAGTTGAATCTCACGGGCATCCTAGAATAATCAATAAATCAATAGTTATCATCATATAATTCAAATTCAATCGATAATAATGCTCTATTGATCACTAGTTGTGTTCATTATTTCTTGATTATACATAGGATAGCGTCAAAGAAATATAGTTATTGTAATAGTACGACTATACTACTTCATGTATGATTTTAATTTAAAAAAAAACAAATTGATGAATATCGATTACCTTCTCCTGTGAATGAATCCAATTCCTCAATGTTTTCAATTGTTTCTTGTGTTCGTGTAGATCACTAGTTCTATCATCATGATATTGACGGAACTGCAAAAGAAATCGATTTATGGATTCACGATTAATCAATATTCGATACCATCGAAAAATCAATAAATGATTAACCTTTTGATAAGAAAGTAATTGATCTACGAGCATCTGAAGTAAGGCCAATCGATGAGAGGGCATAAGATCAAAGATAGTTTCCTACAATGACAAAACATCATCATTATTGATTGATTAGTGATCGATTGATTGTCCTTATGTATCATGGGAAAATTTATAATAACTAACTGTTTCCAACTGCTCAAGTACATCAGGATACTTCTCACAGAACTGATATGCCGCATCCTCGTAAAATCTATAATGAGTCATGAAGCTACAGTAATCTGATTTGACCATAACTCCAGTTTACAATGACACGATTAATCGAGAACTAACTTTATTCCTCCTCTCTGGAAAGTTCGATGACGAGATGTGGACACTCCAGTGAAATATCCCGATGTGAGAAGATGAAGGCGAATAACCTTTAATACGAATCAATCAATATTCTCCTATCGACTACCGTATATAACAACTACAGTAACCCTCACCTCAGTCGCCGTGAACCAATCGATGGGAAGATTTCGCACAGACATTCCTTAATGAGGAAAAACCAATAAATAATCCAATCAATCAATATTCCATCCTACAGTATCCCAAATAAATCTACCGTACCATGTGTCTCTCTAACACTCTCATGTAATTCATTTCGTGTTCGTATATTATCTCCATGAATGGGATGATCCAAATCTGTCGTTGTCTGTTGTCCTCCAATCTCTTCTGCACGACGAAGATTCGCTGCAACGCATCATCACTCATTACAGTATACCAGATATAAAGTCACTTCACGATAAACATTCATCGTGTGTCTACCGTACCTTCATCACCATCTTCCTCCTCTGCTCGTTCTTGTCGTGCAGTCCACAGAATCCGTAGAATAGAGGCGAGAGTGGAGAAGTTTGGATCACGACATCGTATGGCTGATACGATATCAGAGAAGGAGATACGAGGTCCGGGAAAGAACTAAATGTAAATATTGATTAATCAATTGATTGACTACTGTAGCACGCAATACAGTAGGGTACAGTAATTTTCAACTTATTTTCTGCATTCCTCTGTTTGACCATGGACAAATTCTCATCAAAATGTATGTCCACTTTTCGCCCTCCATCCCCCTTACAATAATATTTATACATCTTTTATGGGAAGTAGTTCCTGATATGAGAGGAAGAATTGATAGAGTGATAGATATTCAGCCAGATCATCTCCAGTCATCCATTCAGGAAGGGGAAGAGGACGATATGATGGAAGAGGCTGTAATTGGATCAATAAATCAATAAATCGATCAATATTCCTGTCAACTGTACATATGTCATACAAGCGTCCAAATATAGGGTATGAAATATGACATATTCTCTGGTATTTCAAAACTTAAAATACGTCAGCGAATTGAAGTCTACTTTAAGTCTGCTTCAAGTGAGTGACGCCACTTGTTCACTTTAAGTAAACTTATTTATTGTTAGACTTACAAGTCTACTTCAAGCGAAAGTGTAAGCACACTTCAAGTGTTGAAATACCAGAGTCTGATCTCGAACACATCATAAGTACTATGGAAGAACTGGACCAACCTTTAGATCATCACAAAGTAGATCATCTCTTGGTTTCTTCCATTCAATCTCAGCTAATTTCTCTCGTTTCTTCCTTTCTTTTGTCTCCTCACGATCCTGCAAATCACTTTATTCTTCACCAATCAATCAATAAATTCTCCGTCAATCAATCAATAAATGAGTGTACTGTACCTTGATTCGTGCTTGTTTTATCAATTCCTTCAGCAATTCGATATCTTTCGGAGTGAGAATTCTCTCATATTGTTCGAATCGACTCATATCTTCCACCCCTACAATCAACATCATTTACAATTACAAATCACAAGTCGTCAAACGACGAATATTTCAATATCACACAAACTAGGTGATTTCATGTTTCACAACTATCCCAAAGATGCAATTGCATTAGCTTTAGTTAATCTATCATCCATACTCACCCAATCGTTTTGCAGTCTCGATTTGTCCTTCCAATTCTTGTTGCTGTGCTTCAATCTGAAATTCAGTTCTCCCAATTAAGACTCCGCCCATAAATCAATCAATAATCAAATGGGGGGAATCTCACCTCCTTTCTCTTCTTCTCACTCATCTTCCGTGGTGAATTAGAAACATCTCCCGCACCAGAACGACGACCCTAGTAAAGGTACACTCATTATTCTTATTATTACTATTAAAGATTTAAGAGTTTATATGTCCCTAATGTATTCTCTCTGTATTTTATTCTCGTACGTTCCTGAAATTCACAAAAGGCTTGTATTTTTTTAAAGATACACTTGAATGATCAAATTATGCTTATTGCCAATACACCATACCAGAATAAACCAAAACAGTCAGATTTTTTTCTAGAATGTTTTAAGAAGTAATTCGAATGTTCAATGACTGATTAATCGGTACCATACATGGGCGGGGTACCCGATTCTACAGGGGCATTCGATCGAAAAATGGTTAATTTTACAGGGGGCCTTCACTTTTTTCTTCAAGAATGTTACCTAAACGTCATTTTTACATTCCACAAATTTTGGAAAATCCCTAATTTCACAGGGGGCACCCCCATGTTGACGCCCATGTATGATCGGTACAATACGGAATAAAATAAAATGAATCTGATACCCTCTTCTTGGGTCCTTCTCCATCTACTCCAGATGTCTTATCCACTCCTCCTTCTTTCCTCTTTCGAGTCGACTTTGGCTTTTCTTCCTTCTCAGGCCCTGAATTAAATATATTATATTTCATATAATGTATGTCATAACTAACACGTAACTCTTAACGTATACTCATCTTACTCTTAAGATTTATATTACAAGTATGATGGAGTTAAGGCAACTAAAACAAAAGTTGATCAACACATAACATATCATCGATTTAACGACTACAGTATCCCAAAAGTACAGTAATACATACGAGTTGGCGTCTTAACCGGACGTCCTCTGCATATAAGAGGAGTCTGTGGGAAGATAGGTTCTGGTCCCGAAAAGAACTTCAACCACGATTGTTGATCCAACATACAGTCTTTACGGTATGATTCCTGATAATACATCTTTATCATTTATCGAATCAATCAATCGATAATCTACCGTACCTTTACTTCTTGTCGTTTATCAATCAATACGCAAGTATTCTTCAGGAACAGCTTCAGCTTTTGCTTTGACATATTCGCTCGATTTCGTCTGAACAGTGCATTTTCTTTACAATACGACTTGAGTTAATGACTAAACACACGATATAGTTGCATAATACTATCATTTTGACTCCAAAACATTGAAAAATGGTCACGACTAGTATTAAAAAATATAAAACCAACGCTAGATCAGATGGTCTTGCTCCTTCTCTGATTCCATCATCTTCATCATCATCATCATTTCCAATATCATCTTCATCTTCATCCATTAATTGGATATCATATCGATATTCCTCTGCTGGGGGAAGACCACAATCCACGAGACTGTAATTAACTTCACTCTACTCATTCCATTGATGGGAGCATCACCATCATCACATATTAAAGTAAACTACACCGTCAAATATGAGAACGCCAGGTTATATTATAGGATATAAATTAATTACTTTTTTTCGAATTTTAAGCGATATGGAATCAAGATTTCACTTGTCTTCGAACTTTAAAAGAACATTGAAACACGAAACGCACAAGGAGGTTAAAAATAAATTTTGCGAACGAACAAACCTATTATGATCTCCATTTAGTCTTGCTGCTGTCCATGCTCCTTCATCTGCTAATCTACAATGATTATATTAAATTAATGTTATCAATTTAAAGACAAATATAATTCATTTGTATCCTATCAACCTTCATTTCTTAATTCTGATAATCATACATTCGCAGTCACATTCAGATAGTATAGTCATAGGTCGAAAAGTACGTTGTGAACTACGAAGCCTGACTGCATTTTACATTTTTTTGTGAAAACACGACCGCATTTTGTGAAAACCTGACCGCATTTTGCAAATCTGTAACGTAGCTATTCGACCTATGAGTACAGTAATCTTAGCAATATGACTATCAAAGGTAAAGATAACAAACCTGACTGCTTGGACTCTAGCCGCCCTCTTTCTTCTTCCATCATGCCATTGTAATTCCTCTCCGATAAAGTATCGGTCCTACAACGATTACTCCTCCGGATTACGGTAGGTACCAATCAATAGTACAGTATACCTTCATGAAGGAGGCGACATCAGATAGGACGTCATCTAATCGTCCTCTACATGTTAGATTCTGTACTATGAATAGAATGGGTGCTTCGAGATAATCAGGGAAACTGAGGAGTTCTTCCTGAAAGATAAATTAATCCATGATGAGAGACATCATACATTTTCATAGCCTCGTAGTTTCATGATTTCATTAGTACGATAATGTACGAATTGCTTTTAATTACACAACTTTCCGTGGTCAAATACAAAATGTAAATAACAATAATAAACCTCGATATGGGTGAAGTTATTTTTTGAACATTTCAATATAATCGATAGTATTACCGTATCCTTATTTAATGAAATAATCAATAATACTAACCTTAGCTTCCCTCTCTGCTGCTATTGCTTCAAAGTACGTCAATCCCGTTCGTCCAGTTAGTGAACACGAGAAATCAGTCGAATTCAATACTATCATTCTATTGAAGAATTCACTAAAACGACAAATTGATTATGGTAACTACTAATTATATCCCACTTTCAAAGTAAAACTGAATACATGACTAATATGCACAAAGACAATTTAATATTGAACAGTCCTGAGTAATGGTTAAATGCACAATCAATCGATTATAGTCATTGTCCATTTCTCTTTTTATCATTTTTCTGATTCAACAATTCACCTACTCAAGCCTCGTACTCAAAGAATCCGTACCATAGGTCGAATAGCTAGGTTATCGGTTTTCAAAATCCGGTCAGGTTTTTCGATTGTTGGAAAATTTGGCTCAAAATCCGGTCAGGTTTTTCGATTTTTGTGAAATGATGGATCAAAATCCGGTCAGGTTTTTTTGATTTTTGTGAAATTTTGGAACAAAATCCGGTCAGGCTTGGTACTTTGTAACATACTTTTCGACCTATGATCCGTACAATCATCACTTGAATAACATTAGTATTATCTGTTTCGTTTCGCCTTGTATTTTACTATCATTTTATAGAATAAATATGAAAGTAAAGTCATCAGATGAAGAATGAATATAAGAGATAGAGGAGAGATAGAATAGAGAAGGGAAAGAAGGTAATCGATTGGTGAAGAGACGAGTCACAAGAGAAAAAAGAATGAAGAACGAATGAACAAATGGTAAAATGATAAAATTAATATAATTACAATTAATTAAATGACTTACTCGTAACTATTGAATACTTCTCCACTAGCAGCAAGGTAGTACACCTGAAAAGGCAAGAAACATATTTATAATTTAGAAAATTATCTTAAACATCAGTTGGATTTGTTATAAAGTTATTTCTAATCATAATCGATTGAATACGGTACTTACAGTAATCATAACATTATCAAAAGTACGAGAAATGAGTAGAAAAAACGTTTCGAAATGACGAAATGCAAACCTTGTCGGTCGGTTTTAGGTTGGCAGGAGCTTCCAGACGCTCAAACGGCTTCTTTTTGTATAGAGGCATACCCGTCTCAGGTGCAGGCCCCTAAATATTGAAGAATATTTGAAAATAGATGAAATAAGAAGCGGAGAAACCAGAAAAATAAGTGAAAACAAGCAATAATAGGCGAATAAAAGTTGAGAAGAGAAGAATGAGAAAGAGAGAGGGAGAGAGAAAGACATCGAGCGCGCGCTCTTCTGACACAAATAGTAGATAGATAGGCACTCGATACTCCATTCAATATATTATACTCTTATTATAATATAAAAGAAAACGGTACATCGGATACAGAGAATGAGCAACACATACATAAGTTATCGCAAAAATAATAGAAAGAAAAGGCGGGAAATGAAATGAAGAGAATTGAGTAGTTTATGCACCGTAAATAAACGATTGAATTGACAATAGGTATTCATTCAAATGGAGATATCAGATATAGCTGAACGCTCTTGAATGTTTATTATGAAGGAAGCGATATCTATGAAATGTGAACAGAAGAACAGCATTAGAAATGATAGGCAAAAGATCAAAAATTACACAAATTCCTCCATAAGATACAATTGATACAGCAAAGATGATTCTAGAAGATAGAGTAAGTGCATACTATTCGCACAGATACGTGAATTAAAGCGCAGATAATAAAAATAATAAATAATTAATATTTTGATGTTTAAAAAAATAAATATTTGAAACGCGCCGCCGCGCAGAATTTATGGGCGGAGCCAAAACTGTGGAATGCGCGACTTCATGCAGCGCAATTTACACAGTTACTCCCGTACAAATTTAAGAAATATTTTTAAAATATAAAAAAATCCGAAGCTTAATGGCCATTTTAATATTATAATCGATTTCAAACAAGTGCGCAATAATGTGAATGAAATAGCAAAGAACACAGAATATTCTTATTTGTCTTAATTATGAATTTAGATATTTCATTTCTCGGTAATATTTTCCTGAGATACGGTTGATTTATTTATGAACTGGATTATTGGAAGACTTCGAAGGATTGGCCTCAATTCACGAACGGACATTGATGAACGAGTAGTGGTGAGAGATCAAAGATCAAAGATCAAAGATCAAAGAACAGCTCGAACGATCTATGATCTTTGATTGGTGTGATACATGAAATGGTGCCATCGTTAGGATTCTCCTGTTGAAGAATACACAGATACGACTTCTTCTAAGAATTCAAATGAAGATGATTCCGATGATTCCACACAATGCAATGTTCGTCTATATTATCACTAATCAATATTGATTATCGATTGATTGTAGATCTCAGAAATGCCCCATCATGAAATATCTGAAGATAGACAAGTGGCATTGGATCTAGAGACTAACAAACGAGTCATAATCGTCATGAAGAGTTCGGGGGATTAAATATCAAAGATCAAAGATCAAAGATCAAAGATCAATTCAGATCTTCGTTTCCATGCGAATGGTGTATTCTCGAATGTCTATCGAGGAAACATGACACATCCAATAGAAAGAGAGGTAAACTAAAAGATCAAAGATCAGAGATCTTCCATGATTACTGTAGATTGTCGTCAAGAAATCGTTTCCACAACCATCGCAACGCGCTCATGAGGTTTGTAAAATTGACTTTTTTAGCTGATATAATTCTCTTCCAGATGATTCTCTTATCAGCCATGCGTCGAAGTAATCCACGCAATATCATTCAGCTACTTTACACTTACAAGAAATATCACGAAAACGATATTACAAATATAACTACCGTAATCCATTTACCGTACTCTCATCGATCTATATTATATCTTTTAGTTGTGTGAAGTGCTCATTTTACCATTCATGAGAAATACTCTAGATCAGATGATACCGTTAGTCACTTTAGTATTTATTCAGTCTTTTTTTTAAAATTTATCAGTTTCAGTTCTGAATTGGATATGATCGATATTAAGCTGTACACGTGGCAGCTGTTTAATGGACTCCATTTTCTGGAAATTGTAATCTTTGATCTTTGTAGGTTGATCCTTGATCTTTAATCATTTCAGAATAACATTGTGCATCGTGATATCAAACCATCCAACATTCTCGTCGATGATCACACGGGAGAATTATTAGTAAAATATTGATTGATCTTTGATCTTTTGGAATCTAACTGAACCTTTCAGATTGGTGATTTCGGAAATGCAAAGGTGATTGAAGATGGAGATCGTAGTACACCTTATCAGGTTGATCTTTGATCTTTTGATTTTTGATCTTTTTTCTTTGATCCTTTCTGATCTATAAATGCTATATCGTTCAGGTAACTCGATTCTATCGAGCTCCTGAGTTACTGTATCAAGTCAATCGATACAATTATTCAATCGATATCTGGAGCGCGGGATGTGTCATGGGAGAAATGCTCAAGGGAAGAATACTCTTTCCGGGAAGGGTACTGTAGTAGTATTGATTGATCTATGATCTTTGATCTCTAGGATACCAGTGATCAAATTCGACTTTTACATCAAGCATTGGGTCCTCCGAATGATATTGATTTAATGGAAATGGGAATGGATATAATAAATGATGATCTACCAAAATCGAAGAAAATTAGATCATTGAGAAAAGTTACTAATCGATAATGGTAATAGACATATAATTGTATAACTTCAGCATATTCCAAATCGACCAAAATCAGCTGTAAAGTTTCTCGCAAAGATTTTACAGTATTCTCCATTGTATGTTTACATTAAATTTAATCTAAATCTAATCAACATGTTGATACAGTCAACGGCTACATGGCTCAACTCTTCTCGAACATGAATTCTTTGATGATATTATGGATGTTAGTGTATCGATTAATCTGTCGGAATTAATCAATAATTGCAGGAAAATTGTAAGCGTTCGAATGGAATATCGACCTTTTCTCTTCTAATAAGACAACAAGGATCAGCCACACGATATTATCCCTATAAACGGATTTTGGCCAATAATAGAGGAAAGGTTTGAATTATTTAAACTTTAATTTAACATAAATAATTTACATAATTACATAACATAATTTAACAATTTATTTTACAGAATACACCTATTATTCCACCACCAGACGGAAATACATAACACTTTGAATCCTAATGTTTCATCTATTTCTTTCAAAATATATTCATAAAGTGGTCTTTAATAAAATCTTTTTTAAATATAATTTATTCGAATTTAATCTACATATTGATACATATTATTAAAGAACAAATATTATGTATACAAAGCAAAGATTGTTTGATGGATCAATGTATTATACTATTACTTCAAATCAATTGATTGTTAATAAAATAAGCGATATCATCAGTAATCTAATTCATCAACTAAAAGAATGAATAAATGAACCAACTAGGCACTACGTCGAATGAGATGCATAAGAACCGACTGGATGATGTATATTCGCATATTGCATGTATTTGCGTAAATTTTGCATATTAGAGACAAGCTCTAATCAAAATAAAAAGTATGCAAATGGTTATCATCGTTATCATTCGGTCATTAATCATCGGTTCTCATTCGACCTAGCTTTTTCAGCTCATTGTCAGTCACACCATTCTATGGCAAAATGAATTTTGAGATTTACTACACCTCTTTAAATCATAATCAGACTCTTTCAGTAGTTTTTATTTTTTATTTTTGTTCATTTATCGGTCCTACCATTACACATTTCTTGCAATTAGTCGTCTTTGACTCTCCTAGTTGATGTTTGCTCCTAGCATTTCTCACCGATTTTCTACAATTTTCTACTCACGGTGTAGAGTTACCCTATCATTCACACTGTTATAACATACTGTCGTAATGATTTGGCGTCCAAAAAAGGGATTACAATGTCCTCGGAGAGTCCCCTCTTGACCCATGAGAATGATTGATGGCAAATTTGCATAGAATTCTCGTTTATCACTGCAAAAGTTCCCTTCATTTTATTTTATCATCAAACCTCGTCTTCACTGGTTGTTTCGTTCATATCGAATTCATTATTTTTTATTAAGTTTGGAATAATCGATATTCAAGAAACAAAATATCACAATAATGGTATGGAATTATCGATTGATACCGTATCTAATATTTTCATAAAATCTTTTTTTCCAGATTCATTATGTAGTATGTTCGTTTATCTGTGCAATTACCCTTCTGATCAATTGTGGAAAGAAGAAAGTCAATCAATAATTACATATTGATAAATAATAATCAATCGATATTCAGGCAGTTGCCCCACCGGCTCCACCACCTGCCCCAGCACCAGCACCAGCACCAGCAACAGCACCAAAACAAGAAACCAAGCCAGAGCCTGTTCCTGATGATGGAGCATATCAGGTATAAAGATCAAAGATCAAATATAAAAGCCCAGAGATCAAATATCATATTTCAGTCACTTGATCAATTCAATAAATAATCAGTGGAATGATAATATAAATGAAGACGTGAATACTACTTCTTGTGTTAAACAATTGAGATATTGAATTGATAATACACAGAAAATATATGATAGTGAAAACATTGGAGAGAGAATAGAAATTGGTCTAGTTATTCTATGTAGTTAGATATCTAGTTCAGTCCGATGTCACACGGCGAATTTTCGTGAAAACCTATTGTCAGACATTTTTTTATTATTTTGAAAGTATTCAATGTATGCATCATATGATAATTCCTTTGTCCTAACAAGTAAGAAGTGAAGTGTAAGAAGTGTGTGAATCGCACTAATGTCTAGCAAAATTTGAGTAACATTCGGAACATTTGCCATTCATCTCGATCCTTCAGGATCATATTGATATCAATCATTGATTTTTCCTGACTGTTATGTTATTCCAGTGTTTGTTTAATGTGAATGAATGAGAGATTGAATGATCACTTCAGTTTATACGTAGTATTTCTGAAATATTATCACATATACAAACAAATCATCATTAATTATGTTTGTATTTCAATTAACCAAGCATCAATTTGTTCTTTTAATTTTTTGACTTGATCCTTTGATCTCTTCCCTTGATCGTTCAATAACTTGTCTATTAATATTCCATAACTTGGTCTTAGAACATTCAATAATTCAGGTGTAGGATGTCCTACTTTATCTCCGTAATATGAATGATAACTTAATCGATTCAAACTGAAATTATGCATTATTTTATGGGAAAATCGATAATTCGTACAATGGACAAGTCCCTGTGGTACATAATTCCTTTTGTACTCTAATACGATAGATATTATATCCTCTGAGATAATCAGTACGAGTTATATCATTCTTCATTTCTTCCAAATAATGCTAAACATTCAATGTATAATCATTAACCTATCACTATTACAATACTTGATATGAAGTCTCTAAATCGTCCATATTATAGTCTTCTATACTTAGACGACTTTGAATGATGTCAGCCACTCCAAACTTAAATATTCATTTTAAATATTCAATTTAAATTCAAAGTTAACCTTGAATTCAGGAATGAATAATTGATAATCAATAACAACAGCTCGTGCGTTTTCACTATAAAGGAAGATTGATAAACTCATTAAAATCATATAATCATATAACTTGAAATAGTTGACATTTCTTTGTGCTTGAATCATAATTTCATCTTCTTCAATTGGATCAATTATTGGTTTCTTCATATTCTCTCCACAATCTCTTAAAGATCATTATATCGTCTACATAATCTCAATTTGATATGAACAAAGCTATGATGAATACTATATCAGGTCTCATATTCTTAAGAACAATACGATAGGCTTCATCAAATGAAGGATTATTATCTCCTCCAAGGATAGTTGCACCTCAATCGAATATTAGAATGTGTACTTCTTATGTATTATATTTATTAATTAATATATTAAGAATATCAGAAACTTTTCTGTTTTTTCGTATACAGGATAAATAAATAAGATACTAACTACTTTTCGTATAGAGACGAAACTCTTTGAATCTCCCTCTGAATCGTTCTAGAAGAACAGGAAATGTTCTGAACTTTATTTTTTTATTTATAAAATTGAACAAGGATACCTATATCCAAATGAATTTCCAACTAATAACACTTTAGCCGTTCCATTTCCGTACTTAAATTGATTTTAAAATATATTTCTATAATAAATTAAACTGACAGCTATCCCTCTCATCTGAGGTTCTTCAGTGAAATTTGTCCATCTTCAAATTACTATTATTTATTTAAATAATCAAAAATAAGCGAATGAACCTTTCGGCTTCATGATCTGGAAGAACCTCTGGAGGCAAATTAAAATATACTTTACCCATTTCTTTTCTATTCCAATCTATTGCTTCTTGAATTTTAGGGGGCAGTTGTCATGAAAATTCAAAAAGTTTAAAAAGCTCAACAAGTTAAACAGGACAGGCAAGACTTTATAATTACAAAAAATATGTATTTGAAAAGAGATACTTACTCTTAGTAATTTTGAGTTTGCGTGATAGGACAAAAGAGAAGGAAAGAATGAATATATAGATAACTTTCATATTGTAAAGATAGAAGATGAAAAGTGAGAGAAAAGAGACAACTGAACGATAATGTAAACTATCCAATTTATCGTTTATAAAGTAATCATTCAAAGACTAATGGAGATATTTCACAAAACGACACTTTTGTTGTTTTATGTAATAAAAGAACGATTTATAAACACGGTCTATGAAGTTATCTACCGCACTAGAGACGCTAGTCGGTTTCATGGAAACTAGCTATTTATGGTAAGTTGAGTATGGAGTGCAAGAATCACCCTCTTAAAATCGATTTCTATTCTTTGGCCTTTGAATTACTGCATAAATATCGAACAATCAACTGTGTCAATTTTGGCACATCAAAAATAGTAGATAATTTATTATACGTAGAAAAAATTCAATAAGAAATTTTCAGTAACAATTTTTGAACATTTTTTCGACGTCTAGGCGGCGTATCGGTAGTAACGAAACTATTTTTTAGATATTTCCATGCCCCGTCATAGGCCCATTTCCTCCACTTCAAATCATTATCAGATCTCCAGTATTTATCCACTTTTAATTAATTAAACGTCCAAAAATCGACAAATCGTTTCCCAATTACGCAGCTCAAGCACATGCTCTACAGGGTGCGTGAAAATTACGGGCACTCGAACTTTTATCAATATCTCCCCTTAGAATCCGATTTGAGCAACCAGTTTCATACCATTCTTTATTCAATTATTTAATATTAAAAGCTACATATAAGATAGTTAGATTATATGTATAATACATAGATTAATGAATATCATAACGATTCACGTGTGCACGGAATAATCTTTTCATATCTTCATTCAATTGCTTGAACTTTATTTCCGTTTTCGATTTCTTCTAAAATAAATAAATAAATATATTGATAATTATTTAATAATTTATCACCTATATAATTTGTTGTGTGTGATCTAGCTGCAATTGCCTCGAGAATATTGTCCCTGAAATAAATTTATAGTAAAATAATATCAATTAAATATCCTACTTTAGTTTGAGTAAAGGCATGTTTATCATTGCTTGAGATAGTTGAAGATGTTTGTTATTAAATGAATTCAATTCATCTACCGATATAGAAGGCTGCAATCATAATATAGTAGACATACATAGACATTTCTATAACATATATTATTTCGACTAATCTGCCGAATTTGATGCTTTATAAATGTTAAAACGTCTAACCATAGTCGTTCGAAGTTTTCCATGAATAGAACTAACTATAATCTGATAATCAATGATTGACATCGACAAAACATTGAGAGCTTTCTGATCATTAGTTATTCATTATATAAATGATTAAAGTAAATGGACCATTTGTTGAGTTAGATCTTGAATGTCTAATGATGTAGCCTTCTCAAGATTATTCACAACGATTAGTCTTTGAGATGAGGCCTTCATTAATTGATCTTGAAGAGAACCAAATACAACCTCGAAATCAATATTAAGATTAATGGTTTATTGAAAGAATAACCTCTGCTCTGGGATAGTTGAGAATATCACTTTGAGCGATTGTAAGCTGAAACAAATCTGATATACTTTAATCAACTTGGTTATTCTATACTTGTAGATAAGCTCGATTATGAATATGACTAGTCTCATTCATAATATAACGTAGAGTAGATAGTTGATCCGATAATGAATTATTTTCTGGAAGTGATTACATTTATTAAACCATTCAATATTATAAGTACCTTTGAATATTGAATGTGCTACATACAATTGAGCATTATTCATAGATTCATTGATTATCAATTGATTCATTTCTCTAAGTAATTCTTCACGTCTCAAATATATCAATGTAAAGATATATAATATCATATAATATTAATACTTCTTAGCTCCCTCTTTAGCATCTTCTAATCTTTTCTCATTCAGTTCCTTCATTTCTTCTCCATGTTTAATTTGTTGAGCTTCTATTTTCTCACAGAAATTTATGGTCTACAATTGATTATCTTGTTCTATGCAATAGTTGTATAACTTACAGCATCTTGCATTTGTTTATTCAACTCTTTCACATCTGTCATATGCTTCTCCTGAACTAGATTGTACCGTTCCTGTAATTTATTCATCAATAATTTTTTTTCTTTCCAACGTTTCAGTTAGATCTGCCACTTATTCATATACCAGTCACATGCATAACGTTTTATGTAAATCAAAATAAAGGGCGCTACTTCCTTTTATCCGACGGCCCACTGCCTTCTTTTTTTAGACTCCGCCTTTCTAAGTATGCCGCAGATGACAGAATCAAAAAGGTGCAGCGACTTCTCCAAAAGAATGGAGAAGTTCAGAGAAGGTTTGGACCTGCGCAATGAAGGTCCTCCCAATGAGGCCATTATCAAAATTTTCAAAGCTGGGTTTTGTTTATGTTTGGAGTTTTTTTGTGTTTTTGAAAATATTATTCATATAATATATTAAATAATTCATTCATACTTGTGCCTCTTTCTGTTGTTGTTTCGTTTCTTCTCTTG
Organism: Parapristionchus giblindavisi; assembly: GCA_943737045.1. Lineage (NCBI taxonomy): Eukaryota > Metazoa > Nematoda > Chromadorea > Rhabditida > Diplogasteridae > Parapristionchus > Parapristionchus giblindavisi. The sequence goes on along the minus strand of CALSFV010000323.1, from coordinate 196,440 downwards.
CAGATATAATTTGTCTATCTTTATCCTTTAAATTAATTCATTAATATCTAAAATCGATGTATTTACTAACTTGTTCTCTTTCTTTGAATTCTTCACGCATTTTCTGCTTCTCTTCATCATTTTTATCTGACATTCTCTTAAATATAATAATATTATTTAATTTCAATTTTAAATTAGTTGACCTTCTCAGCTTCTCTATATTCTTCTTGAATCTTTTGTTTATCTTTAATCAATAAATCTTCTCGTTCCTTTCCACTTTTATTGATTGACTCAATCTGAATTCATATTACCAATCTCCTTTATAATCAATACGATAACTACCGTTTCTTTGAAGTTTTGAGTATGAGATTGAAGAGTTTGTTGACTTGATACCATTTGTGATTTCATTGCATCGATCAACATCTTAAATGATCATTTCGTATAAGATAATGAATAGTTAGTCTATGATTACCTCATGATTAGCTCTTTCCAAATCAAGTCTTTTAGCTTCCCTTTCAGCTTCAAGTTTAGCTTTCTCAGATGAAGCTTTCTGAGCACCAGTGAATATCTCAACAAATCATCGATTTATAAAGGCAAAAGTAATGCTACTACTCGTTATTAAAGGCACACGAAGACCTGCAAGGACGGTGATGACTCAATACCAATTTAGTACGAAGGGCTAAATTTCTTCTTCGGGCCTACTTTCCGCGTGATCAAATCACTACCAATTCCCCTTTTGATTAATATCCTTGAATATTTATATATTTTACCTCAACAATACCTCCAACAACAGCTTCGGCTAATTTAAAAGGAGCTCCAACTGTCTGAAATAATTATCAATTTGATTAACAAATAAAAACACGTTAATTCATTCTAAGTTAAATGAAAACTAACGCTATCGACAATGTTTCCTATTGGATTCGTCGGTGTCTCTGGATGATGGGGCATCTGTAGTCTCATAATTAATTAATAAGTACATTAATAGAATGAGAAAGATAAATAATGGTCATTAACCCAATCATATAGAATTCAGAATGAACATTTAAAAGATTTATTCATGAGCTATATAAACTATCCAGAAAAGTGAATATATTATGTTTGAGAGAATCGAAATGACTAGATAATTCTTCCACTTTCTTCTGTTTATCATCATTCTGAAATTAGTTATTTTGAAAATAACGATAAGATTTTGAAACATACGTCGAAGTTAATAATCAAATCTCTTATATAATCAATTGATTTGATATTCTTTTCTTCTTCAATTTCTTCTAACAACGAATAAAGTGAATTGAAATGAGAAATGAGTATCTATAGATTTGGAAAGGAATAAAAACTTTATTTTTTTAAACTTCTTACTTCAAGATTTCCTTCACAATTATGATCACAATCCGAACTCTAAATGTTTCATTTATACATAATTCTTTATGAATAAATAACTAACACTGTATAATTGAAGTTCTTCTATGCTGTCTTCGGTACACAATAAAGTATTTCTTATTTGAGCGAACAATGAAACCTTTTTCTCATCTTAAATTGAATAAAGATATTATGAAATAAGTTGACGATTCCTTTACCTTTATCTGTTGATGATATCTTTGATGACATAATTCTATTATTTCTTTCTTCCAACTTTTTCAATTCTCTTAGAAATTTCTTATCCGAATCTTTTCTGAAATATAACATTAACAAAGGGAAGTAATATTTCAATCCCACATACCCTTTATTCTCTAATGATATCATTTTCTTTTGATCTCTCCGTTTTATTGATTCTTTCTCCTTATCATATTTTTCTTTCTACGATATTAATTTATTTCATTGACCAATTAAGATTAAGTTTTACTTGAATCCTTAATTGATCACTTTGATGTATCTTCTCTTTTTTCAATTTCATTCTATTCGCTTTATCATCCAATTCCATTTTTCTTACAATCGAATCTCTTTCATTTTTTCTCTTCATATTCTCCCATTTTGTCTGAGTATCGATTAATTCTATAATATTTGACCATGATCTCTCACTTCAAATTCTATTCTTTCTTCTTCCATTTTCCGTATGAAATCTGTAGTTTCTATGTCGAAACTGCAACATTACATTTAAAACATGTAAAAGATTGGTATATAATGAACCTTAAGGAACTTCCTTCCGATGATTCGATAGGCACTTCATATTGAAGTGATTTCAATCTCGATTTGTCAGTATCAATTTCATATTTCATTGGTTTCTCAATCTATGATGGCACATTAGAATCGTAAGATTCACCAAATTATTAATGTGCCTGAGGTAATACAAGTTGTTCCATATTCGAAGTAAACGATTTTAGTTGAATTTTAGATATATTTTCTAGTCCATTCATATTGATCTTTCCAATAACCTGTTAATAATTGGAATATAATTAGAATAAAGTTCCATGATAAACCTCTAATGAATATTGTATCATAATCATAGTTTGATCTGTTCGAATAATTGGAATATCCAATAGATACATACGAAGAATATCAATTGAATTATGAAGAAGAATGGAATCTGATTCAATAATATCAACTTTACGAATCTGAAACATTTATCCTCATCTAAATTAAATAATTAATGATACTCACAAGGAAAGATACAACATCTTTCACATTTGTTATACTCCTTCGAATAGATCGTAAAGAGCTCTGAATCAAGTTAAGAATGAAACGGATTAGAATACATTATAAGATATTAATTTAAAATCGATATTAAAAGTCAATTTACATGTATTGCTACTCTATCTTCAATGGGCACTGATGAACATTTATCTAAACTCGAATGTAGATCATCTATTGATTCGATGAATAAACTACAAACGTTTCTCATTTCATCGTATACATACTGAATTAATTATATTTATGATGGAATTTCTTCATTATAACCTCATTTATTGTTCTTTCATATAGAGTTAGTATTTTGAAATACATGTCTAATAACTTCAATTGCTTTTCCTTGATAATAGTCGCTTCTAAATGGAACAAAATGATATTTGTGAAGAAATTGTGATGAGTCTGCATAAATGGAACCATCGTTGGTCCTTTCTCTTTACAGATTCCTTATTTATTTTGGTAGTGAAGATATCATTCACTCATAAATTCAATGAATATAATCATATTAGAATAAATACTTCAATAATTATTTCTAGTTATGAAAAACCTTTTTCAACAGAATGATATTTCATTATTTCCATGAACAATATTGAAGTTATCTTGAGATATTCTCCCTGATTTATCATGTTATCCAATTTGATCTTGTCGATTAATCTATAAATTTTTATTGTCTTATTTAAATAGGGAAATATATCTAAACCTCTGAAACTCAGCTAGTCTATCATAAAGCATAGCTCGTTCATCCATAGCTTTATTCATAATATCTTCTATTTTTTGAGAATTCTCGATTTCCTAAAGGAATAATATTAATATTGATCCAATATATAATAATAGCTCTTTCATCTTTATAACGGTTACTTTTTTTCTTATTTATTTCGTTTCTTTGACTACGATTGTAAGTAACAAAGGGAAATAGGCGGCGTCTATGGGATTCTATCTATATCTCTATCCATACATAGCCTCTGCTAGATGAATTTATTCTAAATAATGAATTGATACAAACCAGCTGTGTGTTGATTAATTTGATATGATCTAAGATATGATCTTTCATTGCCACAAAGTGGCATAAACAGACCGGTAAACGAGAATAAGAAGCTGAAAAAGTGGAAAAAAGTGGACAGAAAATTGCCATGCACCTGGTGCAAAATTTTTAGTTTACAGCGTGCTATATCATAATAAAGTGATATGAATAAGATGGATTAAATGGGATACAAGAAAATTTAGAAATTTGCCTCGGGAAATATAAAAAAGTTACATTCGGGAAAACTTTTAAAGAGAAACCAACTTGTTCGATCAACTTTTCATGTTTCATGCCGATTTCTCTGTTCAATTCATTTATAATCGTTTCGTTATTCTCTTCAATTTGATTGATTTCTTCTCTGTGTCGATGATAAAGATTATCGATATAATAGTCTTTTTCCTTAATTATTCAATATAATCATATGATAGCACAATACCAAATATCTATACCTGAACACTTCTAGAATATTCTCTTTCAATCGATTCTTTCTCTGATCTTGAATTTCTATCCAATCTCATTTCATTTCTGTTCAGTAAAATTAATATTGATGCAAGTCATCAGTATTTCACAAAGTGATTAAAATATTGTAACAAGATGTAACTTATATAACTAAAATATTGTATAAAAGAGACATATTTATTATACCTTCTCGATCGTATTTGTTGCATGGCCAATTCATTCCGAAGTCTATCGATTTCACCATTTAGGCAAATTTTATCGAGTTTGTCCTTTGAAATGTAATTAAATATAATATAAATGAATATATAATATGTACCAAACCTGTTCATGCGAATACATTGATATGACTTATGTGGAATGAAAGATGATGATTTGAATAGACTGATTGAATGATATAGTAAAATGATTGATTGTAAACTGATAGGTATTATTTCAAAATCGTTTTTTAATATAATAACAATAAGAAAAATATTTGAGAAATGGCGAGAATTTCGAAATATTCGCTAGTTGTTTACGTGAAAGAGTAAAGGTTCCACATAGTGAAGAAAGATAAATGCTTTGCCTTTCTCAAAATGATAAGATCTTTTCACATAAAGAGTGTAAACTCGACACATTCATTCTAATCTATCTCATCAGATAGGTTCTATATACTCTTCTTCTTTCTTTATATCACTCTTCCATTTGAAATATCTTTATTTATTTATTTATTTATTTATTTGACAAGTGCGAAAGCGATAGTAGAAACAACAATAATAATAATAATAATAGAAAGGACTTGGGGAAGGTGACAGGGGTTATTTATCGATAGATATCAGATCGCCGGTGTTCTGACATAACTTTCTCTCATTTTTCTATGTAGATTGATTCAATGGTTACTTCTTTATCTCTTTCTATGAGTATTATCATTTGTTTCTATTTCTGTGATGAGATATATCAGTCTTATTTATCAATTCTTCTCATTCTATTTTCTTTCTTTATTTGCTTTTCATCCTTCATCATTATCGATACTATTAAAAAGCCATTATTTTCCCTCTTTATCATACGCAAAGATGAAATTTGTCTATTCTGTAAAATTGATTCAATGGATCGAATTAATAGATGACTATAAACACTCTCCTATCATTATTAACTTCACGTTGCATAAAAAGATTTAATTTATAATAAAACAATATTTAAGAAAATCAAAACATTTATTTCTTCATAACTGTGAGAAATAGCAGATATGGTGGAGTGGTGGGATAAGTAAGTTAGATTTATTAGATATGATATCTGATGTTTCTTTGACAGACTCACTGGTAAGGCTGATGAACGAGAAAGAAAAGAAGAAGCTGAAAGAGCAGCCCAACGTGCTAGAGAAAAGGCGGTATTATTGGATTCTATTTGATGTCATATCAATTGTTCAATTCTAGGATAATGAAGAACGACAAAGATTAAGAGATAAAGCAGAGCATGAATCAAGATTGAGAGAAAATGAGAGACAAAGACAAAAAGAGGTACTATATACAATGATAAAAAATACTTTACTATTTTAATTTATTTATTATAGAGAGAAGAAGAGAATGCAAGAAGACTTGCAGCTGAAGAAGATAAAAGAAGAATGAGAGCGGAACTTGAACAGTACTTATAATTTATATTATAATGAATAAGAGAAAAAAACGTTAAAATAAATGGCAGGAAGATTCGTGAAACTGAAGCGGAAGGATTACGAGAAATGAATGCTGTTCAAAGAGAATCATTTGTGAGAGAAAAGGAAACATTAATGGTAGGAAAAATAATACAAATATATTTATTAATTATGAACAACATTGACTTCAACATTCAATATTCAACTCTAGTGTGTATCATTTGCGATGAAAATAATTGTGATGTTTTCAGAAGAGTTATGAGGAAATGTTGAGAAAAGATAAAGAACATCAAAAAGAAGTTGAGAAGAATCGAATAGAAAATGAAAAGAAGGTTATTCATATTCACAATAATTCATTTAGAATTCATTTGTTTAGAATGCAATGAAAGAAGAAGAAAATCGTATTCGTGAAGATAAAATGAGAGAAGAAGCAAAAAAAGCTGAAAAGGAACTGAATAAGTATGATATTAGTAATGAATAATTGGGATGAATGATTAAATTTGTAAGGACTCTGGCTGAAACAAAGGATTCAGCTAATAAGGAAATCAGAAGAATCCAAGAAGAAAACACAAGTAAAACTGATTCAATGAGAGATGTGAGATTGAATTCATTATCATCGTATATTTACTGAATATTTAGAAGTTCTTGAGTGATTTGGAAAAGAAGGAACAGAAATATAATGAGAAACAGTTAATGCTCCAGAAAGAATTTGAGAATAAGGTATTGAATGCAGTTTGTTGATAAATGACATTTCTATGTACATATTAGGAATAGTAATAAGAGTTAATTTATTGATGAAATCTAATGTTTCACTCATGCTTTCAAAAAATATAATTTGAAAAGAACTTTAAAAAACATCAGCGATATTATCTGAAAGATTGTATAAAAATGATGTGAAGATCATGTTGTCCAATATAATTTTCAGACTGAAATATTACGAGAAGAACAGAAGAAAAGAGAAGAAATATTAAAGAATGAAAAGGATTTAAAAGAAAAAGAATATGAAAAGTGAGATGAAATCGATAGATATATTGATAAAAGAATTATTTATAGGAGACTGGAAAATAAGGATAAAATGAGTAAAGAAGAAAGAGAAAAAATAATTGAAGATCATAAACAATTCATGAAGGTATTGAATGATAAATTAAATATTTTGATTAAATATTAAACTTCTAGAAAAAAGAAGAAGATTTGAAAAATCTTCAAGAGGAAACAAATCGAAGAGTCGATGATTTACATGAGCAAAATAGAAAAGATCAAGCTGAATTTGCAAAGGAAATAAAAGAGATAAACGAATTGAGAGAAGCAACGGTATTATATTTCATTATGATTTAATTTATTAATTAGCTATCATTTAGAATAAAGAACATTATGAATCTATGATGAATCTTCAAAAGGAACATCAAGATGAAATAGTAAAGATGCATGAAAAGGCTATTCAGGATAAAGAGTTTGTTTAATATATACAGTATAGTAGATTTCTCCATTGACAAGGGTATCCCGTGGTATCCCCAAGAATTATCGCGTTTTGAATATTGAATATCAGAAAATATGTAGCCTGCGTTGTTTGGCCCTATGTCTGAACTATTTTTTCAAGAAAGCTTGGGATTTTAAAATCTATTCAACTAAACTGTGATAATTCGATAAAAATATAATTGAATAAAAAATATTTAAAAATACCATCTTGTAGACTCTTCTGTATTGTAATAATAATGTTAATTCAGATATAAATTTACAGGGAGACAAGAAAACGTGAGATGGCAATGTTAACTAATCATCAAGGAACAGTCTTTGCTGCATTTGAAGCATTAGCTGCTGTTCCACGTAATATGCAATCTAATAAAGGTATAAAGGCACAATCTTTTTGTATATATTCAATTAATAAAGGCTAATTTGAGAGACGGAAAAGCTTGCATCGATCATAAAAGAACTTCGAGATCTTTCATCTGTAACAGAAAATAAATTAAATGAATCTATTTTGGTTTGTTTATTCTATTTCAATCACTCATAAGTTATATTGTAATTGTAGGAATGTGAAACATTGATGAAAGATAAAGCTTTTGATAAGCTTAAGGTACGTTCATTTAACTTTTAATTGATCAATCAATTAATCCAATATATCTATCTATCTAATCAGAATGAATTGGTATCTATTTACGATTGTGCAAAGAAGATCAAAGATTGTTCCACTCAATTAATGAATGGAATCGAAAATTGTCCTAATGTTAAAATGATATTGAAGAAAAGTTGGAGGGTACGTTAAATTCGATATTCGATATTCATTGTTGAAACTGATGAAATGGTATGTATGTACGTAGTTTGCATCAAAGCTTTTATCTCTTCTGTATGTGAATGTCTTATCTCATTCATATCATCTTTTATTCATTCCAAATTCCATCCAAACAGTCTTTCATTGATACCTGCATTTACGTCAATTTTTTTCATTTGGACTGTGAAAAAAACCAAAGAAAAAAAGAAAATAAATAGTCATTTTTTGGATACAATTAAAACATGAAATGTAATATAGAAAATATTGAAGGAATCAACATCGATAGTCACAAACGCTTCTTCTTCATTTGCAAAGAAAGTAATGGAATCTAGAAAACAAGCGGTTTGATATGTACTAAATTATTTGCTTTAAATTGAATAACTTTGAGAATCGGAATGAACTCTCCACTAAAATGTTGGATGGTTTGGAAGAAGAGTTTGAAAAGTTGAAGGAATCAATTGAATCATTGCCATTAATGCAAGAAGAATCAGCATTAGAAATGATTGAACATAAAAGTGAAAACATCAAGGCTATCGATCAGGTCTGTCTTCTTATATTGATTAATGATTTATAATAATGTTGTTTTATTCAGAAAGCTTTTGAGCAGTTCAGACTTACTATAGAAGAACATACAAAAGTAGATTCAATCGAATACAAGAAAGAATCAAAAGATGATGAAGTTGATGAATAAACCAATACATATTGAGAGAAATTGAAGACTTTAGTTGGAATGCTGCGAGTGAAGCAAACCCTCGCATGCAAAATATATAGGTCAACTAAGTTTTTTCTCACCGATCAATATACTATCTACCAATTTATTTACTTTGCATAGCAATATTCTTTATTTTCTCGCGAATATCAATCATATGATTATACATTTCATTATCTGTTACTCATTACTATGTATTTCATACTCATCATATTTATTCAGTAAATCATTCATATTCGAAGTTGTATTAAATTGATGATTTCGGTTTCGTGGCCGATCAATATTTTTAATGTTTTATTAATCTTATTTTTAATAATGAAACTTACCAGATAATCATGCCGTGGAATCCTTTCAAGAATAAAAAATCAGGAGCAGCAGTAAGTATTAATACAATTTATTTTTAACTTTCCATTATCACTATATTATGAATTAAAAACATATAATACAATATTAGGAGAAAGAAGAGAAATTTGAAACAGATGAAGAATGGAATTTAAGAAGACAAAAGGAATTGATGGAATTTGAAGAAGAATTAAGAAGAGAGGTTAGAGATTATCATTATGATATTCATTATCATAGATACATTGTAGAAAGAACGACAAACGAATTATGATCAAAATAAGGCAAATGAGCCCATGAACCTTACTTCGTAAGTGATTTTGTAAAAAACACTATCTGAGAGAATTCATCAACTCGGATATTTTTTGGTATCGACGAAAAATAGATTTTTCTGTTTTATGTATGATAATTACAGGCTCCATGAGTGTAGTTCACTGGTACTTGGAAATTCCTTCCAATTGAAAATTCGCTTCAGGAGGTGACCACACTACGATTTGGCGCCTTTTCCTAAAACGTTTCTTTCGTATCCAATCGATTCGGGAGTGGGTGCACTCGACTCCTTGGCTAATTCTAAGAAACTATTGTCGAGGAGAGTTTTTTGATCAACGGTCAACGAAGGCTGGAATTGGGAATTTTCGAAAAAAATTTTACATTAAATTAATTCTCACTATTTTCCCATGGGGCAGGAAAACTTTTTATTTGCTTAATACTTTCTACATATTATATTACACCTTTGGTTTAAAATTCATGATTTTTTAAAAATACGAATTATGTGAACTAATCATTTTTATAACGAATTCGTGAATTATGGTGTGCTCCTACAGTAATCCCTAATCAGTTAATTTGGTTTTTTTCGCTAGTTTTAAGCATATTTTCAGCTCTTTTCTTTACAATGTTAGAGGTATATGAGTATTCTGCACCATCGGAGTGCAACTTCACGGTATATCTCGTGATTACATTACTGATCGTACTTGTGCTGTACGTGTACTGTAATTTACGTGCTCTCTCTAATTCTCTGATCAGTCTATAAAACCGAGAATAATGAGTACGGAATTGCATGAGTATGGTAACTACTTCGCAAGCTGGCTCGGATACGAAAGTGAATAAAATTTACAGTACAAGTACGATCAGTAATGTAATCACCAGATATACCGTGCAGTTGCACTCCGATGGTGCAGAATAATCATATACCTCTAACATTGTAAAGAAAAGCGCTGAAAATATGCTTAAAACTAGCGAAAAAAAACCAAATTAACTGATTAGGGATTACTGTAGGAGCACACCATAATTCACGAATTCGTTATAAAAATGATTAGTTCACATAATTCGTATTTTTAAAAAATTATGAATTTTAAACCAAAGGTGTAAGATAATATGTAGAAGGTATTAAGCAAATAAAAAGTTTTCCTGCCCCATGGGAAAATAGTGAGAATTAATTTAATGTAAAATTTTTTTCGAAAATTCCCAATTCCAGCCTTCGTTGACCGTTGATCAAAAAACTCTCCTAGATAATAGTTTCTTAGAATTAGCCAAGGAGTCGAGTGCACCCACTCCCGAAACGATTAGATACGAAAGAAAAGTTTTAGGAAAAGGCGCCAATTCGTAGTGTGGTCACCTCGTGAAGCGAATTTTCAATTGGAAGGAATTTCCAAGTACCAGTGAACTACACTCATGGAGCCTGTAATTATCATAAATAAAACAGTAAAATCTATTTTTCGTCGATACCGCACCTATGTCGATTTTCTCAGATAGTGTGTTGTAATATTTTTTTACAAAATCAGGCTCCACATTAAATTTCCTCTTTATCGATTTGGGAACGAAAGATATTGTTTCATTACAGTATGGAAACATCTGGGTTCTACAGCCATTCCAATATCGATTCATCCATTTCTTACCATTCATACAGTAATCCTCCATCAAATCCTATTTCGCGAAGTCAATATGATAATGACGAACATAAAACTAATCAAATATCTCGTCATTTGCATAATCAGTCAGTGAAAATATATTAGATTAATGCGAAATGTTCTTTATTCAGATATATTCCTCCATCTACGAATGCAATTTATCAGCCAGATAATCAATCAATTAATCAAACAGATCGATTCATTTTATCTCAGACTCCTTCTACTGCTAGTATTCCTTCAAATCATTTTGAAAATAGATATTCACCATCTTTATATGATTCAAATACAACTATCTATAATACTCCATCTGTTCCACTTTCTACTTATGTATCCTCGTATAAGCCATACGGTGAAGTGAGACTATATGTTTGTATTACTACAGAAGAATTCCATTTGTAGGAATATAAGAGAAAGATAAGGGAAGAAGAAGTAAATCATCTAAAGGAAATGGAAAAGATTGAAAATAAATTAGAATTGGAAAGGAATGAAAGAATGTTGCTGTCGGTTGTTATTATTTTACAGTTGAATAAGCTCTTTATTATTTATCTTTTATTATTTTTTTAAAAAATTTTTATCATTTCAAGCATACGCCGGTTTACAAGTAATTTCAAATGACTAATTTTAGAGAGAAGATTCGTAAGAGAAAAGAAGAAGAAGATAGAGAGAAAAGAAAACGAATTGAAGATGAAATGAAAAGAAGAAAAGGTAGATCTATCGTCGAAAATTCATTGGATCCTGAATCGCCAGAAGCACTCTGAGCCACTCTGGTGATTCAACGGCGATTATGGCCGAATGGGGCATTTTTACGCTCTCTCTTTCTTTTCATTATTTTTCTTTCACTCTAATCTAGTTAGTTAGTTAGTCCGCGATTATCGAAATATAAAGGTGGTGTCCGAGCAATATTTTCGTGAACAAACTGTGAAGACAGAAAGATAGCAAAAGTTTTTCTGCATACCTTACATAAATTAGTTTATGCTAATTTATCTTATTGATCGCTAGAATCATGAATGAATCCATGCTTGATGTACAGGCAAAGGCGCGAAATTTTGAAAATAGGAAAGTTCAGCAATAGGTTTCGAACCCGCGACGTTACGCTTACTAGTGAGCAATTTTACCACTGCGCTACGGGATTGATGAATGGTCGTTCTAATTTCTTGCATATCACTTGTCCCTTGCATAATAGATATGTTACACGTTTGCATAGACATTCGAGGGCCTCCATCTTTAATATTGTGTTTTTTTCACAAAATCATCATTTTATTTATTAATTAATCATTCCGATGATATCACAGAACCGGAACTGGGAAATCAGCCCCCCCCCCAAATTTTTTCATCGGAATTTATTAATAAATGAAAATGATGATTTTGTGAAAAACACTATATTAAATTGCGATTCTCGCGGACTAATTAGATTAGAGTGAAAGAAAAATGATGAAAAGAAAGAGAGAGCATAAAAATGCCCCATTCGGCCATAATCGCCGTTGAATCACCAGAGTCGCTCAGAGTGCTTCTGGCGATTCATGATCCAATGAATTTTCGATGTACGATATTCTCGGAATAAATACTCAGGTCTATGTGGGTACAGTTTTTCCGAAGAAGATATTAGATAGCCTTCAGGGCTGAATTGGCTTTGACTGGCCTAGCAGTGATCACCCACAGGACTTCGTGAGCCTTGAATAACGGGTTGTATCGGATTGTAAAGAATAAAGAATAATGAATACCTTTTTAATGAGGGTATATATTAGTATTAAATTAAAAGCAAAAGTCTTACAATTCTAAACGCAAATTAGTTAAACTAACTATGTGATAGATATACTGAAACTGTATCAAAATTTGATATTCTTAATGTGATATTGTAGACGAGGAAGATAGACTATTCATTGAAGAGAAAAGAAGAATAATCGAAGAAGCACGAATTGAATCAATGGTCAATATTATATAATTGATAATCATAATAATATTCATTCAGAAATTCTCGAATAATCTTCGATCTCTAGGAGATTCTCTGATTAAAAATACTGAAGACACGATGAATACTCTACAGAATGAACTACTTAAAACGAAGTGAGATATAGTCATTCGATTATAATAAGCAATCAATTCAAATAGATTTGATGCTGATTTGGAGAAAAGAGCAAAGGATATTTCTAAGAACATGGATAAGATTGTTCAAAATGAAAAGTATGAAACTTATCAGGTGAACTATCAGCTGTTTCATATACAGCTTTCTCTAGTGTTTTTTTTACATTTCAGGTAATGAAAGATTCTAATAAATCGGCTGAAATGACAAGAAAGGCACTTGAAGAAAAAGGTCTGTGGAATGTTTTGAAATGACAAACCAATATCAAATCTTCAGCTAAATGTGAAAGAAAAGAAAAAGAAGAAAGAGAGAAAAATATTCAGAAAGAGAAAGAAATTAAAGAGAGGGAGTGGAGAAATAATATTGAAACTAACATACACATAATGGACGAGAAAAATAAAAGGTAAATTTAATTACATTTTCAAAAACGGATAAATTTATTAAGATTTGAAAGGGAGAAGGACGAAAAGGAAGAGGAGAGACAAAGAGAGAATGAAGAAAAGGAAAGAATACTGAGAGAAGAAGATGATATATGTATGTTTTATCCATATCATTATAGATTTACGAGAAAAATACATTTGAGATAAACGAAAATTAGAAGAGGAAAAAGAAAGAATGGGAGAATTATTGAAAGAAAGATTAAGAAGATCTAGAGAAGAAGCAAATATAAGGAATAGACAATGGAAAGAACAATCTAAGTTTATGGTTTGATTATTTCATAAATCAATATTTCTATTATCTATTAAAGTGGGAAACTCTTATGGCTGTGATGAGAGATAAGGCTCAGAATGAATTGATTGAGAAGAAATGGACCGAAAGATTGATTCATATAAAGTGGGTTATATTATTTGTGATCAGTTCAATCAATCTGTGGATTTAGAAATGTTCATGACCCAGTTCATGAAGCTTTTAATGAACTATTAAATGGAATCAATTCTATCTCTATCAAATCAACGAAAGATATTGAAAGGATTGAATATGTTGCTAATAACAAGGTTGTTTATATCATTATAGGTATATGAATAAAGACATAACTTTATTTTAGAATCTTCTTGATATATTAATTGAAAGACTTTTGGATGAAGAGGAATTTATGTTGGAAGAATCAAATGAAATGGAAACAATGATGATTGAAAGACCTCTTGCTCATTTCTTAAAAGATATCAAGGTTAATTCAGTATAAACTATTTGATTTGATTCTGTTATATTATAGAATGGAACTGATTCTGTAGCTGAAAGGATTAAATCAACTATTGAAATGGCTGATAATCTAAGACCTATCTTGGTTCATCAATTATCATTTCTTCTTAATAATCTAGTTTTATAGAAATCATTAGGATCTAAATCTCATTCTATATACGATGAGTGTGTTTATCAACTAGAGGAAGCATATAATTCATTAGAAGATTCAATTAGATCCATTCCTAGTTTCATTGATCTCAAAGATAAATATTCAAGGAAGAATGAAGGTATCGGATATAAGATCATATAATAAGATAATAATGTATATTATTCAAAATTATTTTAGAAACGAATGAATATGGATATGTCGTGGAAGAACCAAATTAAAAATATCCATTTAAATACATTTGTACTCATTATATGAATAAAATGTATCACTTGTTCGTATCTCTTTGACTTTTATGGTTTAAACCATGAAATATTTTTTCTTTTATAATAATTATTCGATTTATAGAATATAAAGTTCGTTTATTTCTTCGTTTATTTCGCATATATTTCTAATGATATTAAAACAATTCGTTAGATATTCAAGACCAATACATTTACATATTCCTTTGTAATACTCTTTGATAAGAAGAGTTTGTATTCTCATTGTCAGAGATGGGATTCTCGTATGAGTAAGTTATTTCTGTACAATATTCTCTTGAATAACCATTTATAGTAGGTTTGGAGAAAGGAACGATGCAGAAAAAGAAGCCCATGGAAATGATAGGAAGATAACGGTATCTTTCTATTCTATTCATAATAATATCAATTATTCCGTTATAGGAAAATGAGGAAAGACAAAGAGATAAAGGAGATCATGAATCTATAGAAACTGAGAGACAAAAGGTAGTATACATACAAGCTTTCATAGAAATAATTATGATTGGCTATCGCTTTGCTGTTTGCGGGCCCGCAATGATCGCTCCTCCTTCCCTTACTGACTTATTCCACGAAGGGAAGGGAGGGGGGGGGGGAGGGATTCTGGGCTCGCAATCGTACATTCAATGTATATAACAAAACCCAGGAAATGATTGATGTGTTAAATGTATTTGTCTGATGAGATCAATTATCTTTCTAGAAGAAAGATCAACCAACAACAGTTTCCATCGATTTATCATCACTTCGAAGCATTTATGAAACGCAAATAAAAAAGGTTCGCTATTACGATGTTCTCATCTATCATATTGTACGACATTTAAGGAGAAAGAA
Organism: Parapristionchus giblindavisi; assembly: GCA_943737045.1. Lineage (NCBI taxonomy): Eukaryota > Metazoa > Nematoda > Chromadorea > Rhabditida > Diplogasteridae > Parapristionchus > Parapristionchus giblindavisi. The sequence continues at coordinate 180,998 of CALSFV010000323.1, read as the reverse complement.
TATCAAGAAACTTGTCAAAACTATGAAAGGAGTATTAGAGAACTTCAGAGTTCATTATATGGACGAATAGGACAAGAGATCGAGTATAATATTCAGTTATGTATTATATAAAGATGATAATATCAGTAAATCACGTGAAAGAGAGCAAGCCCTCATTCATATTCATGGTAAAGTTATTAATGAAATGATGACGAATCTAATACATGTACAAAGATCTATTTTATCCGATCAAGGTATATATCAATATATCATTCAATTATTTCATCGAACTTTCAGATTCGACAAAACTATCAAATCTACAAACAAAGATTCGTAATATAGGCAATAAACAGTTTAATCTATTTCTCGAGTTCAGTATGATGGTAAAGAATTTATATGGAATCATAAGTACATATTTATTCTCATTTTAGACGATTAATGATAAAAAGACAAATGAGCATATTCTACGTAAAGTAAGTATATCTAATAACTAATATTCGGATATCTATGGTTAAGGAACACGCAAGAAAGATAGATGATATGTGTGTATTGATCTCAAATACGGGAAAAAAGCTAAGAGAAGAGCTTATTGAAAACACAACCATCGATAGAAATATCAAAGACGCACTCATAGTATGTACATTTCGATATTATATCATATCATATTGACTGATTTTAGAAATCGCTGACTACTATTGATCTATCTATTTCTTCATTTCGAAGAGTATTGAATAAACTACGCAAAGTTCTGGTTAGCTTTCGAATACTCTACAAATTAATAAATGATATAATAGAGTCGTGGAGCTGATATGAAAGATGGAGATGTTGATGGAATAAGTGAAGAATTTGAAAGAATGCATGAATCAATACTAGATATGCCATCACTCAATTCATCGAATGCAATGGAAACTATTGAGAGTTCAATGCGTTGTATAGAAGAAAGAGCTGTTGAATTTGGATTTATTACTAATAATAATCCTCCAATGTCTATTACTCAATAGAATATCAAACATTCCAATACTGTCTTCATAGCTGTTGTATCACCATTAAAATTATTGCAAGGAATATCAAAAAGATGTATATATATATTTTTTTTAAACAGATTAAATGTTCCTCGTTGCATTTCGTACTGATTCAACTGAGTTTACAACTCTGAATATTACCCCAATTTTTTAATAGAATTAATCAACATAACCGGTCTTTGAAGTATGCAACGTTATTCGATAATGATAATTATTATAGTTGTTCTAGGAATTGGATTAATACCGTATGTCTACAAGGTGTTTGTTAAATTATTCATTTATTCTTCAGATTTCTTATGAAATTGATCATTGATAATCGACTAGAATACATTTTAATATCAGCTATGTGTTTCTTACTCGGTGAGCCATACTAAATATGAAATAGTTTCTTCATAATTTTTATAGGAGCAAATATTGAGATTGTAATCCATTTCCTGACAAAACGACGTAATCGAACGTAAATATACTTTATTTTGTCTATTATATTTATACGATGAAGTTATTCAGACATGAAACAAGATGGGAATGGATGAAATCTAGATTATATTATATCTTTCAATGTATATTCATCATCGTTACTATATATGGATTAATGTGAGTGTTCATTGAATTATCATATATCATTGTTATTATTAAGATATTTTGCTTATCAAACGGTCAAACCAACATTTACATCAGTTCTTCAATTAGGTTTCTTCACTGTTTTGGGTATGTTTTATCCGTTCGAGAATGTTAGATACCATAGATACCGTATAAAATACACTTGTTTATTTGGTAGGAGAATAGCCACGATAAATTTCTATGGTTAGAGAGAGAGTCCACGCGAGATAGTCAGAATCGAGATCAGAAAGAGAGCGCGAGAAGGGAAAGGATGAAAAAGGAGGTTGATCGATAGAATACTTCGGCGTTTATAGTTAGCGGCTAGTAGCAATGAACTTTCACGAGTACATTTTATACGGACAATAGATTAATATTTCTTTTCTAAAGAAAGGTTTCTAATGTTGTGCCTTCATCTTAGGCACACAATATCATAGAATTCTTTCTTTGTTGGGAATCTATCGAATAATCAAAGAATTGTAAGACAAGAGTTGCAGTGTAAATATAAGAATATTATTCGATTCAGTAAATCTACAACATATTCATTATATATAAATATGATCTCAATCCCTCAATCGATAACTCCTTGGAGATTAGTAATACTAACTGCACTCATGTATCAATCTTTATTATTTATTGAAATATTACATGAACATATATTCAGATCAATAAGTTACAAGATTGGCGTATCTCAACCCGGTTTGATTACTCTATCTCTCATGTTTATACCATTTGGTTAGTCTATTCATTGAATTCATTGATATCAATATACTGTAGGTTATCGTGATGTGATTGCTCCAATTATGAGAGAAAATGATAAGTTCAGAAAAGCAATGGTGAATCAATAATCTAGCATTCTTCCACTTCTGTTTCTTTGTAGATTGGAATCGATAGATTGAGATCAGAAATGAATTCCAAGTTTGAAATATTACACGAGAATATTGAACAAATGAATAAAAAATTGAAGGAAATGGATCGCGCAATTATTAGTGTGGTAAGCGTTTTATATATTGAAAAAATTCATAATGATTGATATTATTCTAAAAAGTAGAAAAAATAATTTAAATTGACGATAAATTATAGGAAAATAAATATTTGGATGTATTGACTCGAGTGAAAAGTGTGACCGATACAAGAGAATTACTTGAGAAGATAATGAATATGTCTAAGTATAATATGATATTATTCAATAAACTAATCAATATTATCGATTAAGTGAAAGTAGAGAAAGAGAGAATACAATTATGATGGAGAATCACAAAAGAATGAATTCAACATTAGGAAATTTCGTTCAAATATCTCGGTCTCTTCATTCTTCCCAAGGTATTTTAAATGTTTTTTTGTGAACAACCGATCGATATTTATAGATTCCCAATCACTTGTGAAACAGAAACTATCCATTGAGTATAAATCAAATGAATTGGAGAAAATGATAGATAATATTGTTGAAGTGAGTTATGTAATTGAAATTTCAAGTAGAGTAAAAAGTTTTGCATGATTTTGACACCTTTTTTATTCTTCCCGTTGAAAATTGCAGAGCAAACTAACATAACTATATACTAAAACTATTAGCAAAAGTCATGAGACCTGCACACCATGAACTACAATATATAGTCATATTACTAACATATCCAAGTTTTACGATCACTGTTCATTTAATTGATTATTGTCTAATTATTCTATCATGTTATATTTCATTGCAGTCTTACTACGGAGAAAAATTTTCAAACGAGGGCGCGAAAGTTAGTTTTATCCCGTAATTCAAATTAAGTAATGGAAATTTAGAGTTCACTGCGTAATGTCACGGATAAAGTAAATTCATTGAAGGAAGAAGTTAATGAATTGATTATCTCGATTCAATTAACGAATTCGGTGAATATTGATAGAAGAGTCAATTGGAAGGTATTAGTGAAATGATTTGTGTGATTTTCATCTATCACACAAATCATTTCACGAATACTGTTTATTCAGAATTCTCTTGATAATGTATACAATACAATTGGAATACTCAAGAAACATTTGATATTGATCAATCATAGATTGGTATTATTCACAACTGTGATATTTGTATAATCTTTAGTTTAGCATGATTATACTGAATCAGACTTCGAAATCCTCCAATGTCTGTTCAATAAAATAAAAGAATCATTGGCTAAAGTCCCAATGTTTTCTATTGAATCAACATATGAAATAGTTGAAAGAAGTGTTCAATCGATTAATCAAACTGATGATCCTTTATCGATTGGTTCTGTCCAGGCTATAACAGGTGTTGTAATATAAGTTTTGTATTCATATAAGAAAGATGTATTATATTATAGATGGACTAGTGAGAAACGCAGAATCAACTATTACATATGACATTGAGGAAGTGCAATAATTATTCAGTAATTATATTCCATATTTTTGCATCGTTATGATTTTTCTAACTTTGATAAAGAGTTTAAAATGAAGTACATATTCGTCTCATGGTCATATTCTGAAATATTCATACCACCTTTATATCAGTAGATGAGTCAATCATCGAGACTTTGCCCCAACATCGATTATGTGATCTTACAACGTTTTGTCAACAGGAAAGATCTGCCTCATTATCTTAGTGGCAGAGCGTCTGTCTTGTAAACAGAAGGTCGCTGGTTCGATTCCAGCATGGGGCATTTCTTTTTTTTACTTTTTACGATACTTCTTGTTCATCATTTTACAAATTGATATTTGTAAACAAACATCTTGCATCTCTTTCTTGATCTGTTTTTTTGGTGATTTTCACACTGTTTTTATTATGCTTTCATGCTGGGAAAATAAAAGAAAATCTGCTATGACATAACCATTTTATAAAATGAATTTACAAGTTTGTTGAACGCCACATTGGTAAAGCTAGAGGAAAATCTTGGTGAAAGAGAAATCTCCATAAGATGTAACATTTAAGAAACGTGAGCTCTTGGGACCTCATTAGGTTATAACAACGTTTGCAATTCGAAATACTGACGTCGAGTACTATGGGAATTCCTCAACTGTTTAGCACTAATTCATTCAAAGATCCAATTTTAAGGGTCTATGTACATAACTGTAGCGGATCATGTATGTATATACACTGTAGTAATTAGGAAAAACATGATGGAAACACGTACAGTGGCCAATATTCTATGATATTTTGGTTGTAACTTTTTTCGTAGCTAACCGATTCTCTTCATTTTTTAGTATGTTTGTATAGATGGTACCGAGATATAGTAATCCAATTTTTATCCATATTGGATCACAAACAACGGAATAGTGATCAATTTTCGAAAAATGACAATTTTCAGCGAATTCAGCACCTGGGCATATCGGACATTGACGGCTCCGGGGCAACTTGGATTCAGTTCTACGTGTGGAATCTGTATGCGGCAATGACTGAGTGAAAGTATCAAGGCATGGGGTTGATCAGGGTGTCGAAGGTGGAGGCGAGAATCGCAGCAGAAGTGCGCTGAACCTGCTCGGACTTCTCGGCAGCGTTCTTTTCCTTCTATTCCTCCACAGCACGCTCCAACTACTCCCATATCACAGTACCATCTATACAAGCATATTTAAAAATGAAGAGAATCGGTTGGCTGCGGAAAAAAAGTTATAGCTGAAAAACCAAAATATGATAGAATATTGGCCAGCACTGTACAATGATTTTTACATGTACGATATATATATGAGAGGAATCGCCAGAGGTTCGACCACCCCCCGGACATAGAAATTTCGACCCCCTGAAAAATTCAGATTAAGTACTTTGAACGATGCTCTATCGAACTGCGTTGGCCGAATTTGCATATCTGCTCTCATTTTCGAGTAGCGGTAGGTCAAAGTTGGCAGGTACGGTATTTTTGGCTCGAGTGTGCGTCAGAAAAATGATCATAACTCCGTTCAAAATAATGATAGACAATTTTTCAAAAAAAGCATCGAAAGAGGAGATCTTGGGCACCATTTCCCAGTTGATGACGTCATTTTTCGACCATGCGCCGGTGCGGGGCGGTCGGTTTTATGAAAAAGTGACGTAACTTTCCTAATCGGAAAAAGTGCACTTTTCTTCTATGCGCGTTTTGTTGCACCCTTAGGTGTCTAAAAATGACCCAAGTTTCAGAGGATTTGAGAAATGGAAAAAAAGCGTTGATTTTAGTGACGCGACCTCGGCTTATTCCTTTATTTAGTGACGCGACCTCGGCTTATTCCTTTATCAAGAAACAGCAAAGGAGCTAAAATGACTCAAAAACATCCGAAAAAACATTACGAGCTCAAAATACCCATATATGAGCCCGTTTGCGTAAAGGTCGGACAGTCTCCCGTACAGCAAAAAAAATAATTTTTGAGATAATAACATTTTTGAGTACCTCTCGATATGTCAGAATAATAGGCGAACCCTCGTGGCATGCAAATTTTTTTTGAGCTCGGTATGGAGCTCCAGAGATGGCCCTTTTTCAGAGTTTTTCGACTATAGCTGAAGATCTGTTGAAGGAAACAGAAAAGTCACAAGAGCAACCCTTGCTCAATTTGTATGAGGATCATAATGGTGATTAGGGGAATATAAAAAAGACGTGTTACACGGTGCAATGTTGAGTTGGAACATTTTTCCTGGAACACTGTATTTCGCAACTTCTAGTTGGGTACTTTTTAAAAAGAACTCTCACTTCAAAACTATTCATTCGGACACCGCTATTTGGGGAAAGTTTTTATTGGAATGAAAGGGCAGGAATTCTCATTTCGTAATTATAATATGGGAAACCACGTTTCGGAACTTTTTTCGGAACTATGTTTTGGGAACTTTTTTCTCGGAACTTTCGTGTTGGAAAGTGATCTCCGAAAACTGATGTTTGTTGAACTTTAGCTCTTATTGGTCATGGTAATTTCTCATATGCATACTCTTTTGCATACTCATCTTCATTCACATTTGTTTGTTCGACGCTTATCTCCTCATTATTCTCAAGTCTCTCGCTGTAGGAACCGGTGGTCCGCCTGTGAAGTGATGGCTTCCATGGCTGGTTTGCCCTACCTCGATTATGTGTCGACTGCAAAAGGCAAATATAGAAAATAAGCCCATTTATCTTATATATTGTTTCCTTTGTTGCTGTTACCTTTTCTTTATTCCTTGTTGTTTGATCTTTGATCTCTGTTTGATGTAATAAATTTGATATAATATAATATAATATAATATAACTTGATATAATATAATATAATTTGATATAATAGTTGGATATAATATGCGTTTTGGAGAAACACAGTACAGAAATGAATGAATAAAATGTGTGAATGAGATAAGAGGTTCCAGAACACTAGTTCCATTTCCATCTTTCCATTGAAAGAGTTCCAGAGAAATAGTTCCTAAAAAAAGTTCCGAGATGAGGTTTTCGAAAGAATAATTTCTGAAATGCATAATTCCGAGCTAGTCATTCCGAAAGAAATGATCCGAAATGAGCGGTCCAAAATGAAGGATTCCCAGAACACCATTCTGAAACAAATTGTTCCTTTATCGGTGATCCAATAAAAATGGTCCGATAAATGAAGTTCCAGGAAAAATGTTCCAACTCAACATTGCACCTGTTACACTCACAGAAAAAAACCTTAGGCTTTGAAGCCCTAGCACAAACCCTAAGTCTTTGCAGAGTCAAAACCCTTACTATCAAGGGATTGAACCGTGCGCCAACAAGGGTTGAAACCCTTATACGTAAGTGTTTGAAACCCTTAAATGCAAGGCTTTCAAACCCTTACTCGAGTCGCGGCTATGCTGTCCCCACTCCTCCCTCTTGTAGGGACTATGAGTTCTGCGCTATATACCAACATGTCCGGATAGCCCAGTGGGTTGTGCGATTGCCTGATATTCCGTAGGATGCGCTCTCGCCAGTTCGATTCCCACTCTGAGCACAAGTCTTTTGCAACTTTAATATTATTCGGTAACTCTTTTCCAGATAACTAGGTAAGGGTTTCAAACCCTAGCATGCAAGGGTATGAAAGCCTAACATGCAAGGCTTTCGAAACCCTTACAGGTGAGTGTTTGGTGCACAGGGGTACATGAGTTAGGGCAACAAACCCTAGATTGTAAGGGTTTTTTCTGTGAGTGTAGTCAAGAGATACAAATATTATATTAATTCAACCAAAAATGTAAGAGCGGAGACGAATAGGGCGCGTGGATGCGGTCATGATAGACTTGCAAAAAACATTTTGTGAGAAAAAACCTCCCGCAAAGCAAGTTATGATTTTTTTCTTTATGGGGGTCGATTTAAAAATTCGCGAGGTCTCCACACAACATATCCCGATGGGTTCGTTAACTCATCTATCAATCCTAAAAACAGATGCCTGTGTAGTGTAGTGGATAAGGTGTCTGCATTCACTTTTGGCTATCATGGGTTCGATCCCCCTTGCGGCACTTTTCTTTTGCGGATTTTGTTGCCGTAGAAAGATTGGCATGTTTAACTGTGATTAGGAAATCGGTAAATAGAACACACTTCTTTTTATCCGCAAGTGTGAACTTTAACAACAAAAGGAGTGAAAGAAAGACGTATTTTTTGAAGTCATCTCCAGATTCTTCTCCATCCCATGTCGCATCCGAATCCTTGCCAAAGTCGTCCACTTCTACATACAACTCGTTATCCTCGTCGAAGAATATCTGATCGGGGGGCTTTTGTGCTTCTTATTCAATCACACCTTCAATCGTCGTTGTCCTTCTCGCAGAAGTCTACAATCCATCGTTGGATCCTTCTGACGTCATTCAAGAAGATAGGAAACTCGCTCAAGTCATCATCTCCAAGCTTCAAGCTGCAACAGAGGATAAGATATTCTTCGACGAGGATAGCGAGTTTTATGTAGAAGTGGACGATGCGACATGGGATGGAGAAGAATCAGGAGATGACGTCAAAAAATCGTCTTTGTTTCACTCCTTTTGTTGTTCACACTTGCGGATAAAATAAATTGTGTTCTACTCCGGTTTTGCATGGTAATATTATAGTAAGTAGCGCGCAAAAAGTACTTTCAAGTAGCTTACTTTTTACTTAATTTTTTTTGTTACTGTTTTGCTATTTCATTAGTATGTAGCGAAAAATAAGTAAGAAGTAAGTTACATTTTTGCGCGCTACTTACTGTAATATTACCCTGCAAAAACGGAGTATTTATCGATTTCCTAATCACAGTTAAACATGTCAATCTTTCTACGGCAACAAAATCAGCAAAAGAAAAGTGCCGCAAGGGGGATCGAACCCATGACAGCCAAAAGTGAATACAGACATCTTATCCACTACACTACACAGGCCGCTGGTTAAATGTTTGATAGATGAGTTAACGAACCCATCGGGATTTGTTGTGTGGAGACCTCGCGAATTTTTAAATCGACCCCCATAAATAAAAAATCATAACTTGCTTTGCGGGAGGTTTTTTCTCACCAAATGTTTTTTGCAAGTCTATCATGACCGCATCCACGCGCCCTATTCGTCTCCGCTCTTACATTTTTGGTTGAATAAAAATAATATTTGCATCTCTTGACTAACACGTCTTTTTTATATTCCCCTAATCATCATTATGATCCTCATACAAATTGAGCAAGGGTTGCTCTTGTGACTTTTCTGTTTCCTTCAACGGATCTCCAGCTATAGTCGAAAAACTCTGAAAAAGGGCCATCTTTGGAGCTCCATACCGAGCTCAAAAAAATTTTGCATACCACGAGGGTTTGCCTATTATTCTGACATATCGAGAGGTACTCAAAAATGTTGTTATCTCAAAAAATATTTTTTTTGCTGTACGGGATCCCGTTGCTGATTGTCCGACTCTTACGCAAACGGGCTCATATGACAGTTATTTGAAACACAAAATCACCAAGTTCCGAAAAATTTGAAAAAAAAACCATATTTTGCTTTTCCACGTGGAAAAAACGTTTCAGTAATGTTAATTAATCTTTATAATATTTCTTATAATGTTTTTGAACATTTATGTTTTTGGAAGTGAGGGCCTACCTGCTCTTAGAGCCGAGATTTCCGCCATCGAGATTACACGCGCGCGCCCCAACTCCGCGCGACTGCTCATCATCCGCTCTCTCACTCCCATACGCTCTTTCGTGAACAGACAGGGGGAGAAAAAAAAGGAGAAGTTAGACTAACATCTGGCAACTACACGAAATGGAGATGTTAGAAAACTGAGCGAACAGAGTTCCATTTGAACAACAAAGAACGAGTGTGAGCCCCCCCCCCCCAAACCTTCCTCGCTCTCTCTCTCTCTCTCTCTCTCTCTCTCTCTCTCTTCAAGGAATGATGAAGTACAATGTCAAAACTAATGTTAGATAAGATACATTTATTAGAGAAATAAGTCATAATTCAAAACAATTAACACTGAAATAACATATTACAAAGAGAAATGGATGACAAACGGATGTTTTAAAGATGTTTTTAGTTTAGTGATCGAATGAGACATAGACAAATTATATGTGTGATGGATTAACAATAATTTGTAGTAGATTACTAGCAGTGCTCGTGGGATCCATAAATTGTTTTACTTGCGAGTGTTTTATACTTTTAGCGCGGGAAGAGCATTTCGCTAGCGCGGAAGGTCGCTGCGCGTCCATCCGCCTCAATTACCCTTTGAGAAGAGATGTATTGCCATAAAATGAACGTTTTCCAGCTCAGAATGACTCATAACAACTTGTTTCATCATTCTTAGCACGAAAAACTCCTTGGAACACGTTTTCTGTGTCTGTAAAAATCAGCAATATATATATATATGTATATTTCAATCCATCTCACACAATCAATATTTTTGTTCCACACTCTCATTCTAGCCACTCCTTTCTCAGTGTTTTTGGGAGTGTTATAGTCTGTAAACGGTGTCCAAGCCCGCGACGTAAAACGGGCGGATCCGGAATCGAAATATTTTGGGGGGAAACATAGTACAAATGCTTGTATTCAATGTACTTTCAATGTTAATTCATGCAAGGACAGAAGCAGTTCGTATGTTTATTTTAATACCATTTTTCTCTGCACTCTCTCATTCTCTTATCTGTACAAACCACATACTAATAACATCAAATCATATTAAAGAAGCATAACAAATCATCTTCAAATATCAAAAAATATCAGATTGATGAATAGTCATATTTTATTATAGGAAATGATCAGAAGGGACAGATACATAAACAAGTTGACTAAAATTAAAAATGCATAAGTAACGATAATTTTGAGAGAAAAAATTGGGAAGCGTGTCCTCGAACAGCGACTTGTACGATGCCCTATAATTTATTTGTTATGTTTACTTTTATTTAAATGCATTCAAAAAATTATAAAAGAACCGTATCGTCCCACAATACACGAAAACCAGCATCCTAAACCGTAACCATTAGTCGATTGCACACTACGAACATCGACACCTTGGCCACAATGTTCCAAGCTTCCTTCCGTCTTCGAGCAACACACAGATAAAAATTTTTACTGGTCTTGTGTACTGTGGACTATACTTTTCTCTCTGTGTGGCATGTTCCACGCTTTTACTCAAACAATTTGTTTCAAAAAGAGAGAGGAACACTCATATAAATGATAATAAATATTACCATCACTGTTCCTATTTCTTTATGGACTGCCAATTGTTGCGACGTAGAACGAACAGATTCATGATCATGAACCTGCAATGCAATAATATTATCCAATGTATAATTAAAACATCATGTCCCTCGTGTATAATCTGTCGCAGTGCTGTACATTTTCCGTTTTTCGATTTTCCGAAAAAAGTCCGAAAAATGTTTTTTTTTTCGTTTTCTGAAATTTTCCGAATACTTTTACCGCACAGCTCTGATCCGTCACAAGTATCCAAAGCAGGATTCAGACCAAATCTATCTTGGTATAAGCTACTTTATGATCTCTGGTTCATTTTAATACTCACATAACTCTGCACGAGACTTTGTCCTGAAGACCTCCGAGAGTCTTGAACCAGGACTCAATTGTTTTTTCAGCTGAAGAGAGTTTGACCACTTTTCTTTCCTTGGCCTCTTCGCGCTTTCTCTACAAATATATGATGAATTAATACTAATAATATTGAAAATAACAATTAAAATATATTCTTACATTCTCTTTATCTTGAATATGCTTGCCAATCATTTCGAACAATCGAATAGCACATTCAATTGATTCCTAAATGTGTATCGTTTATAATATATTGAAAAGTAAACTGCACAGCACATTTCTATACAATAAAAGAATAAAGGTAATAGTAACATCCGGGTTATGCGAAAGTTCCTATACAAAATTAAGTGCCACACAATTTATAAGGGCCAGCTCAACTTGGGAAACGATTCTGGAAACAATACATATGGGTGGCTAGAGTTGAGGAGTAGATGGGCAAAAGTGGTTTAAAAAGTAGTCAACCCGACCTACCATTCAGAGGTGTACGGGAAATTTTTTTCAGGAAATTTCGTGAAAAAATTCCAGGTATCAAAAGTCGGGAATTCTGGTTTTTCGCTTTTAGCTCATAAGATTGCTTTTTCTATTCAAAACTGTTATTTTATGGTACAATTTTTAAAAGTCTTCTGTTCTGATCAAGGATAACAGAAATTCGCACGTGAATCGTTTTTTACTTTCATTTTGTTAATCGTTCTTCGAAAGGCCACACAATAGGTCTGCACTACAAGGAAGGATTACTCGAAATCTTTATTTCAGAGTTCTTTAGAATGATCTTTTGCATTTGCTTTCTCAAAATATGCGAAAAAAAATTCATTGCTTGTTTACAATCATTTTTGATCGCGATGAAGTCACGGATTGTAAAGAATAAAAAATAATGAATACCTTTACCTTTTTAATGAGGGTATATATTAGTATTAAATTAAAAGCAAAAGTCTTACAATTATAAACGCAAATTAGTTAAACTAACTATGTGATAGATAGACTGAAACTGTATCAAAATTTGATATTCTTAATGTGATATTGTAGGCGAGGAAGATAGATTATTCATTGAAGAGAAAAGAAGAATAATCGAAGAAGCACGAATTGAATCAATGGTCAATATTATATAATTGATAATCATAATAATATTCATTCAGAAATTCTCGAATAATCTTCGATCTCTAGGAGATTCTCTGAATAAAAATACTGAAGACACGATGAATACTCTACAGAATGAACTACTTAAAACGAAGTGAGATATAGTCATTCGATTATAATAAGCAATCAATTCAAATAGATTTGATGCTGATTTGGAGAAAAGAGCAAAGGATATTTCTAAGAACATGGATAAGATTGTTCAAAATGAAAAGTATGAGACTTATCAGGTGAACTATCAGCTGTTTCATATACAGCTTTCTCTAGTGTTTTTTTTACATTTCAGGTAATGAAAGATTCTAATAAATCGGCTGAAATGACAAGAAAGGCACTTAAAAAAAATGTCTGTGGAATGTTTTGAAATGACAAACCAATATCAAATCTTCAGCTAAATGCGAAAGAAAAGAAAAAGAAGAAAGAGAGAAGAATATTCAGAAAGAGAAAGAAATTAAAGAGAGGGAGTGGAGAAATAATATTGAAACTAACATACACATAATGGACGAGAAAAATAAAAGGTAAATTTAATTACATTTTCAAAAACGGATAAATTTATTAAGATTTGAAAGGGAGAAGGACGAAAAGGAAGAGGAGAGACAAAGAGAGAATGAAGAAATGGAAAGAATACTGAGAGAAGAAGATGATAAATGTATGTTTTATCCATATCATTATAGATTTACGAGAAAAATACATTTGAGATAAACGAAAATTAGAAGAGGAAAAAGAAAGAATGGGAGAATTATTGAAAGAAAGATTAAGAAGATCTAGAGAAGAAGCAAATATAAGGAATAGACAATGGAAAGAACAATCTAAGTTTATGGTTTGATTATTTCATAAATCAATATTTCTATTATCTATTAAAGTGGGAAACTCTTATGGCTGTGATGAGAGATAAGGCTCAGAATGAATTGATTGAGAAGAAATGGACCGAAAGATTGATTCATATAAAGTGGGTTATATTATTTGTGATCAGTTCAATCAATCTGTGAATTTAGAAATGTTCATGACCCAGTTTATAAAGCTTACAATGAACTATCAAATGGAATCAATTCTATCTCTATCAAATCAATGAAAGATAATGAAAAAATTGAATATATTAATAATAACAAGGTTGTTTATATCATCACATAGGTATGGATAAAAACAACTTTATTTTAGAATCTTCTTGATATATTTATTGAAAGACTTTTGGACGAAGAGGAATTTATGTTGGCAGAATCAAATGAAATGGAAACAATGATGATTGAAAGACCTCTAGCTTTTTTCTTAAAAGATATCAAGGTTAATTCAGTATAATCTATTTGATTTGATTCTGTTATATTATAGAATGGAACTGATTTTGTAGCTGAAAGGATCAAATCAACAATTGAAATGGCTGATAATCTAAGACCTATCTTGGTTCATCAATTATCATTTCTTTCTTAATAATCGCTTTTTATAGGAATCATTAGGATCTAAATCTCATTGTAGATTTGATGAATGTGTTTATCAACTAGAGGACGCATGTAATTCATTACAAGATTCTGTTCGATCCATTCCTAGTTTCATCGAGCTCAAAGATAAATATTCAAGGAAGAATGAAGGTATCGGATATGAGATCAAATAATAAGATAATAATGCATATTAGTCAAAATGATTTTAGAAACGAACGAATGTGGATATGTTGTGGAAGAACCAGATTAAAAAAATATCTTCATATCCATTTAAATACGTTTGCACTCATTATATGAATAAAATTTATCATTTGTTCGTATCTCTTGACTTTTATGGTTGTAAACCATGAAATATATCATTTTTTTATAATAATTATTCGATTTATAGAATATAGTTGAGTATACATCGTTTATTTCGCATATATTTTTTAATGATATTAAAACAATTCGTTAGATATTCAGGATCAATACATTTACATATTCCTTTGTAACACTCTTTGATAAGAAGAGTCAGAGATGGGATTCTCGGATGAGTAAGTTATTTCTGTACTATATTCTCTTGAACAACCGTTTATAGAAGGTTTGGAGAAAGGAACAATGCAGAAAAAGAAGCCCATGGAAATGATAGGAAGATAACGGTATCTTTCTATTCTATTCATAATAATATCAATTATTCCGTTATAGGAAAATGAGGAAAGACAAAGATATAAAGGAGATCATGAATCTATAGAAACTGAGAGAAAAGGTAGTATACATACAAGCTTTCATAGAAAGAATTATGATTGGCTATTGCTTTGCTGGTTGCGGTCCCGCAATGATCGCTCCCCCTCCCCTTACTGACTTATTCCACGGAGGGAGGGGAGGGGGAGGGATTCCGGGACCGCAATCGTACATTCAATGTATATAACAAAACCAAGGAAATGATTGATGTGTTAAATGTATTTGTCTGATGTGATCAATTATCTTTCAAGAAGAAGAGATCAACCAACAACAGTTTCCATCGATTTATCATCACTTCGAAGCATTTATGAAACACAAATAAAAAAGGTTCGCTAGTATGATGTTCCCATCTATCAGTGTACGACTTTTAAGGAGAAAGAATATATAGAAACTTGTCAAAACTATGAAAGGAGTATTAGAGAACTTCAGAGTTCATTATATTAATGATGACGAATCTAATACATATACAAAGATCTATTTTATCCGATCAAGGTATGGATCAATATATAATTCACTGATTTCATCCAACTTTTTTTGGGACTAAAAGAGCATCGATAGCCATTATATTATAGTCATAATCTTCAGTCTTCACGATAATTGTCATGACAAGGTTTCAGCCTAATCGGACAAATTGCGAAAAAAATCGAGAAAAAATTCTAACAATTTTCGACCTCCTTTCTCCAATTGTAACTTCACTCGAAGAACTCGAAATTTCGTGAAACACTAGCAAACTGTTATCTACTATACAGTACAGCAGAATCCCCTAGTGAAAATGGGCGCCCCGGGTGACCCGGGGAGCCCATGAAGCCCCTCGATTTTTTACGCTTTGAATAATGAATATCAGCCTTTCAAATTGTTTGCGTTGTTTTACTCCAGAGTTGACGGAATTTATCAAAGAAATTTTGGAATTTTTAAATGCTTGTCAACTGAATTGTGCTAAGAAAAAGAAATGCTGGAAAGATTTCACTTTGCGATAGAATTTGCCGAGCGTGCGCGAGTTATGCAAAATTTTCGCGCGGCATTTGCCAAAAATTAATAAAATTATAATTTTCAATATTTTTTCTCAGGCTACGTAATTTATAAAATTCCAAAATTTCTTTGATAAATTCCGTCAACTCTGGAGTAAAACAACGCAAACAATTTGAAAGGCTGATATTCATTATTCAAAGCGTAAAAAATCGAGGGGCCTCATGGGCTCCCCGGGTCACCCGGGGCGCCCATTTTCACTAGGGGATTCTGCTGTACTGTATATTAGGGTGGCGAGAATTGCTCTCGAATGAGCCTGTTTTGTAGTCTCTATCGAGTCGAGGTCGAATGGAGAGGATATTCGTTCCCCTTGGCAGTCTCTATCTCTCTCCCTAGGATAATCGTTTTTAGGTCGAGTCGAAGTCGAGTCGAGCGTTTTTCAAGGCCGTGTTTGAACAAAACTAGACAAATTATGTATATTTGAAATCAGCAAAACGAGATCTTTAAAATGATACACAATTCGCATCGAATAATTCAAATTAAAATTTCTCTTTTTTTCTTTTTTTGTCTGATGATAGCGAGATTGAAGAGTTTGAATCTGATGACGAATTGGAACTTTAATAATAGTATTGCCATAATAATTGTTATCAAATTAATAATATTATTGTATCATAAACCAACAAATTATTTAAAAAAATTTTTTTGAAAAAAATTGTTAAATTTGGCTTCGTTTTATAGCACTTAATGAGCTGATCTCAGAAGTTTAAAAAGTATTGAATTTGGTCAATGCAGTGCTGAGAAAAACCTTTCCATTCGATTTCGACTCGACTGTTTTTTGACTATTCGAGACAATGACCCCTCTCCCGGCTCATTCGATGAGAGAGAGATCGTAAATGCCTCTCTCTCCGATTACTCGGCCAAGACTGCCAGTGGGAACGAATACTCTTGCGCCATTCTTGCCACCCTACTATATATGGAAGACATCTTGTTGTTGAACTGAATCGAAATTAATCCGACCAGGTACTTTCTGTACCTCGAAAATTGGGAAAAATAAATTTTCGAAATTTCTCAAAATTCAATCGATCGGCTCATACTCGGCCATGTTTTGTGTCACACATGGGATATTACCTCTGCCACGTTTGGAGCCTACATCTTCACTGAACACAAAGTTATGACATTTTCCCCCAAATTCAAGGGTGCCGAAAATTTTGATTTTCTCAGAGGAATGAATTAGGTCGAATGGACCGCATAGCGGATCCTACTCCTCCGTAAATGTTGTTCATACACTGTTAAAAACAAGTCTCAGAAAAATCCAGCTGAGGAAATAATTATCGTTGAGTAAGTACAGAGGGGTTCCAGAATCGCTTCACAATAATACGACGACGAATCCTAACAACGGGACTAGGATATGATGCCCACCAGTACTATAGTATCATGCCAAAACATGAGCCCGATTGCTCATCTGAGTCAAAATTTATGACATTGCAAAGTTTTGGGTGAATACTTTTGGCCGCTACTGTACCTACCGTGTCTTTTGAGAGAATTTGGAATAAGCTAACACTCCTCTATGGTAGTCCAGTTAGACAACCTATGTCTTTCTCTATCCCAGCCTCATATCACTACCATCCCGCATGACATTCTTAAAGGGAGCGAAACCTCACTCAATGGTCTCTTCGACGCGAAATGCTCTCTCGTTGTTAGAGAACAGAGAAATAGTGTGCACAATGAAGAGACCATTGAGTGAGGTTACGCTCCCTTTAAGGTGTGTAAAGATCGAAAAGGAACTTTTTTTTAAAGTTCCACAAGCCCTCGAAAGTTCAGGAAGGTTCTAGAACTATCGCGAACTACGTTCGCACATGAAGAGATATACATCTTAATCCAAACGACCGTATCGAGATGATTTTTGACCGTTTTAAAGCGATTTTGGTACGGTAGGTGGGTTACGGTAGTTGAAAATATTTTCGAAAAAAAGGACATGTCGACTGTCGACCAAGCACGGAGGTTTCACCGTTAGTTTGAAAGATAAAGGGCAAATGTGGTACTCACACAGAAAATTTACTTACATTTATAATTTTTTACTTTTAATTTTGTTAACTATAAGAAATATCTGCGAAATATCCTCTCGAAAAGTAAGAAGTTCAATTTCTGATGTACTGTTTTAAACAGTCAATTTATTAGAACAGAACTTCCCGTAAGAGAATTTCTCTCTCTGTGAGTACAGTAAGAGACTATGAGAGGGAGAGGAGAGAGCGAAAGTGAGAGAGAATAGAGAGGGATTGAGAGAACCAGGTCACCAGATAATGAATGAGCAATGAACGAGCAATGGCAATCTCTCTGGCAATGAGGCTTTCTGGCAATGAGATGACAGAGGCAGGGACTGAATTTGACCTAATAGGCCATACATGTGCAAGCTTTTTCTTGCCAACGTGGAGTGATAAACATAGTGCATCGTTGCACTTGCCTTACATGATTAAGCCGTAACCTTCGCCGTAACGACGGATGCACAGCGGAGGAGGTTACGGAGTAAGGCAAATGTAGCGATGCATTAGGATCGTGGTCTAAACACCGCATCGTTTTAGATTTATTATCGTTTTTCTCTCTTAAAACTATCCAACATAACCCATTTTAAAATTTTCCCTTTCATTCAGGGCTGGGAATTTCTGTTTCTGAATTTTCTGTTTTTTTCTGTTTTCTGGTCATTTTGGAGACCAGAAAATTTTCTGACCAGAAACAGAAAATATATTTCTAAAACAGAAAATTTTCAGAAAATATTATTTTTTGAAATGGTTTTAAAGAAAAAAAAGAAAACTCATTTACTGTTGCATTTATGAAGTGTTTTTGTCAAATACCGTGCACAGCGAGAGTAAATTGGCCCAAATATGGCATCAGATTTCTCATCTTTCCCCACTTTTGTACACGATTTGCCCACATTCAAATGTAGTCGGAAAAACAGCTATTTGCCTCATACAAGCATGCATTTGCCAGAATACCAGAAAATCGTTCGTAAACGATCCCTACTAGGCCAAATTTAATCAATACGGCCATATACGGTATATACGGCCGCAATTTTCATGATCGGACTTTGGTATATATCGGTGTTCGTTCAAGTCAAATGAAGCCGGTATCATTTCGATTCAATAGTGTTGCAATTTGGTGTTTTTCGCTGGCGCCTAGATAAAAATGTATGCGAAATTGCTTTTGCAACCAAACTAATAGAAACATTAAGAAAAGAAGGCAAATCAATGATTTTATGGCATTTTCTGTTTTTTTCTAAATTTTCTGTTTTTTTTTCTGCTTTTTTGAAAACAGAAATTTCTGTTTTCTGATTTCAGAAAAAAATAATTTTCTGTCCCAGCCCTGCTTTCATTGTCTCTCTGATTCTGACAGTATCTGTTCTACCTTACCAAGTCTTTCCTATTTTCTAATCGAATACCCTTCAAAAAAGTAAAATATCAAGGAGCTCTGAATTTGTATATTTCCATGCATTATGCAAATCTAATTACTCAAAAATTCATGCACAATTCAACGCAAATTTGAATTATTTTTTCTTTTTTTCAAATGCTATTTTATTTTTTACCAGAGTCTTCCTTACTCACTTACTCACTGTCTACTGCTTGCTTACTGTCACTGTCTGCTTCCTCAGTGTTTTTCACCACACCATTTGCTAATATAATTTTTACTACTATTAATTTCAGATGTCTATCCACAAAAGCCTCGAGGAGATAGCAATAGATCGGTTGGCTGATCTTATAATAGCCAAACGAATGCCTACATTAAACACACGGCTACCGATTTCCATTTCAAATGGCTTAGTCCGAAGTTTGAATTGGAAATGTCGTCTAAACTCTTTCCTATCATTACTTGATACAAAGAGATTTACTCTTACCGAGGTACATTTCGCAGCGTTTTAACAGAGCTTTACATGAAAAGATCAACAATATTCCAATAAAAAGAGTAACCAATTCAGGTCGTAAATTCAAACAAATTCTTTTCATTTACATCATTTATTACTCCCTGCGAATCACAAGTCATTTCCTCTCACTCGGGCATACTCTCTCACTTTTGCTTGCACTCGTTTCTTCTTTTTTCCTATGACGGCTCTCGCAACACTCTTTAAGAGACCGGCTCGGTAAGACTCGAGCATTTTGACCCTCTGCCGGACATTCGCCAAGACTTTCGATCTGGGGCTCAATACTTTCATCATAGACACATACCGGGGGGAGACCGATGAAAGTTACAGTGAAAATGTCCTTAGGCTCAAACCCGGCGCACATATGTCACATAAAGTAAAAAATTGAAAAATTCATAACTTTTCAATCATGATAGCTAGGACTTTTATTTCTGTTTAATGGTGAATAACATGTCATGCACTCTTATAAACACAGTTGAGCAATAATATCATATCGTTCTGAATATGTTTTTTCGTGTTTGATTTTTATATTTTTCTTCTTCTATCCTCGTTGAATAGATTCTGCAAGTAATGACATAGTGCATATTGTAGCCCTGACGATTGTGTACATGGTGGTCACATTCGCTTGGCCGGCCAACATTTCGCAGGCATCGAGAATTGCAACAGAATGTGAGACATGTGTAAAATGCAAAACTGGAAAATTAAATTTCTTGTAAATCGCAAGAGTAAGAGGTAGCTTTATTATGTCATTTTATTCGTAGTGACGCGCGTACATAGGAAAAATATACAAATAGACTCGGACTACATTTTTAAAAAATTGAGAAAAATAAATATTTTATTTTTATTTTTTCAACTCCCACATTCAGTCGACCGTCAAGGCAAATTGATTCATAGGGCGGATTGTGGCTAATGCATGTGCGTTTGCAGAAACGACTGCAACGTGAAGAATCGTCGTTTCGCAGATCTCGAATTTTTAAAAAAAATTATCAAACTTGAAAATGTATACGTTTCTTTGATATAAATCGGTTGGAAGGTGGCGTACGGCAACCAAAGCTGTACCGTTGTTATCAGTAGGAGTGTACTGTACTGCACTACCGTAACCGTCAGGAATCACGAACTATTTTTTTTTCAGTCGACCCATGATGATCAACCATGACCCGGGGTTCATGGTTGAGAATGGCTGAGGTCGAAAAATTCGTGATGATCCGAGACCAAATACTATTTGGCATTATATCAACAGTGGACCAACTTTTATTTTTATGGATACCGTAACCCGAATTACCGTAATCGTAATACAGACAAACGGATTTTCCGAGAATTTCACCAGATTATTATAGGGTACGGTAGCTAGATAACGGTAATTAGAGTTATGGTATCCATAAAAATAAAAGAGGGTCCACTGTTGATATAATGCCAACTAGTATTTGGTCTGGGATCATCATGAATTTTTCGACCTCAGCCATTCTCAACCATGAACCCCGGGTCATGGTTGAAAATCATGGGTCGACTGAAAAAAAAATCAGTTCGCGATTTCTGTCTATTACGGTAGTACAATAGCGTACACTCCTACTGATAACAATGGTACAACTTTGGTTGCCAGACGCTACCTTCCAACCGATTTATATGAAAGAAACATGTAAATATTCAAGTTTGATGATTTGAAAAATAAATTCTAGATCTGCGAAACGACGATTCTTCACGTGGCAGTTGTTTTCGCAAACGGACATGCATCAGCCACCATCCGCCCTATGAATCAACTTGACTTGACGGTCGACTCAATGCGCAGTTTGAAAAAATAAAATTAAAATAATTATTTTTCTCATTTTTTTTAAAATGTAGTCTGAGTCTACTTGTATATTTTTTCTGTGTACGCGCATCACTACGAGTAAAATGACATGATAAAGCTACCTCTTACTCTTGCGAATTTCAAGAAATTTAATTTTCCAGTTTTGCAATTTACACATATCTCACATTATGTTGCAATTCTCGATGCCTGCGAAATGTTGGCTGGCAAGGGAATGTGATCACCATGTACACAATCGTCAGGGCTACAATATGCACTATGTCATTACTTGCAGAATCTATTCAACGAGGATTGAAGAAGAAAAATATGAAAATCAAACACGATAAAACATATTCAGAACGATATGATAATACTACTCAGCTGTGTTTATAAGAGTGCACGACATGTTATTCACCAATAAAAAGAAATAAAAGTCTTAGCTATCAAGATTGAAAAGTTATGAATTTTTCAAATTTTTATTTTATGCGACATATGTGAGCCGGGTTTGAGCCTAAGGGATTTTCACTATAACTTTCATCGGTCTCCCCCCGGTATGTGTCTATGATGAAAGTATTGAGGCTCAGATCGAAAGTCTTGGCGAATGTCCGGACCATGCTCGAGGCTTACCGAGCCGGTCTCTTAAACTCTCTTGTAGCGCTTGATGCGTCCATAACTGGCAAGGGAAGCACCAAACTATACGGAGGAGATTCTGAGATCGACCCATACGCGCATGTACAGGTAATGGATGCCCAACAATTGTTTAAAAATTGCTAGGAAGATCTACCGGTTCCGGAAAATCGATAATTCGACGGATCATAACCCCTTGGTTCGACTCTAAATTATCTCATCTATGTACTTGATTACATGTGCATAGTTTTGGTTAATGTTTACAAAACATGAAATTGAATGAAAAGAAAATGTGGAAATTCCGAAAAAGTTGCATATGCGAGGAGTCGAACCAGGGTTCATGGTCCTACGAGCCTGTTTTCCGGATCTGTAGATAACCCTCGCATCTTTTGAAACTACTGTTTGGCATCCCTCGCGTACCTGTGAATGTTGATTTGGTCGGTTTCGGAATCTCCTTCGTATAGTTTGGTGCTTCCCCTGTGAGTCCGTAACTGAGGGCTGGTTTACGCGAGGACGCCGTTTAGTTTTACATTTATCCATTTAAGTTAGTAACACAAATTACAGGCAGAGATTAGACTCACCGAATCAGACTACGATTCAATATCAACCATTCTCCAACATCCACTCAAAAAATTAATTTTGTATGGAAAGTTGAGAGATAGTAATCGTAAGTTGGATGTTTCTAACAGAATTCAAATTAAATTCATTTATGCAAATATAAAATGGTTAATTTAAAAAAAACATTTGGCGGTAGCAATATCTGTCCACCGCTACTTAAGATGCTTCCTAAAAGTTAAAAGTCAATAAATAGTTAAGACAGCCTTTTGATTAAAAAAAAGATAATTAACAGGTTCATATATAGGTTGGCATCTAAAATTAAATATTGTTTAAAAAATATATATATTTCCTATGATAACAATAGACATTTTCGAATAATTTCGCGAAACAAGTGTGATGTATCCATTAATATTGATTGATTTATTTATTTATATATTTATTTTGGTTCATTCAGACGGGTCATTCACTGTTCCTGAATCGTTGAGTGAATGTTATACACTGAGACATCTTGAACTAATCGGATTCGTGGATATACCAAAAAGCTTCCTTTCTAAGGTACATATGTATTGTAATGTATGATAATATTTTAATATCAAATTTATGAAAACAGCCTGCCGATAAAGTTGTTTGAAATTAAATGAAATATCAAATTGAAATTTGTTTAGATTGATTTATTTACAACATTGGATACTCTGGTTATACCACGTACAACAAATTTAACTGCGGAAATTCTCTATACCACACTAAAGGTTTGCTATTGCCTTCGTCTTAAAGAAGTTAGAGTGAAGAAGAGGAGGGACCTATGAGTTGGCATGACTGACTCCCGCCACGATACACATGTTGGCTATTGTATGGCTATTGTATTGTATTATATGGTAATTGGCGTAAGGGATAATAAGAAAATGAGAGAGCAAGCATGCAAATCGGAAGGGAACTCTCTACATGCCTTGAAAGTTGTACTTTAAAAAAAATTTTGACAAAAGTTCACAAGATTCCCTGTTTGAGCATTTTTCACGATCTTGATGATGTATTATCTAAGGTTTTTCATTGTGGATGTGTTTGCCCAATACAGTTATGCACGACAAAAGTGAAAAAAATAATCGGGAACGCTCCACAGCAGAATTGGTATACTGTAGCGTACTGTAGAATCTTACTGTAAAACTGCTGCCATCGAGCTTTTTTCGTCTAATAATGGTTATATATAGCATTACCTGACTTCTTATAGCGAATTCGCACTGTTTGAATCTTGGCAAAGATCAGGCTGCAAAAGTGGTATACTGTAGAAAATTCCTACTGTATACCACAAAACAGCGTTCACAGTGATTTATTTCAAAATTATTCTTCACAGGTATGTAAATTAGGCAAGCTCAGAGATGCTCAAATACCCTATTAAATATCTAATAAAAAAACTAGCAACCACATTTAGATATCATGATTCAATATTTTCAAAATCTTGTGAACTTTTGTCAAATTTTTTCAAAAATTTTGACAAATGTTTCACTTTTTTTCGTTTTGACGGTAGGGTGATCTTTTGAACCAATGTACAGAATTTATCATGGAATATTACCATGATGTGCTGGTGTAATTAAATCAATTCATTATTGCGTAGTGATGACGCAATCGAAGTACACTTTTTTGAAAATTTCCCATTCTTTAGTGAGAAGTCCTGTTCTTCTGAAACATTGTGAGAGTGGAGACACCTACTAGGGCTGCACAGGAAAAAAATCCGGAATGGGTCCGACTCCGAATTCGAGCCGTAGCTTTGTTGCAAATGTGACCTTCAAAATTTAAAACTCAGCTTCTCGATGTGCTAACGACCCGTTCTAAGCGCCAAAATGATGTTAATGGTACGCGATGTTCATTCCCTTATTATGGTAGTCATAGCTCTCATTCGCCCTCAGGGCATGAAAAACAAATTTTTGTGGAAGGGCTGATTTTGAGACCCCACCGTTCAGAGGGTAGGTTTTCTAAAATTATGGTTTCTGCCCAAGCAGCTTTGCAATGTATCATATATTTATTTCCCTTATTTTGGTTTTGTTCCGATTCCTTTCAGACCCGCGGCAAAAGATATGCTGAGGTCGACTCGGTGCGCGCCCTCGCGCTTTCTCCCTCACTGCTCTCGTCCCTGGGCCTCTATTGATGAAATCTCGTATTTTCAATGCACCAATGCATATTAGAGATGCTCACAAAAGATTTTACAGTATTGCTGAACTTTCATCTTTCATCTTTTTATTTTGATCTTTATTCGCTGAAACCGAGTAGACCCCAACTTAACCTTTGCTGCGGGTCTGAAAGAAATCGGAACTAAACCAAAATAAGGGAAATAAATATATGAGGCCGTTTGTGTAAGAGTCGTTCAAATCTGGGAGAGGGTTGGCACAGGCCAAAAATTTTGGTACCCTCAAAACTTGCGTATAGGGGTTATCGACCATGCTGATGAAGATAGGCATAGTCATTTTGGCTCCAGTGATCCCGCAACGCCTGGGCGGGATTACGGTAAGATCACGTTTTCAGGCCATTCTCGGTCCATGGTAGAGCTAGAGGAATGAAAATTGGGCTCCTAGGACAGAATTCGATGGCGATGATAGCTGTCTACATCATTAGTTTTGAAAATTTTTCAAAAGGTCGATTATTGGAAATTTTGATGGAGACGTTTGCGCCCCAGACGAGTATGACAGTTCGAACCAGCGTGACGAGAGGATCACAACAATGTATTATGAGCCCATATCTCCGTTGCACCGCTAATATTGCCTCGATATAGTGATCTGCAAAATCACGAGGAGTTGTCTGCGTCTCTCTATTCCGCGCGCTCTCTCGGCACTCTCTCATTTCGCCGCGCTCTCTCGAGAGTGCGAGAGAGCGCGCGGAATTGAGAGAGTCCTCTTGTTTACCTCTTTCGCAGATCACTATATCGAGGCAATATTAGCGGTGCAACGGAGAAATGGGCTCGTAATACATCGTTGTGATCCTCTCGTCACGCCGGTTCGAACTGTCATACTCGTCTGGGGCGCAACCGTCTCCATCAAAATTTCCAATAATCGACCTTTTGAAAAATTTTCAAAACTAATGATGTAGACAGCCATCATCGCCATCGAATTCTGTCCTAGGAGCCCAATTTTAATACCTCTAGCTCTACTATGGACCGCGAATGGCCTGAAAACGTGATCTTACCGTAATCCCGCCCAGGCATTGCGGGACCACTGAAGCAAAAATGACTATGCCTATCTTCATCAGCATGGTCGATAACCCCTATACACAAGTTTTGAGGGCATCAAAATTTTTGGCCTGTGCCAACCCTTGTTCGACTCTCACACAAACGGCCTCATATGATACATTGCAAAGCTGCTTGCACAGGAACCTGAATTTTAGAACACCTGCCCTCTGAACGGTAGGGTCTCAAAATCAGCCCTTCCAAAAATTATTGTTTTTCATGCCCTGAGGGCGAATGAGAGCTATGACTACTATAATCTGGGAATGAACAGCGCTTACCACTAGCATCATTTTGGCGCTTAGAACGGGTCGTTAGTACATCTAGAAGCTGAGTTTTAAATTTTGGGGGTCAAATTTGCAACAAAGCTGCGGTTCGAAATCGGGGTCGGACCCCCCCCCCAAAAACAAAAACTACAAAAAAGAAAAGTGGAAGTAAATAAGCGATAAAAATATTTCGCACATAAACGAAGCAATTTCATGGATGCGCCACTCCGATCGCCTTATCTCCTATGACTACGTTGGACTATGACAGAAATTGATTCGTGAAAATCAGTCACTCGTTTTTCTCAAACGTTGCCGCATTCTCAAATGATGGGTTGAGTACCCGAAACGCGTCTGACCGATAAACTATATGACCCAATTTCATGGAGATTTTCATATGAGAGAATAATTTCTTGTCTTTTGAAAATAATGTTAGATAGAATCGGAGACATTAACGATTTTAAAGAAAATCGTTTAATTTTAACGACATTTTTCGCTAAATTTTTACGATTTTAGCGAAAATATTTAAATTTACGTTAATTTCTCGTTAATGAAAGTTAAGCATCTAGATGCTGGAGAAGCTCATTTTCTTACACATTTACACATACACATAAAACGGTTCTGTGAGATTCCAGGTAGTGCCGGACCTCACCGATTTGGCTCAAAAATATTGTTTATTGTGGATACCCCCATGTCCCCCTATCACAAAATGGGTATTCATTTGGGCTGGGTTTTTGAAATACAGATGTGGCGGGTTCTCGAAATTTGAAAACTCGATTTTCACCGAAAAAAAATGGAGCGACTTAGTTCCAATGTTAGTGTGAAATAATTATGTCTATGCCTATGCAACAAAAACTCGCTCTACGGTGGTCCGGATATCCGATCGCAAACTGATTTTCACCTTCTCAACACATTCTAAATTTAATTAAACCTTTAAAACGAAAAACGGAAACCCAATTTTCGCCTCATTTCATAAAGCGAAAAATTCCACGTTAAATGAGGTAAAATAATAAAAATCGATCGACCCGTATTTTGAGATAAATGAACCTAAAGATGACCCGAAAATTTTTGTTTTCAAACCCCTTCATGTTTATACTCATTTTGAAGAACTTTTTGAGTAGAACAAAATTTATGTTGAGCATTTTGTTTGAAACTCATGTATATGAGAACTTTGGTTCAATTTTTTTTGGTGAAAATCGAGTTTTCAAATTTCGAGAACCGCCACATCTGTGTTCAAGGACTAAATAAATACCCATTTTGTGATGGCTGCCCATGGGGGTATCCACAAAAAAAATTGAGCCAAATCGGTCAGGTCGATGTTCGGCACTTCCTGGAATCTAACTGAGCCAGTGTTTAAATGAATATTTACGATTATTAATATAAATGTCTAAAGATATAATTTTTTCAGGCACTTCCTCAACTTCTCCAGCTCGACGTCTCTTCTTGTCCTCTACTTTCTAACATATCTTGCCTCAGTCAAGCCAAGCAATTGCTGAAGCTTCGACTTTACGATCTCCACTTGAAAATGAATATGGAAGACTTAACGTACACTTTAGCCAGCCTAAAGGATCTTAGAGTGCTTGACATTGGAAAAGCCACGAATAATCGGTATGCACATGTTTCCAGACTACAGTACAGATATTCAAAATGCAAAAAAATTCAGGATCAATTTAACATTAATAATTTGTGAGAGAATACTCGCGGAAAAGGTTTCGCCATGGCCTAATCTCGCTTGCATTGATATTTCTGATGTACATAGAGAGCAAAGTTCGATTGGAATTGAGCATATGCAGCATATTATGGTACTACACGAGGAGCTGCAGACTGTGTGCCTGATAGGTTAGTAACTCCGCCTCTGGCTCTCACTCTGACTCTGACTATTACTCTGACTCTCACTCTGAAATCTGACTCTGAAATCTGACTCCGACATCTCCCTTTTAGGAACACAGCTCGAACGCGATGATCTTTCGACATATCCTTGGATAAAGGAGAGTGTTCAGATCTGTAACTATCAGAGTGCTTCAAACACCCTGAATACACTCAAATTCTACATTAAACAATACAAACAAGATTATGAAATTTACGAAGCAATAGATCAACTCATCAGGGTAATATAATAACAATATCACGTTAGTTCAATCATAAGAGAGTAGATATGTGCAATAAGCCGGGAAATAGGAATTATTACACCATAAATAATGTGTAAGAAATATAATTTATGGTCTACGCATACAGCGCCTATAAATAGGGGGGGGGGGGGCGATCATTTCGCCAACGGATCATAAATCTTTTAGAAGATGACCTATGGCAACAAAAGTTGTACCATTGTTATCGTTGGGGGTGTACGGTAGTGTGCTACCGTAACCGTAGGGGATCGCGAACTGATTTTTTCAAACGACCCATGACCCGGGTTTCATGGTTGAAAATGACACAAGTCGAAAAATTCATGATATTCCGAGACCAAATAATAGTTGCCATTATATCAATAGTGAGCCAACTTTTACCTTTCTGGATACCGTAACCCCTACTACCGCAATCAAACCGGGATTTGCTGTGAATTTCGATAGAATATTGTAGGGTACGGTAGCTATATTACGGTGGTTCGGGTTACGGTATCCATAAAGATAAAAGTTGGCTCACTATTGATATAATGGCAACTAGTATTTGGTCTCGGAGTATCATGAATTTTTCGACTTCGGCAATTTTCAACCATGAACCCCGGAGTCATTGGTCTACTGAAAAAAAATCAGTTCGCGATTCCCGATGGTTACTGTAGCACAATACCGTACACCCCCACCGATAACAATGGTACAACTTTTGTTGCCATAGGCCATCTCCTGAAAGATTTATGATCCGTTGGCGAAATGATCGCCCCCCATAAATAGTAGATGCATTCAAATAGCGATCACCGGACTGGAAAAATGATCAGCGCGCAAGTTAATAATAATAATAATAATAATAATAATAATAATAATAATAATAATAATAATAATAATAATAATAATAATAATAATAATAATAATAATAATAATAATAATAATAATAATAATAATAATAATATAATAATAATAATAATAATAATAATAATAATAATAATAATAATAATAATAATAATAATAATAATAATAATTATTATTATTATTATTATTATTATTATTATTATTATAATAATAATAATAATAATAATAATAATTCTAATAATAATAATAACAATAATAACAATATTAATAATCATAATACAGATCAAAACATATTGCAGACTGGTGAATTGAAATCTTTTGATTCATCGAACCTGATTTCCAGTGCTGAAGCATGTCTGGATGTAATGAGGCAACCTCGTGATCATATTGTCGTAGGACGAGCCGTGATTTGTATCAATTATTTGAATTCGTAAGCTCCCATTCTGGTATTTCAAAACTGAAATTCTACTTACATAAGATCCGTCACTGCCTTGAAGATTACTTTAAATCTGAAGTTTACTTTAAAAGGCGTTCTCGGTAAGAATGCAGTAAACGGGATGGAAGATGGCACAGTTGGTGAAAATCGTTTCTGTGCGCTCAAACTTCACAGGTGGAGTGCCTAGGGGTGGGTACACTTCAGCCAAAAAATTGGACTCCAAATGTGATCTTAGATCTTTGATCTCGCGAAAAATAAAGTTGAGATTTTCCTTTCTTGTTATATGACATTGGAAAGAGCGCAAAAAGTTACGCTAGAATATAAATTTTCAGAGCTTCAGGCCTGGCATACATGGCTTAATCTTTTATCTGAGCATATCACCGCTGGCATGATCAACCAGGTAACTGTCATACTACAGAGTCGTACATTTGCATGCCCGATGTAGTGTTTCTAAACAATCCTAAAGGAGAAAGGGGTGTTTGACGGACACACAAACAAACAAAAAAACAGACAGACGTACCCTATCATTTTATCGAATAAAGTAACTCTCTCGAGCTATTCAGCTATCGTGACTTTATAGTAGAGTCAAGAACTCGTCATTTGCATACTTATATCAGCTAAATATGTCAAGAAAACCACTTTCTTAAGGTCATACAGATTGGCAAAAGCATTGGGCGGCATTGGAAAGCCAGCGAAAAATCAGCAAAAAACATTGTCCTGGGGTGGGGTTCGAACCCAGCCTAGGACAATGAGCTCGATCGGGCGATAATTTATCTTCAAAAGTGATATTCCGATTGAATCGATTTTTCCCGAAATATTTTTATTAAATTCTACATTAAATTTGCTACAATTATTGTAAAGTGCTATTTTATTTTTTTAAAGATTGAAAACGTCCAAAAAAATTGGTTTTTCGAGCATTACGTGAGCTATGCCAGGCCTAAAGCTCTAAAAAATTATATTCTAGCGTAACTTTTTGCGCTCTTTCCAATGGTATATAACAAGAATGGAAAATCTCAACCTTATTTTTCGCGAGATCAAAGATCAAAGATCACATTTGGAGTCCATTTTTTTGGCTGAAGTGTATCCAACCCCTAGTCACTCCAACTATGAAGTTTGAGCGCACAGGAACGATTTTCACCAACTGTGCCACTTAGCTTGCCGTCCTAGCGAGAACGCCTTTTAAATCTAATTGTATGACGTCACTTTTCACTGTAATTTATTGCCCGATAAGAACGCTCGAAATTCCAATGTTTAATGTAGTGTTAATTTCTTGTAAATGGAATTGGAAATTGTAAAAAGGGTGTTAATTTTGTCCACTTCTAAATAGCATTGTAAAAAGCAAATATCTCGGTTCTCTGACCAGTTAGAGACTTGAAACTTGGTTTTCAGGTTAGGAACCACGAAAAAAGCTAAGAACGGAGATATTTCCTTTTTACATGATTTTTCAGGAAAAGCTCGAACATTCTTGTAAAAAGCAAATATCTCAGCTCTTTGTAGAGATAGAGACTTGAAACTTCATTTATAAGCTTTTTTTTCGTGGTTTCTAACCTAAAAACCAAGTTTCAAGTCTCTAACTAGTCAGAGAACCGAAATATTTGCTTTTTACAATGCTATTTACAAGTGGACAAAATTAACACCCTTTATACAATTTCCAATTTCATTTGCAAAAAATTAACACCACATTATTAATTGAAACTAGCTCAATAATTTAAATGAATTCCTCTGGCCACAATCTTTCAGAGAGAAGAGTACGTTGAGTACGCCTTTTAAGATAAAGTAAAATGAAATAAGATTCTTACTACTCTTGATTTACATACAATTCATCGAGCTAATTTTACTCTCCGCATCTCTCGTAAACAAGGAAAGTGAGAGAGTATGGCCAGAGCGGAGTGTTTCAAGTTAGCGTCATTTTAATGATCTATGATCGTGCAGGAACAAGCAGCTCAATCTGCTGCAGACTATGAAACCATTTTACTTATGCTTTGAGCGCTGTCTGAACATTGCGGAAGGCCAAGGAGAAATAAGTATACTGGAAGAGGTAATTGATATTTTATTAATTCAATTAATGATAATTCGTTCCATGGCTTTCTATCAACGTATCTCATTTTCATTTTTTTTACACTTAGAGTCGCTTACTGCTGACGGCCAATAATAATAATAATAGTAATAATAATAATAATAATAATAATAATAATAATAATAATAATAATAATAATAATAATAATAATAATAATAATAATAATAATAATAATAATAATAATAATAATAATAATAATAATAATAATAATAATAATAATAATAATAATAGTAATAATAATAATAATAATAATAATAATAATAATAATAATAATAATAATAATAATAATAATAATAATAATAATAATAATAATAATAATAATAATAATAATAATAATAATAATAATAATAATAATAATAATAATAATAATAATAATAATAATAATAATAATTACATTTACATACAATAGTAAATGTTTTTGTAAAGTTCAATGTTGCTCTTGTGAAATATGAATATGCAAAAAGATTTGAGAAGATTGATGCTTTTTATAGGAAAGAGGGGGGGCGCCCGTTTCGGCAACGCCCGTTTCAGCAACGAGTTATAAATCGGTTGGGAGATAGTCTATGGAAAGAAAAGTTGTACCATTATTATCAGTAGTGTTGTACGGTATTGTGCTACCCTAACCGCTGGGAATCGCGAACTGATTTTTTTTCATTCGACCCATGACCCGGGGTTCATTGTTTAAAATGGCCAAAGTCGAAAAATTCATGATGACCCGAGATCAAATACTAGTTGCAATTATATCAATAGTGAACCAACTTTTATCTTTCTGGATACCGTAATCCGTACTACCGTAATCTAGCTACCGTAACCTGCAATAATATGGCCAAATATACTTCAAATCCCGGTTTGATTACGGTAGTTCGGGTTACGGTAACCAGAAAGATAAAAGTTGGCTCACTATTGATATTATGGCAACTAGTATTTGGTCTCGGAATATCATGAATTTTTCGACTTTGGCCATTTTAAACCATCAACCCCGGGTCATGGGTCGACTAAAAAATCAGTTCTCGATTCCCGACGGTTACGGTAGCATACCGTACATCACTACTGATAACAATCATACAACTTTTGTTTCCATGGACCGTCTCCCAACCGATTTATAACTCGTTGCCGAAACGGGCGCCCCCCGAAAAGAGGGACATTGCGTTGCGTGATTTTTCCGATAAACATGTTTATGGTTGTTGTTAGAAAGTAAAAATTTGTGCGATGGTTTAGAAAAATCAGCAAAAGAGAATCGATTTAAAAGGAGAAGTTGTTGATTTTATGGTCAAGAATTTTACCACTTAGCCATAGGTTTTGTTAAATAGTTTTGTTTTCTATTGTGGCAAATGTATATGCAAAAAGATTTGAGGAGATTAGACGAAGTTGAAGCGTTTTATAGAAAAAAAGATGAAAAGTGTGACGATTCAACAATTTTCCAGAAAATGTACTTACGGTCGTTATAGAAAAGTGAAAACTTGGGGGATGGATGCGAAAAAGTAGAAAAAGAGAATGGACATAAAAGGATTCAAACCTTTGCAATTCGAAAAGTTGTAAATTTTAAGGTCAAGAATTTTACCACTCAGCTATGAATATTTGATAATTTTTTTATAGAGTTTTGTTTTGTTTTGGTGTAGATGGATATGCAAAAGATCTGAGAAGATTGAACGATTTTGAAGCGTTTTATAAGGAAAAGATGAAAAGTGTGACGGACACACAGACAGACAGACGTGCCTTATCATTTTATAGAATAACGTAATTATTATTATTTTATTATTATTATTATTATTATTATTATTAATAATAATATTATTAATATTATCATTAATATTATTATTAATAATAATATTATTATTATTACCAAAATAATAATAACACTTCAGAGTTGCTCACTGCTGAAGGCCAATCTATGGGAACGCTGCTCATTCGACATGGATCGATTCTTTTCCATTCTCTTGAATCGTACACTGGATAAAAATGTCGACGTGTAAGTCACCTTACGCCAATATTTCCATCTTGCAGAGTCTTGTTCATATAATTTGAAAAAAAAATTATTTAACAAAAAAGGAAGGTTCTTCAGGACAGTAGCAAAATATACTTAATTTCAAATTTCAAATTTCTTAATTTCAAAAACTATAATCATGATTGTGTTCAGCTTGCATTACATCCTGCATGAAGTTGGACACATCCTGAGAAGCAAACCCAAGGCCTTATCGTGTCTCACTGATGAAAGACTTTTGAGCTTGATACTCAATCAAGCACTTGAGCGCTACGATGAACGTGCATCTTGTGTTTTCTTCGAACTGCTGTGTAATTTTCTATTTTTATTCATTAATTAATATATTTTTGTTTGTTTATCCATCAGTTAAGAATTAAAAATGAACGGGAAAAACAATATTATAGTATTATAATATTATCAAAACAATATTGTACTACAATATAATATTAACATATTACATTATTGCATTACATTACAGAAACTTTATCAGCATAGAAATAGCGCTCAATAACTTTACGCGATTTGTATCCCCCAAAATATTCGTCGGACTAGAATTATTTCGCGAACAAACTGTAATGGAATGGCAGCAAAAGTTATTCTGCATATCGCATACCATTTATTTTATGATAATTCTTCTTACAGATTGTTAGAAACACTAGGCCCGCACAGGAAAAGGCGCACTTTTTGAAAACTGAAATAAACTTGAGAAAATTCTGCAATAGGCTCTGAACTTGCAACAAAGGACGGAAAGAAAGATGTGATGGATTTTTTAAGAACATTTTCGGGTTTATCTTTTAAGGAATTTTATTTTTATTGGAAAAGATATGTTATGTAATTCCGGAGTGTCTATTGTAGATTTAACGGCCGAATCGTCTTTCCAATTTGTTCGGAACAAGGGCCTCGAACTTCTGCTCATAATGGTTCAAAATGAGTCGATCGTCCACCCATGGGATGAACTGGTAAGAAATTTAGAATTATATTTAAAGAAGGGGACCCTAGAGTTAAACTGGCCAGTCCACTGAACAGCCAAATTTTCTCTAAAATCATAGATGACCCTGAATAAATTAATCAAAGCTGAATCTCGTTGTTGTACAAAGTAAAAGTAAAAGGGACGACATGAATTTTCGAATTTGAAAATAAATATATAGAAAATTGCAAACGGGAGTCAAGCACGGTTACAAGCGCTGATTGCTAACTAGAGATGGCAATAATGCACAATTCATTGCGGGCCCGTAGAGCGGTCGATAATCATTGCGGGCCCGCAATAATTAGCAATGAAAAGTAATTTTCATTGCGGGCCCGCAACGCCCGTATTGCCAACTCTACTACTAACCACTGAGCTACACGAGCTATGATTTTAGCCTCTCGAATCTATTAGAGAGCAGAATGTCACATGTTAAAACTTGTTCAGACTTTCTTTTTGATAATAGGACATCCTAAATCTCCTGGCTCCCCTTCTTTAAGTATGTATTTAAAGTATTATTACTATTAATATCAATACACTATAAATAAAGCAGAAAAGTGATCGTGTTTGTTACCGACCGCCCCCCCTTTCTCTCACTCTTTTTCAATGTAGTGCTCGGCGTACACCAGACGGGTTTGGTGCGCGATGGAACTGATCAGCGGTGGGCGGGGCTTAGTCGGGTCCAAGCCATACCAAGTTAGCTAATAAGTCAAGTCGTCATTAATTAAGTTATATGTCAAGGATTAAGTTAAGTAATAAGGCCATAAGGAATAAGTTAAGTACAGTTAAGTAAACAATGTAAAATTAAGTCATGCTAACGTAAGTTAAGGCAAGGTAAGTTAACATTAGTGTTATACGCCATGGTACATATTACTGTAACGCAACCAAGCACATCACCGATTACGGTAGCAGGATAAGGAATATGATTATTAGCTACCGTAACCCGGTTCGGTGGGTCAGATTAAGTACCGATGGTCAGCTTTAAGTAAAAATTGTCGTACTAACAATAAGCATTATTCGAGTTATATGATTATGTCTATTGTAGACTACCGTAACCCGGTTCGGTGGGTCAGATTAAGTACCGATGGTCAGCTATGAGTAAAAATTGTCGTACTAACCATTATTCGAGTTATATGATTATGCCTATTGTAGACTACAGTCGGTGGTTCAGAATAAGTTCGATTGGTCAGATTTGAGTAAAATTCTGTGAAGCCATCGTCAAGTCTCATCCACCTCTGATAGATTCAAAAAGACGAAGAAATTCTCAAAAAAAAACTGCTGATTTTCTACTAACGTCAATAAACAACACACAACCCAACCTAGCGCCATAGGCACAATGCAGTCGATAACGCGCGCCGTAGGCGCGCGCGACCGGCTGGTATATATATATATATACAGTAGCGCCGGAAAGTCAAAATACACTTTTTATTTCTGGGGTCCATCCAATCTGTCACTTTCGACACGAAAGTTCAGAAGAAAGTTCGCATCTTTCCGTCGAAAGATGCTAACTTTCCTCGCAACTTTCGTCCGAATGCTCTCCTAACCCTCACATAGACAAGGGGTTTACATACTTGTAAGAATGCCTACGGCGAACCTCAGACGGGTTAGGCGCACCTCTCCTCTCAACTTGGATCCGAAGGCTCTCCTACCCCTTTGGTGGGTAAGGGCATTATATACTTGTATTAAAGAGTTCGGCAAACCCCAGACGGGTTTGGTGACAGTCGCCCCGCCCCTTCTAGCTAGAGTTCAAACGAAAATCCGTGAGCGCGCACACGACTTCTTTTACAGTTTTTGTATAAATAATAATAGTTTTCTTTAAAAAAATTATAACATATTGAACACACACTCATAAGGAGTTGAGCAATAACAATTTCACAATCACACTATCACTTTTGTAAATTCAAGTTTCGTCGCAACTTTATGTAAAGCTCCGTTTACTTTTTCTGCTCCTCTTCAAATGCACACTCTCTCGCCTGCTCTAACCGACCTCGCAACAAAGTTCGCAACTTTGTTGCGATCTTTTGGTCGCAACTTTGTTGCGATCTTTTGTTAGAGAGAATTAGAGAGCGTGTATTTCGAGAGATTTAGAGAAAAAGATGCGAACAAAGTTGCGAACTTTGTTCGCAACTTTATTCGCATCTTTTTTGACAGATTGGACGGACCCCTGGTGCAATTTTGGCGTCAGTTGAGATATCAAGCTGTAACTTGTACATGATGTACCCACAGTATGTACGTATTCGATCCTCTTATAAGGTCTCACGGGCCTTTCTGGATATTGCATAGTGATGACGCAACCGAACAACACGTTTTCGAAAATTCATTATTCTTTCACGGATTTTTTCGTACTCGCCAAACTTCGTGAGCATCGAGAGAACTACAAGGTCTATCCAGAAAACATATTTCAGGTTGCTGCGAATTCGGATATTGGCCGCGGTCTAGCAGCAACTTCGTGGTCGCAAAATCATATCTCGGCTTCTAGAAGAGCTTTCAAGGAGATTAAAGCAGAAAACTGATTCACTTGGTGACTCCTGATGATCCTGTAGATATGGTAGTCCTAGCTCATTATTAATCGTCATGGATCGAAAATGTCACTTTTTTACAAGACCCAAATTTGAAAAATCACAATTCTGAGGGCGGACCTTGTAAAAATCTGGTTTTCGGATAGGAATGTAGAAAATATATTAATTAATCGATTCCCAGCTTTTTAGAGCGATTTCTATTGTTTCTTGCCTGCGGCAGTCGATTATCTGAAGGATAGTCGTTTAGGCCGCGCTCCTTTCTCATCTCTCGACCCGTACACATCTCTAGGCTTTTCACACTGCTCAATGACGATTTAGCCGCTTTTAGTGATTTGATTAGTCAGAATAGAGAGACACTGTATGAATCCAGTTTTTGATCTTTGATCTTTGTGTGTTCGATATTTGATCTTTGATCTTTACTCAATTTTTCGTCAAATTTTGCTTGATATCATAATGAAAAGTTGATTCACTCGATCAAAGAAGATTAAAAACGCTTTCTTTTATAGACTATGATGTTCAGGATTAGCAAAAATACGTTTTAGAGTGATTTCATCTATCAAAGCTCGTTGAGCAGTGTGAAAGGCTTAGATATGTGTACGGGTCGCGAGATGAGAAGGGAGCACGGACTAAACGAATATCCTTCAGATAATCGACTGCCGCAGGCAAGAAAGAATAGCAATCGCTCTAAAAAGCGGGGAATCGATTAATTAATATATTTTCTACATTCCTATCCAAAAACCAGATTTTTATAAGGTCCGCCCTCAGAATTGTGATTTTTCAAAGTTGGGTCTTGTAAAAAAAGTTGCTTTTTCGATCCACGAAGGTGAATGATGAGCTAGGGCTATCATATTTACAGGATCATCAGGAGCCAACAAGAGAATCAGTTTTCTGCTTTAATCTCCTTTAAAGCTCTTCTAGAAGCCGAGATATGATTTTGCGACCACGAAGTTGCTGCTAGACCGCGGCCAATATCCGAATTCGCAGCAACCTGAAATTTTTTATCTGGATAGACCTTGTAGTTCTCTCGATGCTCACGAAGTTTGGCGAGTACGAAAAAATCCGTGAAAGAATAATGAATTTTCGAAAAAGTGTTGTTCGGTTGCGTCATCACTATGCAATATCCAGAAAGGCACGTGAGACCTTATAAGAGGATCGAATACGTACATACTGTGGGTACATCATGTACTAGTTACAGCTTGATATCTCAACTGACGCCAAAATTGCACCAGAAATAAAAAGTGTATTTTGACTCCGGCGCTACTGTATATATATATATATATATATATATATATATATATATATATATATATATATATATATATATATATATATATATATATATATATACAATACTCTGACTCCGCCCGCTTATTGGGCGACATTGAATTTTCGCTTATTTTATCGAATTTTGTGGCGTTTTCTCGTCATTTTATTGGGCTTTAAGCAAAAATAAAATTATTTAAGCAAAAATAAAATTATATGCATTTAAAAAAAGTTAGGAAAAGAAATTTTTGGAGTGCGCTTTTCTCAACGGTGGAGAAGTTAATAAGTTCGGCATTTGCGTGGTGTATGAAAAACTTTTGTAATTCTGTAATACTTCCTTTTTCTAATTTTCAATTTAAAAAAAAATTCGCACGAATTTTCAGATCCTATTAACAGTTTTCAAAGTTGTGATAATGCCAGAGAACCGAGAAGCCCTTCTCAACATCATCTGTTCCAGTTTTTTCGTGTAAGCCTCGTTACGGAAGATTTAAGAAAATTATTTTCAAAAAGTCGTAAAATAACATCTAATCACTTTTTCATGTTCTCTTTTCTCCTTCTCATTTTTCCACCATTTCAAACACCTATAAAAGATAAATAGAATTAATAATAACAATACAAGCATAATACTCAGGTGTTTGAATCCATGCATGATCACGCTTAATTTGCGCAATTAATGGCTTGATAATGCATGGAATTGTCGGATCATGCATCATTTTATATCCGTGATCGTGCATGGATTCAAACACCAGAGAATAATATAATTAAATACTACAATAATAGAAACATTTTCTGTCATTTTTTCTTTAGTGATTCCCTTGTTAATTACAGTTTTCTTTAGAAAGATGTGCTTGGGAAATCCGATCAATACACGTCAAAATCAATATCTCATCGTGGGCATTATGTCCTTTTTGATTGCATCCACGCCGCCTCTCCATGTACCGCATTACCGGCAGATTGGACTTTATTTGGTCAGTTATCTTTGATCTTTGCTCTTCCGGTTACATTTGACAAGCAGTGAGAAATTCCAGGAAAAACATGTGGAAGGCTGGCCCGTTGAAGAACTTCGCATGAGCATACACTGCACCAGCAAACTCTTTCGGTATGTTTTCAAACAATAAATACAGAGATAGAAAAGTGTGAAATTGAAATATGAGAATAAATAACAAAAGCTACAAAGTTTTATATATTATATGAGAGCATGTCTGAGGGAATTAACATTCTGACCTTGGGGTGCGGAAATAGCAAAAAAGAAATATTTCTGTTTGATGTGGAATATAATAGTACGCTGCCAGGCGACCTCAGCCGTGCATATGAGAAAGTTTGATTTTGTGTCTGAAGGTTACTGTAAGAGAAAATGTTCGGTAGGTCGAAAAACTTATTTCGGTTCCCAAGCATCCGATCGACTCGGGAGTGGTACCAATCGATTCCTTGTGCGAATACAAGCAACTTTTGCTTCGACTACTTTTTAATCAAGGCTTCGAAGAATTGAGTTATTATAAGAATAAACTTTTGAACGTTAATTACTATGCGACGGTTCTCTAGAAGTAAAAAATTAAATTTGCTTAAATCGTTCTACATTTAATAACTAACCTTATATTTAAATATGAAGACAAACAAACCCGTCAACGATAGTACACGAAAGCAAAATACGACAGCTACTCATAAAAAACTCATTTCACGATAATCTTTTATGGTGTATTTGTCATACTGTATGACCATCTTCTTCACGGCGCTATACCCGGTTTCCATGATAAGTGATTTACTTTGTTTTAAACAATTTTTTACTTAAATTTAAGAGACACAATGAGGAAAAGATTTTAAAAAACAAATGAATCGAGCAAGAATAAATCTTTTAATGGGGTTTGCTATAGAGCCGTGAATGAGACGGTGTGACGCAGCACCATAAGATTATCGTGTAGTGAGTTTTCGTTTCGTATTTTTCTATCGTGTTCAAATTCCCCTTATTTTTTGTCTTCATATTTTAATATAAGGTTAGTTAGTCTTAAAAAGAATGGTACAAATCATACATGGGCGGGACGCATAGAGCTCGATTCCACAGGAGGCATCCAAACGAAAAATGGTTAATTTTACATTGGGAATTCACATTTTTCTGAAAAATTTCACCTATACGTCATTTTTGCTGGGGGGCATTCCACGCAATCTTAGAAAAGTCCAAATATTACTTGGGCACCCCCATGAAGGCGCCCATGTATGGTACAAATCGATTTCTCGTTCGAATTCAAGTAACTTTTACTCCAATCACCTAAAAAAAGATGGAAAATTTGAACACGATAGTAAATTACAACAGAAACTCAGAAAAAATCACTTTACGATAATCTCGTGGTGAAGTATCACACCGTCTCATTCACGGCTCTATGCCCGACCCAATTAATAGATTTATTCTTGCTCGATTCATTTGTTTTTAAAATTCTTTTCCTCATTGTGTCTCTTAAGACACCGGCTCAGTAAGACTCCCGGTAGTGCCGGACATCGACCTCACCGATTTGGCTCAAAATTTTTTTGTGGATACCCCCATGGCCCCCCATCACAAAATGGGTATTCATTTGGTCTGGGTCCTTGAAACATGAATGTGGCGGGTTCTCGAAATTTGAAAACTCGATTTTCACCAAAAAAAAGTGGAGCGACCTAGGTTCAATGTTAGTGTCGATTAATTACAAGTATGCCTAGACAACAAAAACTCGCTATAGGACGGTTCGGATATCCGATCGCAAACTGATTTTTTTACCTCCTCAAAACACATTTAAATTAATTAAAATTTTAAATTACAAAATCGCACAATTATTTTTGCCTTATCTTATAGAGCAAAAAATTCCGCGTCGAATGAGGCTAAAAAGTAAAAAATCGATAGACCCCTATTTTGAGAAAAATGGGCCTGACCATGACTCGAAAATATTTTTGTTTTCAAACCCCCTCATGTTTGTACTCATATTGAAGAGCTCGTCGAGTAGAACACCCTTCATGTTGAACGTTTTATCTGAAACTCATATACAAGAGAGTTTCACACGTTTTCCTGCAATTTTGAGTAAAACTAAAATGAAATATTTTTAAAACAAAAAAAGCGCAGTCCAACTTTTGCCTCATCTTATAGAGCAAAAAATTCCGCGTCGAATGAGTGTAACAAATAAAAAATCGATAGAC
Organism: Parapristionchus giblindavisi; assembly: GCA_943737045.1. Classification (NCBI taxonomy): domain Eukaryota; kingdom Metazoa; phylum Nematoda; class Chromadorea; order Rhabditida; family Diplogasteridae; genus Parapristionchus; species Parapristionchus giblindavisi. The sequence goes on along the minus strand of CALSFV010000323.1, from coordinate 139,558 downwards.
CCCTATTTTGAGAAAAATGGGCCTGACCATGACTCGAAAATATTTTTGTTTTCAAACCCCCTCATGTTTGTGCTCATATTGAAGATCTTTTTGAGTAGAACAACTTTCATGTTGAACGTTTTGTCTGAAACTCATGTATAAGAGAGATACACACGATTTTGCAAAAAAATATTTTAATTTCGTTTAACTCAAAATTGGTCACAAAATCGTGTGTATCTCTCTTGTACATGAGTTTCAGACAAAACGTTCAACATGAAAGTTGTTCTACTCAAAAAGATCTTCAATATGAGCACAAACATGAGGGGGTTTGAAAACAAAAATATTTTCGAGTCATGGCCAGGCCCATTTTTCTCAAAATAGGGGTCTATCGATTATTTATTTTTTACACTCTTTCGACGCGGAATTTTTTGCTCTATAAGATGAGGCAAAAGTTGGACTGCGCTTTTTTGTTTTAAAATATTTCATTTTAGTTTTACTCAAAATTGCAGGAAAACGTGTGAAACTCTCTTGTATATCAGTTTCAGATAAAACGTTCAACATGAAGGTTATTCTACTCGACGAGCTCTTCAATATGAGTACAAACATCAGGGGGTTTGAAAACAAAAATATTTTCGAGTCATGGTCAGGCCCATTTTTCTCAAAATAGGGGTCTATCGATTTTTTAATTTTTAGCCTCACTCGACGCGGAATTTTTTGCTCTATAAGAAGAGGCAAAAATAATTGTGCGATTTTGTAATTTAAAATTTTAATTAATTTTAATGTGTTTTGAGGAGGTAAAAAAATCAGTTTGCGATCGGATATCCGAACCGTCCTATAGCGAGTTTTTGTTGTCTAGGCATACTTGTAATTAATCGACACTAACATTGAACCTAGGTCGCTCCACTTTTTTTTGGTGAAAATCGAGTTTAAAATTTCGAGAACCCGCCACATTCATGTTTCAAGGACCCAGCCCAAATGAATACCCATTTTGTGATGGGGGGCCATGGGGGTATCCATAAAAAAATTTTGAGCCAAATCGGTGAGGTCGATGTCCGGGGTCACTGGCTCAACCCTCGAATCTTACCGAGCCGGTGTCTTAAATTTAAGTAAAAAATTGTTTAAAAACGAAGTAAATCACTTATCATGGAAACCGGGTATAGCGCCGTGAAGAAGATGCGCATACAGTATGACAAATACACCGTGAAAGATTATCGTGAAATGAGTTTTTATGAGTAGCTGTCGTATTTTGCTTTCGTGTACTATCGTTGACGGGTTTGTTTGCCTTCATATTTTAATATAAGGTTAGTTATTAAATGTAGAACGATTTAAGCAAATTTAATTTTTTACTTCTAGAGAACCGTCGCATAGTAATTAACGTTCAAAAGTTTATTCTCATAATAACTCAATTCTTCGAAGTCCTGATTAAAAAGTGGTCGAAGCAAAGTTTGCTTGTATTCGCACAAGGAACTGATCGGTACCACTCCCGAGTCGATCGGATGCTTGGGAACCGAAATAATTTTTTCGACCTACCGAACATTTTTTCTTACAGTAACCTTCAGACACAAAATCAAACTTTCTCATATGCACGGCTGAGGTCGCCTGGTAGTGCACTATTATATTCCACTTCAAACAAAATTATTTATTTTTTGCTATTTCCGCACCCCCGGTCAGAATGTCAATTCCCTCAGACATGCTCTCATAACACACCACAAGTATTGTACTCCACGTATCACGGGGGGCGATCGATTCGGCAACGATCGTTTCGGCAACGGATCATAAATCGGTTGGGAGATGGCCTATGGCAACAAAAGTTGTACCATTGTTATCAGTAGGGGTGTACGGTATTGAGCTACCGTAACCGTCGGGAATCGTGAACTGATTTTTTTCAGTGGACCCATGACCCGGGGTTCATGGTTGAAAATTACCGAAGTCGAAAAATTCATGATGATAGGAGACCAAATAGTATATGGCTGTATATCGATAGTCAGCTAACTTTTATTTTTATGGATACCGTAACCAGAACCACCGTAATCAAAACGCGATTTGCCTTGAATTTCGCTATAATATTGAAGAGTACGGTAGCTAGATTACGGTAGATCGGGTTACGGTATCCATAAAAATAAAAGTTAGCTGACTGTTGATATACAGACATATAGTATTTGGTCTCGGACCATCATGAATTTTTCGACTTCGGTAATTTTCAACAATGAACCCCGGGTCATGGGTCCACTGAAAAAATTCAGTTCACGATTCCCGACGGTTACGGTAGCACAATACCGTACACCCCTACTGATAACAATGGTAAAACTTTTGTTTCCATAGGCCATCTCCCAACCGATTTATGATCCGTTGCCGAAACGATCGTTGCCGAATCGATCGCCCCCCCCCCCCCCCGTATCACAGCTAGAGTGGTGGTGGGTTAAAGCGACACCAAAAACTAATTTGAAACTCTCCGCTCTGGCCACACTCTCGCTTTCTTTGTCTACGAGAGAGTATTGCCAATGCGGAGAATAAAATTAGCTTGAGATGTGCCTTTAACAATTTTTTCTCAGTGCGAATAGACAGTTTTAAAAGGAAATAAAGATCAAAATATGAATTGTTTATGCATTTATGACTACAGTTATGACCTATTTATTTATTATTTTGACTCATGTGGGATACTGCAACTTGCAGTTTTTGTCATGGTTAATTAATAATCCATTTCAGTACATTCATTCCATTCTTTGATCTCCTATTCAACACTAACTATAACGGAGTTCAAATGTTCGCCCTCTACACATTAACAATCGCTTCTCTTTCCACGATCAACGCATAGTAAGTTCTCTCTCATTACCTAAAGTTAGTTCTCTTCTTATTATTCTACTGTCTCTCGAAGCCAACACCATAAAACCCCGTTCAATAATAATTTGAAATTCTCCGTTCTGGAAACATTCCCTCCTAAACAAAGAAATCGAGAGAGATTGCCAGAGCAGAGACTCTGGTATTTCAAAGCTAGCAGTCTATTTAAAATACGTCACTGACTAGAAGTTTACCGCACGTTTTGTACAAGTGAAAGAATGCATTACAGTATGTCTTTTGCAGTATGTTATACGAGGAAGGAGTCGAAGAAGTGATGGAACGCTTCGGAGCACTCGAATCCAACAGATTACTGAAGAATGAGAAAATGAAAGAATTGTATTCTCGTCTTTCTGAAATAATTGAAGAGACGAAGTATTTTTATCAATATAGGTAATAGCTATCCCCCAATCTCCAGTTTGTCCATAGTATGCTATCGTACAACCAAAATAATACGAAGCCCAAATACAAAACCCAAATATATCATATAGTACCCACACCCAAAATCCACACCTTTATTAGTGTTGCACAATGTTCCTGTCATAATGATTTAAAAAGATGTAAAAATATATTAGATAAAATATTTATTTTTTATTTGACTCTTCTCACTTATGTTGTACTGTGCAGCGAGGCTCAAAGATAAACCTCAAGCAAGTTTCTAAGCTCTGGTCATACTCTCTAGCTTTATTTGGATATGAAAGAGTGTGTTACATGCTTCAAAACGGGTAAAAAAGTATCTAGATACTTGGATCAAATCATTCAAATCAAATCATTTATTTTCCTGTATAAGAAATAAAAGGGATGGTATGGGCTTCTTCTTATCACGTTAAACGGGGTCAGGAAAACTAGTCTTCGTATGCCATAGTAGTCGATTCAACGTGTGTCGTTCCGTCAGCTTGAGTTCCGTAAAGTCTTTCTTGATCAAATCCGTCCATCTGAGCTTCGGTCTTCCTCTTGGTCTTCTTCCTTGTGGCGCGTATTGTATCATCCTTCTGCATACATGGTCTCTACCTCTCCTCTTCACATGTCCGTACCATCTCAGTCTTTTCTCTCGGATCTTTTCATTAATCGGTCTTACTTTCATCATTCCTAAGCACACTTCACTCTATTATCGATATCCCGTTGTGCATCACCTTCTGTCGCTATCACTGATCCCAGATACTTAAAGTGGTCTACTCTCTTTATCACTTCTCCATCCACATCGGTCATTATCTTAGCCGCACTCATACCCAATGAACTCTGTTTTCTTTGTATTCAGAGTCAAACCAGCTTCGGCCATTCTTGACTGGAGCTCTCGCACTTTACGCTCCAATTCATCAATATTCTCATCTATCAAACAGATGTCATCAGCGTATATCATAAACTTCGGTGCTTCGTCCAATACTCCGTCAAGTACACTATCCAAGACCGTTATAAATAGTAGTGGACTCAAAGCACTTCCCTGATGAACTCCCACTCGAATTGGAATCTCGTTTGAGTTTCCAAATGAAGTTCTTATTGTCGCACTTGCATCTTCGTAAGTATTTTTGATCAGTTCAATATAGCCTTCCGGGACTCCCTTATCTCTCAATGATCTCCAAATTTGTCTCCGAGGTGTCCTACATATCATAGGCTTTCTCTAAATCAATGAATGCAGCAGATATACTTCTATTATACTCGACGTGTCTATCAACCAATATCCTTAACTCAAAGATGGGATCTGCAGTCGAACAACCTGACACGAATCCAAATTGAAAGGGATGAAGGTCAATGATATCTCATAGTCGTATATCTAGCATTCTCTCATACAACTTCATCGTATGTGAGAAAGTAACGATCTGGGTAGAAAAGAGAGATAGATAAGTCTAGAGGGGCAAAGATAGAGCGAGAGAAAGAGAGTCTCTCTGGTAATAGGATGTGTGGAAGAGGAACGGTACATCAAGGTTCGAAGGTAAGGTTCCAATAAACGGTAGCACATTGAAAAGTCGAAAATTGACACAGGTAATTTTTGGTAGTCCATTGGGTCCCTAACAATGAAGCTCGATCTTTTTTGCATTTCTTCATTTTCAACGTCAAGAGACGACGTAAAACCTTTTGGACGCCGAAAAGGTTTTACGTCGGACTTTCGAGCTCTGTTGCTTTTCACGATCATTGCTGGGACACAAAACGGCGATCGATGACTTCCGATCATAACTTAGACACTGATCGTAAAAGAACCAGACCTATATAACCATAGTCTTGTAACTTTGAAATCGATGATTTGGATACCATCGGAATACGCAAGATTACTCTCAATACTTTTATTTTAGAAATTATGCGAAACAACCGAGACTCAGAAAACGAGAAAGGAGAATTGAATTTATAGAACCGATCATTTGATCATCATTCCATGATCCTCAATTTGCGGGCTCTCTATTTATTCAAATATGTTTTGGAACCTGACAATTCATAACCGTCGATTGGGAACTGACGATTTAAAACCATCGTTTAAGAGACCGGCTCGGTAAGACTCGAGCATTATGACCACCTGCCGGACATTCGCGAGGACTTTCGATCTGGCCCTCAATACTTTCATCATAGACACATACCGGGGGGAGACCGATGAAAGTTATAGTGAAAATGCCCTTAGGCTCAAACCCGGCTCACATATGTCGCATAAAATTAAAAATTGAAAAATTCATAACTTTTCAATCTTGATAGCTAAGACTTTTATTTCTTTTCATAGGGTGAATAACATGTCAGGCACTCTTATAAACACAGCTGAGCAGTAATTTCATATCGTTCTGAATATGTTTTTTCGTGTCTGATTTTCGGATTTTTCGTCTTCTATCCTCGTTGAAGAGAGACGGCAGGTAATGACATAGTTCATATTGTAGCCCTGACAATTCTGTACATAGTGGTCACATTCTCTTGGAAATTCAAGTTTTCAGGGTCATCGAGAATTGCATCCGAATGTGAGATATGTGTAAATTTCATTAATCGAAAATTAAATTTCTTGAAATTCGCAAGAGTAAGATGTAGCTTTATTATGTAATTTTACTCGAAGTGATGCGCGTGCACAGTAAAAATATAGAGATACACTCGGACTACATTTTTAAAAAATTGAGAAAAATAATAATTTTATTTTTATTTTTTCAACTCCCACATTCAGTCGACCGTCAAGGCAAGTTGATTAATAGGGCGGATGGTAGCTGATGCATGTCCGTATGCGAAAACAACCGCCACGTGAAGAATCGTCGTTTCGCAGATCTCGAATTTATTTTTTTAATAATTAAACATGAATATTTATAGGTTTCTCTCATGTAGATCGCTTGGGAGGTAGCGTACTACATCCAAAGCTGTACCATTTTTATCAGTAGGAGTATACGGTATTGAACTACCGTAATCGCCAGGAATCGCGAACTGATTTTTTTTCAGTCGACACATGATTTTCAACCATGACCCGGGGTACATGGTTGAGAATGGCTGAGGTCGAAAAATTCATGATGATCCCAGACCAAATACTATTTGGCATTATATCAACAGTGGGCCAACTTTTATTTTTATGAATACCATAACTCGAATTACCGTAATCTAGCTACCGTATACTATAATAATATGGTGAAATTCTCGGAAAATTTAGGGGCGTACACTACTAGTACGATAACTTTCATCGGTCTGCCCCCGGTATGTGTCTATGATGAAAGTATTGAGGGCCAGATCGAAAGTCCTCGCGAATGTCCGGACCATGCTCGAGTCTTACCGAGCCGGTCTCTTAAAAGTCACAAAACAACCACCCGATAAAAGAAAAAAACTGGAAATAAGATGTATCAAGCCGTTTTTAAGGCAATCACAGGTATGCAAACAATGAAAATGAGATAAATGAGATAGATTTGTATGTTTAAAAAACAATGAAATTTGGATCTCAAGCAGAGACCAAACAATCACAATCCGCATGGCTAGACGATAATTTTCCATTTTTATCAACATGGTTGCAAAATTGAATTTTAGAGACTATAGTTCTATTATCTTTTTTTTATCGGGTAGTTGTTTTGTGACTCTCTTTTAAACGATGGTTCTAAATCGTCAGTTCCCAATCGACGATTATACAGTACCGTGCAAAAGTCCGGCCCCAAAATTTGAATCGCTATAACTTTATTCGTACTCGACCGATCGGCCCCCGGTTTGTTTTATTAAATAGTGTAACCATTGGAGAAAATTTTTATGTTATTGATTATTACCTACGATGATGAAATGATTTCATCATTCTTGAAATGCTTTTTCGATCGTAAAAATAGGTTTATTCTCAGGTACATTTTTTCAATTGGTCCAATTTTTTTGTGAGGAACGAACAACTATCGATGAACGTTTTAAGCGATTAACCACGTTGCTTGCATATCGCTCCGAGGAATTAGCTAATTTCGCCTGACCCATCAAAATTTCGTAAAAATGTCATAACTCAGTCTGTAGTTGAGCTATGGGCCTCCGATTCAACAAGTATTATCACATGGTCATAGGGCACCACCATGCCAATTTTGGAAAGATTCCGGCTCTTGAAGAGAAAATTCGAAAAAAATAGCATAAAGTGTTTTGGGTCTTATGGTATTTCTGAGCCGGTATTTCTAAAAATCTAAAAAGTTGCTATGATGCGCCTAAACATCCACCTAACACATCTACAAAGTGGCGAGATTACAGGAGTTCAATTACGACTTTGCCCATAAAAATACCATTGACAGTCAAAGTGGATGGAACCTAATTTCGTTCGCTATGGAAAATTATTACGCGTCAATAACACAGTATTTCACATCCATTTCGATCGGATTTTGAACCAAGTTTTTAATAAGCACATTTCCTACAAGAATCCTCAATTTAGTTCCACTATTGGACATTCCACATTTTTTATCTGTCTCTTTTCTCGCAAAATTCCGCTTTGACTGTCAATGGTATTTTTATGGGCAAAGTCGTAATTGAACTCCTATAACCTCGACACTTTGTAGATGTGTTAGGTAGATGTTTAGGCACATCATACCAAATTTTTAGATTTTTAGAAAAACCGGCTGGGAAATACCGTATGCCCAAAATATGGTATGAGATTTTTTTCGAATTTTCTCTTCAAGATCCGGAATCTTTCCAAAATTGGCATGGTGGTGCCCTATGATCATGTGATAATACTTGTTGAATCGGAGGCCCGTAGCTCAACTACAGACTGAGTTATGACATTTTTACGAAATTTTAATGGGTCAGGCGAAATTAGCTAATTCCTCGGAGCGGTATGCAACCAACGTGGTTAATAGCTTAAAATGTTCACCGATAGTTGTTCGTTCCTCATAAAAAAATTGGACTAATAGAAAAAATCTACCTGAGAATAAACCTATTTTTACGATCGCACCTCGGCATTTCAAGAATGATGAAATCATTTCATCATCATAGGTAATAATCAATAACATAGAAATTTTCGCCAATGGTTACACTATTTAATAAAACAAACCGGGGGTCGATCGGTCAAGTACGAAGAAAGTTATAGCGATTCAAATTTTGGGGCCGGACATTTGCACGGTACTGTATAATCGTCGGGTTCCAAAACTAATTTGCATCAATAGAGAGTCCGCAAATTGAGGATTATGGAAAGAACATTCCGCGCGCTCAGTTGATCAAATGCTCGGTTCTTCAATTGTAATTCTTAATAGAGAGTAATCCCTCCGTCGTTTTCAAGTTGAAAATATTCTATGTGAAAATTTTCTCGGTGAGACTCCCTAAAGAGTCGTTTTAATCAGATGAGCACAAATCAAAGTTTTTTTAACATTATTTCCGTAAAAAATGTCATCAAAAGTATTTTCCTAACTTTTTGTTCCGAAGTCATCGATCGCCCACAAAACGCTTTCTTGACAAAAAAATGTTTTGTACACAAAACACAAAAAACACAATAATATACATATTGTTACAGTTTATAGCTAATAAAAAAGGTATTTTTCGATATTTAACTTCAACAAGAACAAAACAACATGTGATATCAATTCAAAAAAGGAACCGCGACTCACAATCCCAGGAGTCTGATATTCGGCTTCCGTTCCAACACTGCTTAATTACGGAAGAGAGATTGAGATAGAGAGATAGAGAGAGAGCGAGGGAAGAGATTTTATAATTATAATTGACACCGACAATCACAGCATGGAAGCATCTTTAAAGAAGGAGACCCTTGAGTTGGCATGACTGACTGCAGCAACGATTAACATGGGATAGAATGTTCATATTGTATGGAAATTAGCGTAAATGACAATGGGAAAGTGAGAGAGCCAAGTATGCAAATCCGATAGACACTCTCTACTTGCCTAAAAAGTTGAACTTTCGATGCCTTTGTACAATCTATTTTTTTCACTTTTGGCTAGCTCACATGAGACTTCCCAACCTCTTTGACCCATCCATCATCTTAATCTTTAACTACCGTTTCTTGAGAGTATATTGATTAATTATTAATTCACAATTTTTAGACTGTATCGTTCATGCGTGAGCATGTGATAAACAACTTTGCCAACTCGATCTCGTTTACAGTACAGATATATCAGTCTCTGCTTGTGAGCGGCTCGTTTACTTACTCAACCCGAGATCAGAATCAACTTTTAAAAGTAATGACTGATCAATTTCTTGTACTGTTTATTTTATTTCTCTGTCCGATTGTCAACATCTTCGTTATCTATCATTAAAGTGTCTTTGGGTTATTGTGTATAAGGAAGATCACCTGCAGGTTCTCGTTTCGTGTCTGCTTCCTAACACGGCTATCAATCAAGTTGTTGTTGGGTATTCGATTGATTGAGTCAATTAACAAACGAGAACATTTATTTGTTTACCTACATGACCGCTTATAGTTATTTAAATATTTTGTTATTTCACATAATATACTCGCATTCGAAATAAATAATCAAAGCAGCTAGTGATTTATTTATTTATTTATTTATTTATTTATTTATTTATTTATTTATTTATTTATTTATTTATTTATTTATTTATTTATTTATTTATTTATTTATTTATTTATTTATTTATTTATTTATTTATTTATTTATTTATTTATTTATTTATTTATTTATTTATTTATTTAATTATTTATTTATTTATTTATTTAATTTATTTATTTATTTATTTATTTATTTATTTATTTATTTATTTATTTATTTATTTATTTATTTATTTTTATTTATTTATTTATTTTTACATTTACATTTAAATATTGATTACTTCTGATCTTTGATCTTTGATCTTTGATCTTTCCTTACTCTGCAGTCATCCTTCCTAGCACACGGTATCGCAACCGATTTTGGCTGTAAGCTTCCTGCATTCTGCTTGAGAAAAGCGATCTACAAAGCGACGATTGGTTAGTCAACCAACAATGATCTTTGATCTCAAACTCAAGTATAGATTTACAAATTGATTTTTGATTTGTAACACCCAATTATCGATTGACAAATAGATCTTTGATCTCAATCTCAAATATTGACTGACAAATTGATCTTATAAAAATACCAATGAATTTTGCGCAGACTTTTCATCTCTGTTTACACACCTGCCACACAAAGTTGTCAAAGGAAAACTATTCTATTTACTCGATCTTCTTTTCAAAAATGCAGAATCTGACTACATTGTTGTCAAAGGAAACCGTATTCATTACGACCAAAATAATAGTTCAAGGAGCGGTCTGTCCTTCCATAGTAATGATGTGAAACTAATCATCGACTACATTTTGAATAACAGTTATGCATTCTATGGAGGTACATACTACACACAGAAAAAAGGAATTCCTCAGGGAAACAATGCCTCACCACAAATAGCAGATCTTACGTTAGCGGTAATGGAATTTCAATATATTAAGCAGAATGTTAAGCATAATCACCCACTTGCTTATCACCTAAATAGAACATTCCGCTACATTGATGATTTATTACATGTTTCAACCAAAACTATAGAATTTGTAAAAATAACCAAAGAAATGTATCATCATTCGTTACTTTGGAACAAACAAATCATTCGATGACTTCCACCTGTTTTCTAGATCTCAATATCGAGTTAAGGCAGGGTACACCAAAGATTTCGCTCTACAACAAAACTGATGATTATACTTTTAATGTGATAAGATATCCGAATTTCGAATCCAATGTTCCTTTGAAAATAGGATTGAATACCTTCTATGGAGAAGTAGTTAGAATCTTTCGAAACTGTTCCCACAAAGAGGATTTTTTGGAAAGAATAGAATCGCTCACACAGTATTTTACTAATATAGGATATCCAAAACATGTCATTTGTTCTACAATTTTAAGACACTAACAAGGGAAGTCTTTTTAGTCTCAGTGAGACTTTTGAATAAGAGTATTTTTCCTCGATAGGTATAGGAAAAATATGATAGGAGCCAAAAAATTAGCTGCTGCCATGCACTTTCAGATTTTATATAATTAATTTTAATTTTGTAATTTATTTAAAAATGTTGAAAAAATCACAAAACATAGGCGACAAGCGGTATATGAAATAAGGAGCACCTGAAAGAGCCGTGAAAACTTAGCGGCGTCAAAAATAATGCATGCGCACTTGAAAATTGCATTTTCACAAAATTAAAATTAATTATAAAAAATCTGAAAGTGCATGGCAGCAGCTAATTTTTTGGCTCCCATCATATTTAACCTATACCTATCGAGGAAAAATACTCTTATTCAAAAGTCTCACTGAGACATAAAAGACTTCCCTTGTAAGAAAGAATCCCTCAATGTCTATCAAGTACGGCATTCCCAATGCTGAAATTTGCACAATCGTTCTTGGAAATTAATGAAACATCTTATATGCTCTCTTTTGTGGTCTGACTTATTGATTATGGGTGACTAAAATACTACACTCAGACAGCAGACGAGACAGAGGATGGGTAGATCACCAATCGATTTTGCGATTCCCACACTCTCACACCACAGCCCATCCCTTCCCTTATCCACTTCTTTCACTCCAGCATTCTCTATGTCCCATTATCCTTATAAGTTACCACTTAGTTTTCTTTTCTTCTCTTACAATTAGATTTCTCTCATAGGATCATTGCGTGTTGTTCTAGGATACTTGCGCGTTATTTCCTTTTTTAAACATTACTCAAATAATTGTTCTCCTGGGGCTTGCCTACTGACGAGGCCCACCCCCAGGGGAGTGGTCGGTGTCTAGACCAAGGGCCGAAACACCGATCACGATTATCTAGGCTTTTACAAAACTATTAGACTATCTTAATAATAATTTAGCAAATTTGAATTATTGAATATTTGATCTCTCTAACACCCAATTATTGATTGACAAATTGATTTTTGATCTCTGACGCCCACACTGAGAGCAAACTTACCTGGCAAATCGTGACCCCGATACACTTTCCTGGCAAACGGTTATCCAAAACGGTGAATTCTGCCGTTGAATTCCTTTCGCTGAATTCACCATTTGGGGTAATCGTTTGCCAGGAAAGTGTATCGGGGTAACAATTTGCCAGGTAAGTTTGCTCTCAGTGCAATTATTGATTGACAAATTGATCTTTGATCTTTGATGCCTAATTATTGATTGACAAATTGATCTTCGATCTTTCTAAAGTGTTTAGCTGCAATCGATACCATATCAAGCGGCATTTCCATAGTGTCTCGAGATGAAGCCGAATTGTCCACAGTGACTTCCAATGTCAGTTGAACCTACATATGAACAATCAATCGATATCTACAGTATACCTACAGTACTCCCATATCTACAGCATATCTGATTCGTTTCTCGCAAAGACTTCTGAAAGGGGGCAAAAAAATAAATTAAAGATGGAGACCCACGAGTTTTTTCGTAATAAGACTGTTCGGATAGTATGATAGAGATTCATCACACGAATCGAAAGACATATCTGATATTGATTCCCGATATGTTTAAAGCTCACTATGAGCATTGAAAGTACAACTTTCAAGGCATGTAGAGAGTGCTCATCGAATTTGCATACTTTCTCTCTCATTTTCTCATTATTCCTTACGCCAATTACCATATAATATAAACAATAGCCAGCATGCTTATCGTGGTGGGAGTCAGTCATGTCAACTCATGGGTCCCCTTCTTTAAACAGAGCGAATGGGCATTTTATACTATACTTTTAGACTGGTCCGGTGTTCTGAAGTAGTGCCATCATGATAAATCCTAGACAACATCTTGTGGCCTTAAATGTACGTAGGCAATCGATCGCGGATCAATAGAACCGATCTGAAAATGGAAAAAAATCGATATTTCGATTATACAAGAACGATCGTACCATAATTCTCTCTCTCGAATCATACTTCAGCTCAATTCCTATTGGAAGCATTTCTCCGATCTGCGGCAGATGTGGACGCTTGATCACGATCTGATTATTGATCTATGATTATTGATTATCTTTTACCGTTTGTCTCATTTTAAAGGTGATCATTGATCTTTTATCTTTACTTTGATATTATATTCTTATTCTTTTCACTTACTTTCAAGATACGAAGCTCTTAGGCTTATTTAGCTATTGATTATACTCTGTTGCATTTGCCTTATATACGTAAGCCACTCGATAAAAGTGCAAATATAAAGATCGAAGATTGAAAAAATGAGCAAATGGGGTATTAGGATAAAGCAAAGATCTTATTAATTTTCAATCGTTTAATCTATGGTAATCTCTTCTTCTACAGGTATGATCTTCATTTCACCATCGTCGTCGTTGAAGGTCATCAGAAGATCGACGATATCGTTCTGGGGGAGCTGCTGATGAAATAGGATACGTGCGGCTGCTTCCGTATTTTGCTCGTCAAGAGGTCCGTTATCAGGGGTGATATTCTTTTCTCAATTTCGGCATCTGCCGAAATATTTTTCGGCCTTCAAAAATTTATTTCGCACACATGCTATGAGATAGAGTGGTCTGCCGAAAATGAGAACAACGTTCCGAATGCCGAAATGTTGGCGAAATGATTATTATTTTATAAAGGAAAAATTCGGCGCACTTTTTGGAATCCCTAAATATATGAAGGGAGAACAAAGGAATTTCGGCATGTAGTCTTTATTTTGGCTATTCATTTTTCCTCGTGCGGCTTTTATAATAATAATATAATAATATTTATACGTATTCATGAGTAAACAGTGAAACGTGTGATAGAAGTAAAAGAAACGAAATGAATCGAGACAAGAAAATGATGATAAAGATAATGACAATGAAATTCTCACGGGTTAAAGAGTAGAATAATGGACGAATCTTTGGAACAATAGAGACTAAACATAATTGGTTAGGGAAACTCTATTTGATTGCCAGGTTGTACCAAAAGTCTTGCCGCTCTAGGAAAGAAGCTGTAATGTCTATAGTTAAATCTAGATCCGGGGTTGTTAAAGTTGAGTCTGTTTCGTGTGGTATAAGGGCGAAAATAGTGGGATTTTTTATTGGATATTTTATATTTTCCTCTAAGTAGGTTCATGGCTGTCCTCAAATCTACGTGCTCTCTGCGCTTCTCTAAGGACTCTATGCCCAACTGGGTGTTTCTCAGTGCGCTACAGGGCACAGTATCCCAGGTATGGCTGTAACAGCGCATAAATAGCCTTCTTGTGAAATAATTCTGTACTCTTTCGATGACTATTTTGTCGTGCTTTTTGAACGGATTAAAAACTACTGATGCGCTTTCAAGGATTGGTCTTATATATATCGTATATGCATTAAGGAGGACATCCACATTTTTGGTCCTCAGTGCTCGTAGGAGAATATGGCATGCTGTTTTACCTTTCATAGCAATATTTTTACAGTGATCTGTGAAGGTTAAAGATTTCTGAATAATGAAACCCAGGTCTCTGACTAGATCCTTTTGAGTCAAGTTTTGTGACCCGATTGAGTATGTCTTCTTGGTATTAGCTCTACCAAGATGTAGTGAATTGCATTTATGGGCGGCTAGTGGGAGTTGCCAATCATCCGCCCATTTAGTGATGGCATCTATAGCAGACTGTAGGGGAGCGGACGAATTTTCATCCTCAATAGCTTTGAAAATTTTGATATCATCCGCGTACATCCTTGCAATGACACCATTATTTTGGACAAGGGATGGAATTTCTGAGGTATAGATCAGGAAAAGTAAAGGGCCTAATACTGAACCTTGGGGTACACCACTAGTAACGGGCAGTGACTTTGACAATTTGTCGTGTATTCTTACTTGGAAAGTGCGATTTTGGAGATACCCGGCTATCCAATTTGCAGCTCTGGTCGAGAGACCAATCTTGCTTAATTTCAATAAAAGCTTATTGTGCGATACTCTGTCAAAAGCTTTAGCAAAATCAAAATAAATGACATCGACAGGTTTACCATCACTAATAGACGTGGTCCAATGTTCTAGAACCTCAAGCATTTGCATTTCTCGTGATCTTTTCTTTCGAAAACCATATTGCTCATCAGGAAATATTTCTAACGATTCACAGTGATTGATTATTGGTTTGCACAAAAGGCGCTCGAAGATACGGCAGAAAAGGGAAGTTATTGATATCGGACGGTAGTTCATAGGGTCAGAATAGGGAGGCTGTTTCTTGACTGTTGTAATTATGGAGTGACGCCACAAGGAGGGAACAACTCCTGATTCATACGAGATATTGAAAATAATTTCAAGCGCTTCAGAGATTGGAACGGAAATGTTTTTGATGAATGATAAATCGATATTTTCAGGCGTTTTGCAAGAAGACCTTTTCCATTTCTCAATTAGTGCACAAATCTCGTGGAATTGAGGCTCCTGAAAGTTTCCTAAATCAGGGTAGTGTGGTGCGGTAGGAAGGGTACCATTATCAATTGTAAATACGCTCATGAATGCAGAAGCTAGTAGGTTTGCTTTCGCAATGTCATCCATTACTGTCTGACCATTATTGTCTAAAAGGCCTTCTACACCTTTCTCTTTATTCTTACACTTCTTCATGTAACGAAAGAACCTATTCTTATCTTTACTTTCAATAACTCTACGTTCAATTGTCTTTTGGTAGCGAGATAACTCAGAGCGAAATTTCTTGTTTAAGGTTTCAAATGAAAGGGTACTATTGGCGTCATTTGAGGTGATAGACCTCTGCCATGCAACAAAGCGTTTGTGCAAGAGCCTTTCTAAATGGGGTGGGAGCTTTCCATGGATGATATTTATTCTAGCCCATGGTACGTGTATTTCAATTGATTTGTGGATAACTTTTAGGAGTAAATTGTACATGTCGTCGACTGATTTCATCGTTGAAAATAGGCTGGTCCAGTCAACATTTGCAAGCTGTATATTGATCAACGCATAGTCAGCTTTTTTGTAGTCTCTTTTTAGAGTTGATGAAGGAGCTGAGTGTTTTAATGATAATTGGAAAATAATCGTGAAATGGTCAGAGTTTGAAATTGGTGGGTTTATGGTACTAGAGTGAATAAGTCCCGGTTTATTACAAAGGAGAAGATCAAGAGTGTTATTTTTTATATGCGTGGGCTGCAATATAAACTGAGCAAACTTTGCTGCATTACAGAAATCAAGGAATGACTGAGATGGAGAAGTAAGTTTATTTGTTTGGGGCATAGGAAAGATCGACCAATCAATAGAACCGATCTGAAAATGGAAAAAAATCGATATTTCGATTATACAAGAACGATCGTACCATAATTCTCTCTCTCGAATCATACTTCAGCTCAATTCCTATTGGAAGCATTTCTCCGATCTGCGGCAGATGTGGACGCTTGATCACGATCTGATTATTGATCTATGATTATTGATTATCTTTTACCGTTTGTCTCATTTTAAAGGTGATCATTGATCTTTTATCTTTACTTTGATATTATATTCTTATTCTTTTCACTTACTTTCAAGATACGAAGCTCTTAGGCTTATTTAGCTATTGATTATACTCTGTTGCATTTGCCTTATATACGTAAGCCACTCGATAAAAGTGCAAATATAAAGATCGAAGATTGAAAAAATGAGCAAATGGGGTATTAGGATAAAGCAAAGATCTTATTAATTTTCAATCGTTTAATCTATGGTAATCTCTTCTTCTACAGGTATGATCTTCATTTCACCATCGTCGTCGTTGAAGGTCATCAGAAGATCGACGATATCGTTCTGGGGGAGCTGCTGATGAAATAGGATACGTGCGGCTGCTTCCGTATTTTGCTCGTCAAGAGGTCCGTTATCAGGGGTGATATTCTTTTCTCAATTTCGGCATCTGCCGAAATATTTTTCGGCCTTCAAAAATTTATTTCGCACACATGCTATGAGATAGAGTGGTCTGCCGAAAATGAGAACAACGTTCCGAATGCCGAAATGTTGGCGAAATGATTATTATTTTATAAAGGAAAAATTCGGCGCACTTTTTGGAATCCCTAAATATATGAAGGGAGAACAAAGGAATTTCGGCATGTAGTCTTTATTTTGGCTATTCATTTTTCCTCGTGCGGCTTTTATTACATTTTCTATATTTGTGCTTACCCTCAGCGGCGGTTAATTCATTTTATATATTTCAGCTTGCTCCGAGCGGCGTTGTCTCAACATCTAGATCAACCGACAAGCGAAGGGAAGAGCGGGTGAAATGATGAATAAAAATCGAAATGAATGACAAACAATAGTTTTAGGTATTAGGAAGAGAAACGATGGAGAATGAAAGAAAGCAACATAGCCTAGCCCCCCATAAGTTGTCATGCGAATGTCGGTGGTTCATGCGCCTCTTAAACTTGTGTCTTTTGCGAAACAAGTGTGATCATTTTCAACACTTCCTAAGCAGCACGCCGAAAATTTCGGCATTGCCGAAATCGACGAAAGAATACCACCCCTGACAGTATAAAGATATTTGGGTGTGCTCGAGTCTATAGCAGGTGTCCAAGCCCGCGAAGTTAAGTGGGCGGAGCCAAAATCACTATATAAGGGGTACACTCGAATGGACCGGGAAAGATATATATATCGTACATGTAAAAATCATTATATCATGAACGGTGTGAGTGGATCTGAACGGATCAGGCCGATCAAACAAATTATGAGCGATTTTCGTTACTTTGCTTTCATTTTCGTTATTTCTCTTTCTTTTCATTGTTTTTCTCTCGTTTGAATTTACTACATTAAAAGAAATCAGGCCAAAATATTGCTATTTAACAAAAGCACGATTGTTCACGACGAATAAATTGCTCCAATGAACTAAAGTTGACCTATTTATTCAGCGTATAATCGGAACAATTTATTCATCGCGAAGATGATGATTTGTGTTAAATGGCAAAATTTTGGTCTGATTTATTTTAATATAGTAAATTCGAACGAGAGAAAAACAATGAAAAGAAAAAGAAATAACGAAAATGAAAGCAAAGTAACGAAAATCGCTCATAATTTGCTTGATCGGCCTGATTCGTTCAGATCCATTCACACCGTTCATGATACAATGATTTTTACATGTTCGATATATATATATATATATATATATATATATATATATATATATATATAGATCATTTGAAATGTTTAGTAATAGGAACCCATGGTCTAGTGGAGGTCTGCAAGTCTAGGGCCAATCCGAGCGGTTAATCGGCACGTTAATTTCCATACAAAATGACCATTCTGCCCCGTGTTAATCGTTGCGGGATTCAGTCATGCAAACTCAACGGTTTCCTTCTTTAATATAAAACTTGCTCTTTCGGGGAGATATATAAGTACTTTTAGTTCAATCATAAGAGACAATGTACCATTTGATAAATATCGAACAAGCAAGGGTCCGAGAATTCCAAAGTATACGTATGAAATGTGCTGTGTAAAGTTGTGATGGCACAATAAATAGCGAACACACATAACGACAAAACCCGTCTGGCATTCGCCTCTCCATCCCACATCGCGTTCAATTTTCTCGATGGAAGATCAGTTATATTCACTATGGAAATTGGAAAACAAATCATAGGTCGAATTTGACAAGAAGGAAGGAGAAGACGACCATATTCGACCCTAATCGGCTGAATTATGACATTTAAATGTAATATTGTTATTTTCGCTTTTCCAAGAAACGTTAAAATATTAATGTAAAAATAGTGTATTTATGAGTATAAAGCAAAAGATGTGATCTCGGGCGGGCTCGAACCGCCGGCCTTCTGTGTGTTAGACAGATGTGATAACCACTACACCTGTGAGCACAGTCTGTCACTCAAGCCATCCCTTGATAAATCTTCTATTCTAGAAGAAAATGTACGGTGTGTTATTATTTTTTCACTTACAATAGTAATAATTTATTTACGCCCGAGGCGCGACAGTACTTGAAATGAAAAAAAATTGTGATTTGACAGCGATCATTTTTTTCATCAATTTAGGGCTGAATTCATTGATCACCAACAAGAATGAGATATTGGGCGGAGCGTTGGCAGTTTGAAAGGTCGCTTTCCGCAATGGACCACGTATTAATGAGAGAGACGGAAGGCGAAATTGTTCATGACTGTGAATAAAGATAAAAAGAAATGATAAGCAGACTATAATGTGGTGTTAATTTCTTGAAAATGGAATTGTAAATTGTAAAAAGAGTGTTAATTCTGTCCACTTGTAAATAGCATTGTAAAAAGCAAATATCTCTTTTCCTCTGACTAGTTAGAGACTTGAAACTTGGTTTTGGGGTTAGAAACCACGAAAAAAAGGTTATAAACGAAGTTTCAAGTCTCTATCTCTACAAAGAGCGGAGATATTTGCCTTTTACACGATTTTTCAGGAAAAACTCGAACAATCTTGTAAAAAGCTTTTTTTCGTGGTTTCTAACCCAAAAACCAAGTTTCAAGTCTCTAACTAGTCAGAGAACCGAGATATTTGCTTTTTACAATGCTATTTACAAGTGGACAAAATTAACACCCTTTTTACAATTTCCAATTCCATTTACAAGAAATTAACACCACATAAGCAAAATAAACGCGTTCCGATGTTTCGGCCCTCGGTTCTTTTGGGTTGGGCCCCCGTGTTCACTCACTACCAAATGATCTCGTTGTTCTATAACAATTTTGACTTTGTACAACCACACTATTGTTTCTGCTTGAAAATGGTGTAGTGTATGGTATGCGTATACTTTGAAGATAGTGAAAAGGCTGGTACAAAGAACAGAAAATAATTAAATAAACTAAAAGTCGTTTTTTTCCCGCTGCACCGTCAATCCCCATCGGAATTGATTAACGAGCTTGAATAAAAGAGTACCGAATTTTTATGAATATATTTCTCAGTTCAGAATGACTATTGCGTAATAACAGAATTTTTAGTCCGAATGTGTTGGCAAGAATATAATAATACTATATTTCCCAACTTTATCAATCATTGTTATTCTGGTTTCAATCATGCTCATTCATTTATCATATCAGGCTTAAAGCGACACCGAAAGTTAATTTGAAACTCTCCACTCTGGTCGCACTCTCTCGCTTTCTTTGTCTACGAGAGAGTATTGCCAATGCGGTGTGTAAAATTGGCGTTCCTTTAAGTCATGTTAAGTCAGAGTGATCATGTCTGCAATATAATTAGCATATTTTTAGCAACCATTTCACGAATATGAGCAAACTAAGACAACTTATCGAGCAAGCAAATTTCGGTCAGTATTGTATCTTTTTGCTGTATTTAAAAACGCTCTGTTACAGTGGTATCCATGATATTAAACAGTCTGGCATTAATGTTGATTTTGACCAAATCGAGAAAAGATATCAGCCAGTACGGAAAATTTTTGATCATATTTATTATATGTGATACGTCCTTTAGCATACTTCATGTCATTACTCAACCTGTAAGTTTCTTTTGATTTTAAAAGAAGAAATTATCAGCGAAATATGTAATAGTTAAACATGCAAATGTACTCATTAAATTAGATATTAATGAATCTAAAGTAGTTATTAGTAGAGGCGAGATTCACTGTTTCGGCCATTAGGTTCTAGACAGTGAACCTCTACCCAATGGGGTTGGCCATCTTCAGTAGAACCCCCATTGAGTTAGTTTACATAAAAGTTTATTATGATAGTTCTATAGCAAAAGCATGCAAAATCTCATTTCTAATGTTAGTAATAATACAATAACGTGAACGTATACACGAAAACAATACACATCAAAACTGTATGAAAATATTAGTCTAATATTACCAAAATTCATGCATATACAGTACAGCCCGGTCGTGTTTTGTACACATTCTGCGCTGCGCTCCGCAGCGGGGCGCATTTGGACGCATCATTTATTTCCTTTGCGTATGAATATTTTTGAATTCTCAAAGTCTTAATCATGAGTTTCCGTGAAATAAAGTTCTTTGAATGACTAAAGATACTGAAACAAAATTTTTATTAATGAGAAAAAACAATTAAAATGCAAATCACACTGGTCCGAAAATGATGGGTACTGTAAATTTTAAAATAGGTCTTACGGCGATCGTGCGATCGATACGCAATATTACAGTATACCTTTCCAGTAAATTAATAGTGATCATTTTCGGACCAGTGTGATTTGCCTTTTAATTGTTTTTCTCATTAATAAAAATTTTGTTTCAGTTTCTTTAGTCATTAAAAGAACTTTTTATCACGGAAGCTCATGACTAAGACTTTGAGAATTCAAAAATATTCATACGCAAAGGAAATAAATGATGCGTCCAAATGCGCCCCGCTGCGGAGCGCAGTGCAGAATGTGTACAAAACACGACCGGGCTGTACAGTATCTTTTAGCGAAAGTGACACTAATATGTATATTATAATCCATACTTACGTATCCTTGAGCCGAATCGAATGGATCCTTATTCCCTGGGTAGTTGTTCCTCTCATATCGATTGATGCGAGCCGACTGGGGTAGAATGAGAGAAGAATGGATAGAGTGAGAGAGTTTGTCTCTGTTCAGGTAGATCACTAGGTTGCGCAGTCGTTATCGATCGTCTGGGAAGTGGTCTGTCTACTTCTACCTCTTATTGAAAATCTTGGCTATACCAAAGGAAGTTTATCATAGACAACGAATGTATATATCACTATTACTAGTTGCATATTTAATGGATATTGATGGATTAGTATTCAATGTTCTGAATATTCTTTTATGCACTAAGTATATAGGGTAGTCAATAGATACAAAGTACTTTGTCAATGATTTCATTCTGTTCACGAAGTCTTTATATTCAGAACAATTCCTGTATATGCGAATAGTTTCACCATGTAGTGTATTTAGACCAATATTAACAGGAGAATTTGATTGATAATGGGGATATCGAATTACGTTGAATTGATAATTATCTGTTTTATTATAAAGTGAGGTTTTCACTTGACCGCTATTAATTATATCTATTTGTAGATCAAGAAAAGCACAGTTATTATCCTGATTATTAGTTCGTTTTAAAGATAAAGATTTGTGGTATATTTTACTAGTTAATTTTATGAAATCCTTGCATTAACTGGATATATGGAATAGATCATCAATATATCTATACGTTCTATTTAGTGAATATGCTAATGCATGACCAGCTTTGACTTTCTTAGATAGATATTGAAATTCAATTACAGCAAGGGTGAGATCTGCTATTTGTGGCGATGCATTATTTCCTTGTGGTATTCCTCGTTCTTGTTTGTAATATGTTCCACCATAAAAAGCATAACTGTTCTTTAATATATAATCCAACATAAGTTTGATATCATTTTTGTGATAAGTGATGCCTTTTTCTAAACTATTAGTTTTATCATAACGAACATAGGTTCCTTGAACATTGATGAATTCTGAATTAGCATTTTTGAATAGTAAATCAATGAGATAATATAATTTTTCTTTAACAACTTTATGTGGTAAGTTAGTAAATAGTGATGCAAAATCAGCACAGAATATCTCATTTTTCCCGTTTTTAAAACCGTTTAACACTTTAAAAGTATTTTGAACAGAGAAGTAAACGTTAATCCCATTATGTCTAGAAGTAAAGTTACAGTATGATTTAAAGTGGTTTTGTAAGAACTTATGGATTCTTTGAAGTCGAATTGATAATGGTTTAAGACTACTATTAGGTTGAGTCATAAGTCTTGTCGCATTTTAGAGGGGTATATTTGTGCCATCACTGCTCATTCGTACGTTATCAATTACCCTGTCCGTTCTGGCACTAATTAAGTCACTACTACTACTCTTTGAGCGTACTAGTGAATTGTGCCTACCTCAAGTCTAGTAGCTGAAACGCCTCTTCAATTCGTTCCCAGTTTTGTGCACATGTGACACGTCACGTTGTTTTCTTCCTATTCTAGCTCAGACATCCCGATGCCCACATCCGTATGGCGGTACCATACAACACTAAGGCCCCTAGTACGCACACTATGCAACATTGGTTCAAACGCTTCGAAGAAGGGAGTACGACGTCAAAGATCCGGAAGGCCCCCGAGCTGTACTTGGACATGCTGGAGCATCACGTCCAAGCGGACACCGATTCTACCACCCGTTATACGGCGACGAGTCTTAGGGTAAGCCAACCCACCATCGTTGGTTGCCTACAGGATCTTGGCAAGGTCCAGAATTTGGGTCGATGGTTACCCCACCAACTGTCGGACAGTTGGTGGACAACCGTGCGGACCAGTGTCTGAATCTAATTTCGTACGCTCGTACAACGGCTTGGATCGACGGGATCATGACTGGAGATGAAAAGTGGATCCCTTAAGACAACGTAGTCCTCTGGGCTTAGTGGATCGATCGAGATGAGCAGCCCAATTTCATCGCAAAATACGAACTTCACCAGAAAAAGATCATGCTGTCTGAATGGTGGGGCAGAGGCGGTTTGCTGCATTGGGAGCTGCTCCCTCAGGGGTCGGCTATAATGGTCGCGGTATACTCTCGCCAACTACAGACCCTGAGGTCTAGGGTCCCCTCCGTTCCCTGGCTGCTCGACCGGATTCACTTCCAGCACGACAACGCCCGACCCCATGAGGCAAGGAGGATAAAAAAGGCCATGTTGGACCTTGGCTGGCACGTCGTCCCCCAGCCGTACTATTAGCCCGACTTGGCTCCTAGCGATTACCACTTGTTTTTCGACATGTAGTGCACTCTCGGGGGAGTACACTTAAATAATCAGCTGGATGTCGAAATCTGGCTGACCAACTACTTTGCCTCCTAGCAGCCGTCCTTCTAGGAGTACAGTATCCACAAGCTACACGAACTTTGGAGGAAGTGTGTCGACGCAGACGGCGCTTAGTTTGATTGATTTGCTTTTGCCGAGATAAAGTTATTTAAATTTGTTTAAAGTGCCAAAAATGCGACAAGACTTATGACTCAACCTAATATTATGTGCACCAGTGATAAATCGGAATTTTATGGGTGTTTTGTGCATTTTCGGTATTCCGTATATACGAGGGAGAGCACATTCCATATTTCTGGGAATTGACATACTGAGTGTGAACTGTAAGTGATCTTTGATCTTTGATTCGTAATCGAGGTCATTAACTTGTACATAAGTTCTTTCATTACCATTGGATGTATTCATCTCTTGTTCCATCATCATGATATATAACTTTTTACGAGTGAATGCATAATTTCCAGATGCTTTGTCTACCATAGTAATTATAAAGTCATTTTTTAATTGTTTTAACTGATCAGTATATCGTGTTACGTCTTTTGCGTCAATATTTAAATTCAATTTATTAAGCTTTTCCTTTAGTCTAGGAATAATATGTTCAATGACTTTATTGACAGTGGCATTGATCAAAGTCGGCGATTTTCGGTGTTTCTTTCCGACAATTGATACAGTGTTCTCTATTGAAACAGTAATATCGTTGATTACTTTGCTGACAGTAGTAGGTCTTTGTATTCTATATATAGTGCCTTTCATGAATATATTAGCTAGTTCTTTATTTTGTATGATATCAATGTTACCAGTACATACATGTCCATAATGTTTATCAACATATCTGTGATATTTGAAACAAGAACAAGGAGAAGACAATATCCTATCTATATCATGTCTAGTTAGGGTTTTGAGAAAATGTCCGTAATTGCAGAATATTGAAGATACTGGATTATCTAAAGAATATGAAAGTTGAATTCTCGTTTTATCGTCTTCTGTAAGAGTTGTAAATGAATCTTTTATGGTTGCTGAGTTCATCATCTTGCTCAAACCTATTTTCTCCATGAATTTTCCCAAAAATGGTAGTTTCAAAATGACCTTGTTACTGTTATCATATTGTCTCTCCTTGAAATTTCTCCAGTAGTGAGGACATACAACGCTATATATTTTGTATTTCATTTCATGTGATAACTGACTAAACTCGTTAGTTGCTGTAAATATTTCTATCCTGGAAAGAGTATGATGTGGCAGTTTTCTACTGTACATAAAAAGTTCTCTTGTTTCGATAATTTCTATTTCACGAACGATTTCTTCAATAGATTTGGTACATTTGTATTTTGGCTTTCTCCGTTTTCTATTTTGAGCTCTATTACCACGGTTTTTAATGTTTCCTTCAATATGTAGAGAGTAATATGGATGAGATCGTTTCTCCAATGGATTAATACCTTCTGAAATGTATCCAAAGTTTTTAATTGAGTCATTCAGTCCAAGTGGATATATACTGTTTAGTGCTTTAATTCATAGTAATTCTTTTTCTCGGAGTTCACTCTTGCCCTTTCCGTAGTCTAATATATCGATTGTGAAAGATTCTTTATCATGACCAACTTCTTTGAAATGTCTACTTAGAAAGGTTTTCAATTTGTTGTTTGAAAAGGAGTAACGATGTTGACTCATTCTTGCTTTGACAGTTTGAGTAGTTTCTCCAACATATTGCATACCACAAATTTCACAACTGATCATATATATTACATTCTTTGATTTACATGATAGATTTTCAGGTTTATTTGTGAGGAAAACGTCATTAGTAATGTTACTAAGAGCTGCAGTCTTCCATTTCATTTTAGGACAGATAACACATCTTGCTTTATTACACGACGATCCTGTATGATCTGAATAATTTCCCAGTGAGATAATACTTTTTCCTTCTTCCCGGCTCAGTATCTTATAGAGAGTTAATGGAGAGGAGGCTGTTTTTGCGCTAGGTTTTGCGAGCTGGTTAAGGGATGCTCATCCCGAGGCTTTGTGGGCCGGTCGAACGGACAATTAGGTGGGACTGCCACCAAGGTGCGACTCCCTAAATAGGGAACCTCTACTAGCCGGACCGCTTTACACCCCCACACTCCGCCCGACCTTTCGTCGGTGTTGTAGGGTGGTCACTGCCGTCCTTATCAATAAAATATTATGTATATGTATAGTTTATTATAGAGATATAAGCTAGGTTGTATAGTTACTCAAGTAAAATGAGCTGAGTGATTAATAAAAAGTTTATTATAAAAGAAAGGAGTTCAAAATGCAGTCAAACAAAAGAGCGATGCATAGGTTGTTACGATTAACTAGTCTAGAGGGGGTTTTGACAAACTGATTTGTCATAATGTTTTATTTGGGAAGAAGTATGTTGTATAAATCTAGACAGTTGTGCTACTGGGAATTATAATAAGCAAATGATGTGGAAAAACGTGATACCGTTATGTTATTAGTGAATGCGAATGTGTGTTGTGTGTTTAACAATTAAAACGAATGAAACTTGATATCTATTTGTATGAAAAAAAATAATAACAATGAATAGGTTGATAAGGATAAATAGTGATTAATGATAATCCCCACCATCTGTGGAGCGGAGCTAGGCTCTCACATACACACAGAACGGAGGAGACATAGACAAATTATCAGCGAAATATGTATAAAATGAATAAAGCTTTACCATATTCATTTTATACTTCTTTCTGTCTGATTCAGGCTATCGCACAATCAGTAAAGATTGTTATATTGATTAATAAAAAATCATTTCCAGGTGGTTATTATTAATGCTAACATTCTCATCGTATACGGTTCCGGAATAGTACACGATATTAGAGTGATTTCATTGTATTGCGGAGTTGTTACCGTCAGTTTTCTTATTCTAACCGTCCACTTCATGTATAGAGCCGCTGTCATCAGCAGGTTCAGACATGCAATAGACAAAAAAATGTTATTATTTGCAATTAGCGTGTCAAATTTCGTTGTGAGAAACACCAATATCATCATCGTGAGCATGTTTATTGCTATAATGGGCGAAATAGCACTGTGGTTTCTCTTGTGCTCTCGCTACTTGAGATACACGAAAGAGTAAGTGATAGGACGAAAGAGTAAGCCATCGTTACATTTACCTTACGTGCCTAAGAGGTAACTCTCACCGCAGAATCTCCGTCGTTACGGCGGAGGTTACGGCGTAGGCACGTAAGGCAAATGTAACGATGCAGAAAACATCATCGGTCTTGATTAACACGCACATCTAACAGATATGATCCGTATCTATTTGGAATTCTGAACGATCGAGACATCGACCCCCAACAAATCTATAATGACTCAATTATCTACGTTGGCATCGTATGCTATTCTTACATTATCAGTATATTTATATACATTATATTCGTATACATATTCGTATATTCGTATACATTGAACATATACTATCAATAAGTTCATTTCTCGAATAGATCGACGGACAACTTAACATTCACGTATTTCTGGCCGTGGCTTTCATAGGCCTTGTCTCCATTATTATTATCATTATATGTTGCATAAAGTATGTCCACAACAAAATAATCCATCCAGAAAACGATGATAACGTTGTTGCAGAATTGTCAGAGCTCTTAAATCAGCGATTAATAGCACATATTGGCAACATCTGCATCGTCAACTATTTGTTGCCCTTCTCATACAGGTTTCAAAGACTACTTATTAAAATATTATGTAGAATCTTTCAGCTACTAGTACCATGCATAGTGTTGTACATTCCATGCTTTGTCGCACTCGCGTTACCCTTCACACCACACAATTCAATCACTATTCCATCGTATGCCGTACCGCTCGCTTACCCAATCTTTCCTACAGGTACGCACAACAAATAGTAGATGTCTTTCTAAATTCACATTTTTTAAATGTTCCAATAGCATCATGTGTTTTTGGGCACTAGGTCGGATGAGAACCGATGAATAAGAAACGAAAACTATTTGTACATGAAAGGCAAGTGTTAATGAATAGACAAAGTATGCCAATGTTTATTTATCATCCAGTTGGTTCTTATTCATCGATTCTCATCCGACATAGCGCCTGTTTCTGTGATTTTATTGTTGAATAAGCTTTCAGTCGACCCACTGGTCATTATTCTCTTCATTTCCGACTACAGAAACGCGGTTATTAATTATTTTCACAGAAGCAAAATACTTTTACTCAACTACGGAGTACAGGTATCCGGGGAATATCGAACTTCGATACACCAAGAATCTTTAAAACATCGTATGAGAGCATGTCTGAGGGAATTGACATTCTGACCGGGGGTGGTGACATAGCGAAAAATAAATATTTTTGTTTGATGTGGAATAAAATAGTACACTGCCAGGTGACCTCAGCCACACATATGAGAAAGTTTGATTTTGTGTCTGAAGGTTACTGTAAGTGAAAATGCTCATTTGGTCGAAAAAATTATTTCGGTTCCCAAGCATCCGATCGACTCGGGAGTGGTACCAATCGATTCCTCGAGCGAATACAAGCAACTTTTACTCCGATCGCTTTTTAGTCAGGACTACGAAGAATCGAGATATTACGAAAATAAACTTTTGAACATTAATTTCTATGCGACGGTTCTCTAGGAGGAAGAAATTAAATTTGCTTAAATCGTTCTACACTTAATTACCTACCTTATATTTAAATATGAAGGCAAACAAACCTGGTCAAATTTGGTTACGAAAGCAAAATATGGCAGCAACTCGGTAAAAAAGTCACTTCACGATCCTTAGTGCGCTTGTCATACTGTAGACACCTGTCTATTTTCACGGCTCTATGACCGGACTCCCCCTATAGGTTTAATTTATTTCGTTTTTACATGTTTTTTTACTTAAAATTAAAACACACACTAGGGGGAAAACATTTAAAAACGGAATAAATTGAGCAAGAATAAACCAATTAATGGGGCGGGGTATAGAGCCGTGAATAAGACAATATGCTCTGGCGTTTGAATCCATGCATGATTCAAGTAAAATTCGTGCAATTAATGATAAGATATAAAAGTAGCATGGAAAATACTCGAATCATGCATGGGTTATCCGTGATCATGCGTGGATTTTGAGACTCCATGCAAGATCACGGAAAATCTATACACGATCACAAAGAATCCATGTATGATATCGAACCGTGGATATCCCATGTATTATCATGCATTTCATGTCGAATTATGCATGATCATACTCGTATCCGTGATCATTCATGATTTCAACACCAGAGTGACAAGGCACCAAAATAATATCGTGAAGTAGTCTTAGACTGAGTCACGGTCATATTTTGCGTCCAAATACAAACTTGACCTCTTTTGTTGGTCTTCATATTTTAATATAAGGTTTGGTATTAGATGTAGAACGATTTAAACATATTTACTTTCTTCCTTCTTTAAAAAGGTTCTATAGCAATTAGTGCCCTGTCATATTTTCTTATTCACGGCTCTATACCCCGCCCCATTAATTGGTTTATTCTTGCTCAATTTATTCCGTTTTTAAATGTTTTCCCCCTAGTGTGTGTTTTAATTTTAAGTAAAAAAACATGTAAAAACGAAATAAATTAAACCTATAGGGGGAGTCCGGTCATAGAGCCGTGAAAATAGACAGGTGTCTACAGTATGACAAGCGCACTAAGGATCGTGAAGTGACTTTTTTTACCGAGTTGCTGCCATATTTTGCTTTCGTAACCAAATTTGACCTGGTTTGTTTGCCTTCATATTTAAATATAAGGTAGGTAATTAAGTGTAGAACGATTTAAGCAAATTTAATTTCTTCCTCCTAGAGAACCGTCGCATAGAAATTAACGTTCAAAAGTTTATTTTCGTAATATCTCGATTCTTCGTAGTCCTGACTAAAAAGCGATCGGAGTAAAAGTTGCTTGTATTCGCTCGAGGAATCGATTGGTACCACTCCCGAGTCGATCGGATGCTTGGGAACCGAAATAATTTTTTCGACCAAATGAACATTTTCGCTTACAGTAACCTTCAGACACAAAATCAAACTTTCTCATATGTGTGGCTGAGGTCACCTGGCAGTGTACTATTTTATTCCACATCAAACAAAAATATTTATTTTTCGCTATGTCACCTCATATGTAAGTTCCCTCAGACAGGCTCTCGTATACACTTCTTAAGAGCGCTGTGACAACAACTTCGTCCCCGAGGGTAGAGGCACGATACTAACAATTACATTCAGTGATTTCCTATGCATCTCCGAATATGTTTAAAACGCACTCTCCCTAACAGCGAAGGGGTAGCGACAGAGGGAGGGCACAAAGTTTCAAAATCATCCTAGACCATTCATATTTGGCGGTTAGAGTCCCTAGGGGTGGGATACACTTCAGCCAAAAAATTGGCCCGAATTATCTATTTTTGATCTACCAAAAGTGAAAAACTCAAATTAATTTTTTCGAATCGTGTCATATATCATTCGAAAGAGCGTTGAAAGTTATGTAAAACTGACAAGTTTCAAGAGATTTCGTTCATTGGTTTTTGAGAAAAATCCGATGTTATGAAAAAAGGCCAGGTTTTTTTTTCCTTTGGTTAAATAGCAGACCACTTTCCCGAAAACTCTTATACCTGCCCAGTTGATATCTTATGTAAAATTAGACGGGCTATCCGAATAACACACTCATTTTAACCATCTCGGTTCCGGAACATGACATATTGGCAAAAAACTAGCGGATTTTAGCGTTACAATCGTCGACGCAGGTTCGATTCCGGCCTCGGGTCAAAATTTTTGCAAACTTTTTTTAGCTCCGTTTTGGCTTCTAATCATCTTTTTTCGATGTTTAGGACTGTTCTAATTGGTTTTGATAACACATCACATGATTTCAAGTTATTTAAGAGAGATGGCCGTTAAGACTCGACCACCCCCCGGACACGTGCGCTAGCAATGAGAACTGGGAGACCATACTTAGGTGTTAGGAGTGCCCTCGGCCCTTATTACACAAAACTGCTGAAATTTCCTGCTTGTGCCCTCAGGCTATTAGAAAAATTAAATTAATTTAAGTGCGAAAACGTTTAAAAATCATAATTTCTCAAATTGTTGAGATGAAGTCTAAATACCATCTGCGATGCGTCTAGAGTACACAGTGCTTGCTAATTCACTATTAGCATCGAATGTGCGTTGATTCCTAAACCACTTTTTTGACACAAAATTTTAGTTTTTTCGGACAAATCATCCCTTGTTTTAGTGAGTGCCCAAAATTTCCGACCAGGTATTGTAGCCTAAGCAATTCTGCATTGATTTAACTTAAAACTGGGTTCTACCCTATCGACCATTTTGTCGAATTTTTCGCTCAAACTTCCGTTATCGATGGTTTTCCCGAACAAATGCTGTATTTTGCTTAGGCTACAATACCTGGTCGGAAATTTTGGGCACTCACTAAAACAAGGGATGATTTGTCCGAAAAAACTAAAATTTTGTGTCAAAAAAGTGGTTTAGGAATCAACGCACATTCGATGCTAATAGTGAATTAGCAAGCACTGTGTACTCTAGACGCATCGCAGATGGTATTTAGACTTCATCTCAACAATTTGAGAAATTATGATTTTTAAACGTTTTCGCACTTAAATTAATTTAATTTTTCTAATAGCCTGAGGGCACAAGCAGGAAATTTCAGCAGTTTTGTGTAATAAGGGCCGAGGGCACTCCTAACACCTAAGTATGGTCTCCCAGTTCTCATTGCTAGCGCACGTGTCCGGGGGGTGGTCGAGTCTTAACGGCCATCTCTCTTAAATAACTTGAAATCATGTGATGTGTTATCAAAACCAATTAGAACAGTCCTAAACATCGAAAAAAGATGATTAGAAGCCAAAACGGAGCTAAAAAAAGTTTGCAAAAATTTTGACCCGAGGCCGGAATCGAACCTGCGTCGACGATTGTAACGCTAAAATCCGCTAGTTTTTTGCCAATATGTCATGTTCCGGAACCGAGATGGTTAAAATGAGTGTGTTATTCGGATAGCCCGTCTAATTTTACATAAGATATCAACTGGGCAGGTATAAGAGTTTTCGGGAAAGTGGTCTGCTATTTAACCAAAGGAAAAAAAACCTGGCCTTTTTTCATAACATCGGATTTTTCTCAAAAACCAATGAACGAAATCTCTTGAAACTTGTCAGTTTTACATAACTTTCAACGCTCTTTCGAATGATATATGACACGATTCGAAAAAATTAATTTGAGTTTTTCACTTTTGGTAGATCAAAAATAGATAATTCGGGCCAATTTTTTGGCTGAAGTGTATCCCACCCCTAGGGACTCTAACCGCCAAATATGAATGGTCTAGGATGATTTTGAAACTTTGTGCCCTCCCTCTGTCGCTACCCCTTCGCTGTTAGGGAGAGTGCGTTTTAAACATATTCGGAGATGCATAGGAAATCACTGAATGTAATTGTTAGTATCGTGCCTCTACCCTCGGGGACGAAGTTGTTGTCACAGCGCTCTTAAGAAGTGTATACGATGTTTTAAAGATTCTTGGTGTATCGAAGTTCGATATTCCCCGGATACCTGTACTCCGTAGTTGAGTAAAAGTATTTTGCTTCTGTGAAAATAATTAATAACCGCGTTTCTGTAGTCGGAAATGAAGAGAATAATGACCAGTGGGTCGACTGAAAGCTTATTCAACAATAAAATCACAGAAACAGGCGCTATGGCGGATGAGAATCGATGAATAAGAACCCACTGGATGATAAATAAACATTGGCATACTTTGTCTATTCATTAACACTTGCCTTTCATGTACAAATAGTTTTCGTTTCTCATTCATCGGTTCTCATCCGACCTAGTGCCCAAAAACACATGATGCTATTGGAACATTTAAAAAATGTGAATTTAGAAAGACATCTACTATTTGCTGTGCGTACCTGTAGGAAAGATTGAGTAAGCGAGCTAATACCAAACCTTATATTAAAATATGAAGACCAACAAAAGAGGTCAAGTTTGTATTTGGACGCAAAATATGACCGTGACTCAGTCTAAGACTACTTCACGATATTATTTTGGTGCCTTGTCACTCTGGTGTTGAAATCCATGAATGATCACGGATACGAGTATGATCATGCATAATTCGACATGAAATGCATGATAATACATGGGATATCCACGGTTCGATATCATACATGGATTCTTTGTGATCGTGTATAGATTTTCCGTGATCTTGCATGGAGTCTCAAAATCCACGCATGATCACGGATAACCCATGCATGATTCGAGTATTTTCCATGCTACTTTTATATCTTATCATTAATTGCACGAATTTTACTTGAATCATGCATGGATTCAAACGCCAGAGCATATTGTCTTATTCACGGCTCTATACCCCG
This sequence comes from Parapristionchus giblindavisi, assembly GCA_943737045.1. Taxonomy (NCBI): domain Eukaryota; kingdom Metazoa; phylum Nematoda; class Chromadorea; order Rhabditida; family Diplogasteridae; genus Parapristionchus; species Parapristionchus giblindavisi. Next base: position 106,422 of record CALSFV010000323.1, on the reverse strand, counting down.
CCCCATTAATTGGTTTATTCTTGCTCAATTTATTCCGTTTTTAAATGTTTTCCCCCTAGTGTGTGTTTTAATTTTAAGTAAAAAAACATGTAAAAACGAAATAAATTAAACCTATAGGGGGAGTCCGGTCATAGAGCCGTGAAAATAGACAGGTGTCTACAGTATGACAAGCGCACTAAGGATCGTGAAGTGACTTTTTTACCGAGTTGCTGCCATATTTTGCTTTCGTAACCAAATTTGACCAGGTTTGTTTGCCTTCATATTTAAATATAAGGTAGGTAATTAAGTGTAGAACGATTTAAGCAAATTTAATTTCTTCCTCCTAGAGAACCGTCGCATAGAAATTAACGTTCAAAAGTTTATTTTCGTAATATCTCGATTCTTCGTAGTCCTGACTAAAAAGCGATCGGAGTAAAAGTTGCTTGTATTCGCTCGAGGAATCGATTGGTACCACTCCCGAGTCGATCGGATGCTTGGGAACCGAAATAATTTTTTCGACCAAATGAGCATTTTCACTTACAGTAACCTTCAGACACAAAATCAAACTTTCTCATATGTGTGGCTGAGGTCACCTGGCAGTGTACTATTTTATTCCACATCAAACAAAAATATTTATTTTTCGCTATGTCACCACCCCCGGTCAGAATGTCAATTCCCTCAGACATGCTCTCATACGATGTTTTAAAGATTCTTGGTGTATCGAAGTTCGATATTCCCCGGATACCTGTACTCCGTAGTTGAGTAAAAGTATTTTGCTTCTGTGAAAATAATTAATAACCGCGTTTCTGTAGTCGGAAATGAAGAGAATAATGACCAGTGGGTCGACTGAAAGCTTATTCAACAATAAAATCACAGAAACAGGCGCTATGTCGGATGAGAATCGATGAATAAGAACCAACTGGATGATAAATAAACATTGGCATACTTTGTCTATTCATTAACACTTGCCTTTCATGTACAAATAGTTTTCGTTTCTTATTCATCGGTTCTCATCCGACCTAGTGCCCAAAAACACATGATGCTATTGGAACATTTAAAAAATGTGAATTTAGAAAGACATCTACTATTTGTTGTGCGTACCTGTAGGAAAGATTGAGTAAGCGAGCGGTACGGCATACGATGGAATAGTGATTGAATTGTGTGGTGTGAAGGGTAACGCGAGTGCGACAAAGCATGGAATGTACAACACTATGCATGGTACTAGTAGCTGAAAGATTCTACATAATATTTTAATAAGTAGTCTTTGAAACCTGTATGAGAAGGGCAACAAATAGTTGATGATGCAGATGTTGCCAATATGTGCTATTAATCGCTGATTTAAGAGCTCTGACAATTCTGCAACAACGTTATCATCGTTTTCTGGATGGATTATTTTGTTGTGGACATACTTTATGCAACATATAATGATAATAATAATGGAGACAAGGCCTATGAAAGCCACGGCCAGAAATACGTGAATGTTAAGTTGTCCGTCGATCTATTCGAGAAATGAACTTATTGATAGTATATGTTCAATGTATACGAATATACGAATATGTATACGAATATAATGTATATAAATATACTGATAATGTAAGAATAGCATACGATGCCAACGTAGATAATTGAGTCATTATAGATTTGTTGGGGGTCGATGTCTCGATCGTTCAGAATTCCAAATAGATACGGATCATATCTGTTAGATGTGCGTGTTAATCAAGACCGATGATGTTTTCTGCATCGTTACATTTGCCTTACGTGCCTACGCCGTAACCTCCGCCGTAACGACGGAGATTCTGCGGTGAGAGTTACCTCTTAGGCACGTAAGGTAAATGTAACGATGGCTTACTCTTTCGTCCTATCACTTACTCTTTCGTGTATCTCAAGTAGCGAGAGCACAAGAGAAACCACAGTGCTATTTCGCCCATTATAGCAATAAACATGCTCACGATGATGATATTGGTGTTTCTCACAACGAAATTTGACACGCTAATTGCAAATAATAACATTTTTTTGTCTATTGCATGTCTGAACCTGCTGATGACAGCGGCTCTATACATGAAGTGGACGGTTAGAATAAGAAAACTGACGGTAACAACTCCGCAATACAATGAAATCACTCTAATATCGTGTACTATTCCGGAACCGTATACGATGAGAATGTTAGCATTAATAATAACCACCTGGAAATGATTTTTTATTAATCAATATAACAATCTTTACTGATTGCGCGATAGCCTGAATCAGACAGAAAGAAGTATAAAATGAATATGGTAAAGCTTTATTCATTTTATACATATTTCGCTGATAATTTGTCTATGTCTCCTCCGTTCTGTGTGTATGTGAGAGCCTAGCTCCGCTCCACAGATGGTGGGGATTATCATTAATCACTATTTATCCTTATCAACCTATTCATTGTTATTATTTTTTTTTCATACAAATACATATCAAGTTTCATTCGTTTTAATTGTTAAACACACAACACACATTCGCATTCACTAATAACATAACGGTATCACGTTTTTCCACATCATTTGCTTATTATAATTCCCAGTAGCACAACTGTCTAGATTTATACAACATACTTCTTCCCAAATAAAACATTATGACAAATCAGTTTGTCAAAACCCCCCTCTAGACTAGTTAATCGTAACAACCTATGCATCGCTCTTTTGTTTGACTGCATTTTGAACTCCTTTCTTTTATAATAAACTTTTTATTAATCACTCAGCTCATTTTACTTGAGTAACTATACAACCTAGCTTATATCTCTATAATAAACTATACATATACATAATATTTTATTGATAAGGACGGCAGTGACCACCCTACAACACCGACGAAAGGTCGGGCGGAGTGTGGGGGTGTAAAGCGGTCCGGCTAGTAGAGGTTCCCTATTTAGGGAGTCGCACCTTGGTGGCAGTCCCACCTAATTGTCCGTTCGACCGGCCCACAAAGCCTCGGGATGAGCATCCCTTAACCAGCTCGCAAAACCTAGCGCAAAAACAGCCTCCTCTCCATTAACTCTCTATAAGATACTGAGCCGGGAAGAAGGAAAAAGTATTATCTCACTGGGAAATTATTCAGATCATACAGGATCGTCGTGTAATAAAGCAAGATGTGTTATCTGTCCTAAAATGAAATGGAAGACTGCAGCTCTTAGTAACATTACTAATGACGTTTTCCTCACAAATAAACCTGAAAATCTATCATGTAAATCAAAGAATGTAATATATATGATCAGTTGTGAAATTTGTGGTATGCAATATGTTGGAGAAACTACTCAAACTGTCAAAGCAAGAATGAGTCAACATCGTTACTCCTTTTCAAACAACAAATTGAAAACCTTTCTAAGTAGACATTTCAAAGAAGTTGGTCATGATAAAGAATCTTTCACAATCGATATATTAGACTACGGAAAGGGCAAGAGTGAACTCCGAGAAAAAGAATTACTATGAATTAAAGCACTAAACAGTATATATCCACTTGGACTGAATGACTCAATTAAAAACTTTGGATACATTTCAGAAGGTATTAATCCATTGGAGAAACGATCTCATCCATATTACTCTCTACATATTGAAGGAAACATTAAAAACCGTGGTAATAGAGCTCAAAATAGAAAACGGAGAAAGCCAAAATACAAATGTACCAAATCTATTGAAGAAATCGTTCGTGAAATAGAAATTATCGAAACAAGAGAACTTTTTATGTACAGTAGAAAACTGCCACATCATACTCTTTCCAGGATAGAAATATTTACAGCAACTAACGAGTTTAGTCAGTTATCACATGAAATGAAATACAAAATATATAGCGTTGTATGTCCTCACTACTGGAGAAATTTCAAGGAGAGACAATATGATAACAGTAACAAGGTCATTTTGAAACTACCATTTTTGGGAAAATTCATGGAGAAAATAGGTTTGAGCAAGATGATGAACTCAGCAACCATAAAAGATTCATTTACAACTCTTACAGAAGACGATAAAACGAGAATTCAACTTTCATATTCTTTAGATAATCCAGTATCTTCAATATTCTGCAATTACGGACATTTTCTCAAAACCCTAACTAGACATGATATAGATAGGATATTGTCTTCTCCTTGTTCTTGTTTCAAATATCACAGATATGTTGATAAACATTATGGACATGTATGTACTGGTAACATTGATATCATACAAAATAAAGAACTAGCTAATATATTCATGAAAGGCACTAAATATAGAATACAAAGACCTACTACTGTCAGCAAAGTAATCAACGATATTACTGTTTCAATAGAGAACACTGTATCAATTGTCGGAAAGAAACACCGAAAATCGCCGACTTTGATCAATGCCACTGTCAATAAAGTCATTGAACATATTATTCCTAGACTAAAGGAAAAGCTTAATAAATTGAATTTAAATATTGACGCAAAAGACGTAACACGATATACTGATCAGTTAAAACAACTAAAAAATGACTTTATAATTACTATGGTAGACAAAGCATCTGGAAATTATGCATTCACTTGTAAAAAGTTATATCTCATGATGATGGAACAGGAGATGAATACATCCAATGGTAATGAGAGAACTTATGTTCAAGTTAATGACCTTGATTACGAATCAAAGATCAAAGATCACTTACAGTTCACACTCAGTATGTTAATTCCCAGAAATATGGAATGTGCTCTCCCTCGTATATACGGAATACCGAAAATGCACAAAACACCCATAAAATTCCGATTTATCACTGGTGCACATAATAGTAGTCTTAAACCATTATCAATTCGACTTCAAAGAATCCATAAGTTCTTACAAAACCACTTTAAATCATACTGTAACTTTACTTCTAGACATAATGGGATTAACGTTTACTTCTCTGTTCAAAATACTTTTAAAGTGTTAAACGGTTTTAAAAACATTACAAACGGGAAAAATGAGATATTCTGTGCTGATTTTGCATCACTATTTACTAACTTACCACATAAAGTTGTTAAAGAAAAATTATATTATCTCATTGATTTACTATTCAAAAATGCTAATTCAGAATTCATCAATGTTCAAGGAACCTATGTTCGTTATGATAAAACTAATAGTTTAGAAAAAGGCATCACTTATCACAAAAATGATATCAAACTTATGTTGGATTATATATTAAAGAACAGTTATGCTTTTTATGGTGGAACATATTACAAACAAGAACGAGGAATACCACAAGGAAATAATGCATCGCCACAAATAGCAGATCTTACCCTTGCTGTAATGGAATTTCAATATCTATCTAAGAAAGTCAAAGCTGGTCATGCATTAGCATATTCACTAAATAGAACGTATAGATATATTGATGATCTATTCCATATATCCAGTAAATGCAAGGATTTCATAAAATTAACTAGTAAAATATACCACAAATCTTTATCTTTAAAACGAACTAATAATCAGGATAATAACTGTGCTTTTCTTGATCTACAAATAGATATAATTAATAGCGGTCAAGTGAAAACCTCACTTTATAATAAAACAGATAATTATCAATTCAACGTAATTCGATATCCCCATTATCAATCAAATACTCCTGTTAATATTGGTCTAAATACACTACATGGTGAAACTATTCGCATATACAGGAATTGTTCTGAATATAAAGACTTCGTGAACAGAATGAAATCATTGACAAAGTACTTTGTATCTATTGACTACCCTATATACTTAGTGCATAAAAGAATATTCAGAACATTGAATACTAATCCATCAATATCCATTAAATATGCAACTAGTAATAGTAATATATGCATTCGTTGTCTATGATAAACTTCCTTTGGTATAGCCAAGATTTTCAATAAGAGGTAGAAGTATACAGACCACTTCCCAGACGATCGATAACGACTGCGCAACCTAGTGATCTACCTGAACAGAGACAAACATGCGCCTCTCTCACTCTATCCATTCTTCTCTCATTCTACCCCAGTCGGCTCGCATCAATCGATATGAGAGGAACAACTACCCAGGGAATAAGGATCCATTCGATTCGGCTCAAGGATACGTAAGTATGGATTATAATATACATATTAGTGTCACTTTCGCTAAAAGATATATGCATGAATTTTGGTAATATTAGACTAATATTTTCATACAGTTTTGATGTGTATTGTTTTCATGTATACGTTCACGTTATTGTATTATTACTAACATTAGAAATGAGATTTTGCATGCTTTTGCTATAGAACTATCATAATAAACTTTTTATGTAAACTAACTCAATGGGGGTTCTACTGAAGATGGCCAACCCCATTGGGTAGAGGTTCACTGTCTAGAACCTAATGGCCGAAACAGTGAATCTCGCCTCTACTAATAACTACTTTAGATTCATTAATATCTAATTTAATGAGTACATTTGCATGTTTAACTATTACATATTTCGCTGATAATTTCTTCTTTTAAAATCAAAAGAAACTTACAGGTTGAGTAATGACATGAAGTATGCTAAAGGACGTATCACATATAATAAATATGATCAAAAATTTTCCGTACTGGCTGATATCTTTTCTCGATTTGGTCAAAATCAACATTAATGCCAGACTGTTTAATATCATGGATACCACTGTAACAGAGCGTTTTTAAATACAGCAAAAAGATACAATACTGACCGAAATTTGCTTGCTCGATAAGTTGTGTTAGTTTGCTCATATTCGTGAAATGGTTGCTAAAAATATGCTAATTATATTGCAGACATGATCACTCTGACTTAACATGACTTAAAGGAACGCCAATTTTACACACCGCATTGGCAATACTCTCTCGTAGACAAAGAAAGCGAGAGAGTGCGACCAGAGTGGAGAGTTTCAAATTAACTTTCGGTGTCGCTTTAAGCCTGATATGATAAATGAATGAGCATGATTGAAACCAGAATAACAATGATTGATAAAGTTGGGAAATATAGTATTATTATATTCTTGCCAACACATTCGGACTAAAAATTCTGTTATTACGCAATAGTCATTCTGAACTGAGAAATATATTCATAAAAATTCGGTACTCTTTTATTCAAGCTCGTTAATCAATTCCGATGGGGATTGACGGTGCAGCGGGAAAAAACGACTTTTATTTTATTTAATTGTTTTCTGTTCTTTGTTTCTTTGTAAGGGTGTTATTTTTGTCCACTTGTAAATAGCATTGTAAAAAGCAAATATCTCGGTTCTCTGACTAGTTAGAGACTTGAAACTTGGTTTTTGGGTTAGAAACCACGAAAAAAAGCTTTTTACAAGATTGTTCGAGTTTTTCCTGAAAAATCGTGTAAAAGGCAAATATCTCCGCTCTTTGTAGAGATAGAGACTTGAAACTTCGTTTATAACCTTTTTTTCGCGGTTTCTAACCCCAAAACCAAGTTTCAAGTCTCTAACTAGTCAGAGGAAAAGAGATATTTGCTTTTTACAATGCTATTTACAAGTGGACAGAATTAACACTCTTTTTACAATTTACAATTCCATTTTCAAGAAATTAACACCACATTATAGTCTGCTTATCATTTCTTTTTATCTTTATTCACAGTCATGAACAATTTCGCCTTCCGTCTCTCTCATTAATACGTGGTCCATTGCGGAAAGCGACCTTTCAAACTGCCAACGCTCCGCCCAATATCTCATTCTTGTTGGTGATCAATGAATTCAGCCCTAAATTGATGAAAAAAATGATCGCTGTCAAATCACAATTTTTTTTCATTTCAAGTACTGTCGCGCCTCGGGCGTAAATAAATTATTACTATTGTAAGTGAAAAAATAATAACACACCGTACATTTTCTTCTAGAATAGAAGATTTATCAAGGGATGGCTTGAGTGACAGACTGTGCTCACAGGTGTAGTGGTTATCACATCTGTCTAACACACAGAAGGCCGGCGGTTCGAGCCCGCCCGAGATCACATCTTTTGCTTTATACTCATAAATACACTATTTTTACATTAATATTTTAACGTTTCTTGGAAAAGCGAAAATAACAATATTACATTTAAATGTCATAATTCAGCCGATTAGGGTCGAATATGGTCGTCTTCTCCTTCCTTCTTGTCAAATTCGACCTATGATTTGTTTTCCAATTTCCATAGTGAATATAACTGATCTTCCATCGAGAAAATTGAACGCGATGTGGGATGGAGAGGCGAATGCCAGACGGGTTTTGTCGTTATGTGTGTTCGCTATTTATTGTGCCATCACAACTTTACACAGCACATTTCATACGTATACTTTGGAATTCTCGGACCCTTGCTTGTTCGATATTTATCAAATGGTACATTGTCTCTTATGATTGAACTAAAAGTACTTATATATCTCCCCGAAAGAGCAAGTTTTATATTAAAGAAGGAAACCGTTGAGTTTGCATGACTGAATCCCGCAACGATTAACACGGGGCAGAATGGTCATTTTGTATGGAAATTAACGTGCCGATTAACCGCTCGGATTGGCTGAATAAATAGGTCAACTTTAGTTCATTGGAGCAATTTATTCGTCGTGAACAATTGTGCTTTTGTTAAATAGCAATTTTTTGGCCTGATTTCTTTTAATGTAGTAAATTCAAACGAGAGAAAAACAATGAAAAGAAAGAGAAATAACGAAAATGAAAGCAAAGTAACGAAAATCGCTCATAATTTGCTTGATCGGCCTGATCCGTTCAGATCCACTCACACCGTTCATGATATAATGATTTTTACATGTACGATATATATATATATATATATATCTTTCCCGGTCCATTCGAGTGTACCCCTTATATAGTGATTTTGGTTCCGCCCACTTAACTTCGCGGGCTTGGACACCTGCTATAAACTCGAGCACACCCAAATATCTTTATACTGTCAGGGGTGGTATTCTTTCGTCGATTTCGGCAATGCCGAAATTTTCGGCGTGCTGAAATATTTCGCCGCATGCCGAAATATTTTAGGAAGTGTTGAAAATGATCACACTTGTTTCGCAAAAGACACAAGTTTAAGAGGCGCATGAACCACCGACATTCGCATGACAACTTATGGGGGGCTAGGCTATGTTGCTTTCTTTCATTCTCCATCGTTTCTCTTCCTAATACCTAAAACTATTGTTTGCCATTCATTTCGATTTTTATTCATCATTTCACCCGCTCTTCCCTTCGCTTGTCGGTTGATCTAGATGTTGAGACAACGCCGCTCGGAGCAAGCTGAAATATATAAAATGAATTAACCACCGCTGAGGGTAAGCACAAATATAGAAAATGTAATAAAAGCCGCACGAGGAAAAATGAATAGCCAAAATAAAGACTACATGCCGAAATTCTTTTGTTCTCCCTTCATATATTTAGGGATTCCAAAAAGTGCGCCGAATTTTTCCATTATAAAATAATAATCATTTCGCCAACATTTCGGCATTCGGAACGTTGTTCTCATTTTCGGCAGACCACTCTATCTCATAGCATACTTGATATTTCAATTACATAAACTCACTTCAACAATACTATCTATCATTTTCTCCAATTCATTTGATTTATACTCAATGGATAGTTTCTGTTTCACAAGTGATTGGGAATCTATAAATATCGATCGTTTATTCACAAAAAAAACATTTAAAATACCTTGGGAAGAATGAAGAGATCGAGATATTTGAACGAAATTTCCTAATGTTTTATTCATTCTTTGTGATTCTCCATCATAATTGTATTCTCTCTTTCTCTACTTTCACTAAATCGATAATATTGATTAATCTATTAAATATGATAATATAATACTTGGACATATTCATCATCTTCTCAAGTAATTCTCTTGTATCGGTCACACTTTTCACTCGAGTCAATACATCCAAATATTTATTTTCCTATAAGTTATTGTCAATTTAAATTGATTTTTTTTACTTTTTAGAATAATATCCATTATTATGAATTTTTTCAATATATAAAACGCTTACCACACTAATAATTGCGTGATCCATTTCCTTCAATTTTTTATTCATTTGTTCAATATTCTCGTGTAATATCTCAAACTTGGAATTCATTTCTGATCTCAATGTATCGATTCCAATCTACAAAGAAACAGAAGTGGATGGATACTAGATTATTAATTCACCATTGCTTTTCTGAACTTATCATTCTCTTTCATAATTGGAGCAATAACATCACAATTACCTACAGTATATTGACATCAATGAATTCAATGAATAGGCTAACCAAATGGTATAAACATGAGAGATAGAGTAATCAAACCGGGTTGAGATAAGCCAATCTTGTAACTTATTGATCTGAATATATGTTCATGTAATAATTCAATATATAATAAAGATTGATACATGAGTGCAGTTAGTATTACTAATCTCCAAGGAGTTATCGATTGAGGGATTGAGATCATATTTATATATAATGAATATATTGTAGATTTACTGAATCGAACGTTATTCGTAAGTTTATAGAGCAACTCAACTCTTGATTTACAATTCTTTCATTAGCCGATAGATTCCCAACAGAGAAAAAATTCTATGATATAGTGTACCTAATATGAAAACATTAGAAACAATTTATTAGAAAAGAAACATTAATCTTACAATAAAAGTATATTATCTAACATTCTTGAACGGATAAACATACCCAAAACAATGAAGAAACCTAATTAAAGAAGTGATGTAAATGTTGGTTTGACCGTTTGATAGGCTAGATATCTTAAAACGCGCTCTCTGTAAGGGCGGAGGGGGGAGGGCACAAAGTTTCAAAATCATCCTAGACCATTCATATTTGGTGGTTAGAGTCCCTAAGGGTGGGATACACTTCAGCCAAAAATTGACCCGAATTATCGATTTTTGATCTACCAAAAGTGAAAAAATCAAATTGATTTTTTCGAATCGTGTCATATATCATTCGAAAGAGCGTTGAAAGTTATGTAAAACTGACAAGTTTCAAGAGATTTCATTCATTGGTTTTTGAGAAAAATCCGATTTTATGAAAAAAGGCCAGGTTTTTTTCCTTTGGTTAAATAGCAGACCACTTTCCCGAAAACTCTTATACCTGCCCAGTTGATATCTTATGTAAAATTAGACGGGCTATCCGAATAACACACTCATTTTAACCATCTCGGTTCCGGAACATGACATATTGGCAAAAAACTAGCGGATTTTAGCGTTACAATCGTCGACGCAGGTTCGATTCCGGCCTCGGGTCAAAATTTTTGCAAACTTTTTTTAGCTCCGTTTTGGCTTCTAATCATCTTTTTTCGATGTTTAGGACTGTTCTAATTGGTTTTGATAACACATCACATGATTTCAAGTTATTTAAGAGAGATGGCCGTTAAGACTCGACCACCCCCCGGACACGTGCGCTAGCAATGAGAACTGGGAGACCATACTTAGGTGTTAGGAGTGCCCTCGGCCCTTATTACACAAAACTGCTGAAATTTCCTGCTTGTGCCCTCAGGCTATTAGAAAAATTAATTTAAGTGCGAAAACGTTTAAAAATCATAATTTCTCAAATTGTTGAGATGAAGTCTAAATACCATCTGCGATGCGTCTAGAGTACACAGTGCTTGCTAATTCACTATTAGCATCGAATGTGCGTTGATTCCTAAACCACTTTTTTGACACAAAATTTTAGTTTTTTCGGACAAATCATCCCTTGTTTTAGTGAGTGCCCAAAATTTCCGACCAGGTATTGTAGCCTAAGCAAAATACAGCATTTGTTCGGGAAAACCATCGATAACGGAAGTTTGAGCGAAAAATTCGACAAAATAGTCGATAGGGAAGAACCCAGTTTTAAGTTATATCAATGCAGAATTGCTTAGTCTACAATGCCTGGTCGGAAATTTTGGGCACTCACTAAAACAATGGAAAAAAACATTGATTTAACTTAAAACTGGGTTCTTCCCTATCGACCATTTTGTCGAATTTTTCGCTCGAACTTCCGTTATCGATGGTTTTCCCGAACAAATGCTGTATTTTGCTTAGGCTACAATACCTGGTCGGAAATTTTGGGCACTCACTAAAACAAGGGATGATATGTCAGAAAAAACTAAAATTTTGTGTCAAAAATGTGGTTTAGGAATCAACGCACATTCGATGCTAATAGTGAATTAGCAAGCACTGTGTACTCTAGACGCATCGCAGATGGTATTTAGACTTCATCTCAACAATTTGAGAAATTATGATTTTTAAACGTTTTCGCACTTAAATTAATTTTTCTAATAGCCTGAGGGCACAAGCAGGAAATTTCAGCAGTTTTGTGTAATAAGGGCCGAGGGCACTCCTAACACCTAAGTATGGTCTCCCAGTTCTCATTGCTAGCGCACGTGTCCGGGGGGTGGTCGAGTCTTAACGGCCATCTCTCTTAAATAACTTGAAATCATGTGATGTGTTATCAAAACCAATTAGAACAGTCCTAAACATCGAAAAAAGATGATTAGAAGCCAAAACGGAGCTAAAAAAAGTCTGCAAAAATTTTGACCCGAGGCGGGAATCGAACTTGCGTCGACGATTGTAACGCTAAAATCCGCTAGTTTTTTGCCAATATGTCATGTTCCGGAACCGAGATGGTTAAAATGAGTGTGTTATTCGGATAGCCCGTCTAATTTTACATAAGATATCAACTGGGCAGGTATAAGAGTTTTCGGGAAAGTGGTCTGCTATTTAACCAAAGGAAAAAAACCTGGCCTTTTTTCATAACATCGGATTTTTCTCAAAAACCAATGAACGAAATCTCTTGAAACTTGTCAGTTTTACATAACTTTCAACGCTCTTTCGAATGATATATGACACGATTCGAAAAAATCAATTTGAGTTTTTCACTTTTGGTAGATCAAAAATAGATAATTCGGGTCAATTTTGGCTGAAGTGTATCCCACCCTTAGGGACTCTAACCACCAAATATGAATGGTCTAGGATGATTTTGAAACTTTGTGCCCTCCCCCCTCCGCCCTTACAGAGAGCGCGTTTTAAGATATCTAGCCTATCAAACGGTCAAACCAACATTTACATCACTTCTTTAATTAGGTTTCTTCATTGTTTTGGGTATGTTTATCCGTTCAAGAATGTTAGATAATATACTTTTATTGTAAGATTAATGTTTCTTTTCTAATAAATTGTTTCTAATGTTTTCATATTAGCTACACAATATCATAGAATTTTTTCTTTGTTGGGAATCTATCGGCTAATGAAAGAATTGTAAGTCAAGAGTTGTGTTGCTCTATAAACTTACGAATAACGTTCGATTCAGTAAATCTACAATATATTCATTATATATAAATATGATCTCAATCCCTCAATCGATAACTCCTTGGAGATTTGCACTCATGTATCAATCTTTATTATATATTGAATTATTACATGAACATATATTCAGATCAATAAGTTACAAGATTGGCTTATCTCAACCCGGTTTGATTACTTTATCTCTCATGTTTATACCATTTGGTTAGCTTATTCATTGAATTCATTGATATCAATATACTGTAGGTTATCGTGATGTTATTGCTCCAATTATAAAAGAAAATGATAAGTTCAGAAAAGCAATGGTGAATCAATAATCTAGTATTCTTCCACTTCTGCTTCTTTGTAGATTGGAATCGATACTTGGGATCAGAAATGAATTCCAAGTTTGAGATATTACACGGGAATATTGAACAAATGAATAAGAAATTGAAGGAAATGGATCGCGTAATTATTAGTGTGGTAAGCGTTTTATATATTTTAAAAAATCATAGTGATTGATATTATTCTAAAAAGTAAAAAAAATCAATTTAAATTGACAATAACTTATAGGAAAATAAATATTTGGATGTATTGACTCGAGTGAAAAGTGTGACCGATACAAGAGAATTACTTGAGAAGATATTGAATATGCCCAAGTATTATATTATCATATTTAATAGATTAATCAATATTATCGATTTAGTGAAAGTAGAGAAAGAGAGAATACAATTATGATGGAGAATCACAAAAGAATGAATAAAACATTAGGAAATTTCGTTCAAATATCTCGATCTCATTCCTCCCAAGGTATTTTAAATGTTTTTTGTGAATAAACGATCGATATTTATAGATTCCCAATCACTTGTCAAGCAGAAATTATCCATTGAGTATAAATCAAATGAATTGGAGAAAATGATAGATAATATTGTTGATGTGAGTTTATGTAATTGAAATATCAAGTAGAGTAAAAAGTCTTACATGATTTTGACACTTTTGACACTTTTTTTGTTTTTATCGTTGTTGTAGACCAAAAATCATGACACCATGAATTACAATATTTAGTCATATTACCAACATATCCAAGTTGTACTATCATTGTTCATCCAATTCATTGTTGTCTAATCATTATATCATGTTACATTTCATTGCAGTCTTACTACGGAGAAAATTTTTCAAACGAGGGCGCGAAAGTTAGTTTTATCCCGTAATTCAAATTAAGTAATGGAAATTTAGAGTTCACTGCGGAATGTCACGGATAAAGTAAATTCATTGAAGGAAGAAGTTAATGAATTGATTATCTCCATTCAAATAACTAATTCAGTGAATATTGATAGAAGAATCAATTGGAAGGTTTAATCATCTATCACACAAATGATTTCACTAATTCTGTTTATTCAGAATTCACTTGATAATGTATACAATACCATTGGAATATTCAAGAAACATTTGATATTGATTAATCATAGATTGGTATTATTCACATCTATGATATTTGCATAATCTTATGTTTAGCATGATTATACTGAATCAGACTTCGAAACACTCCAATGTCTATTCAGTAAAATGAAAGAATCATTAGCTAAAGTTCCAATGTTTTCTATTGAATCAACATATGAAATAGTTGAAAGAAGTGTTCAATCGATCAATCACAATAATGATCCTTTACCGATTGGTTCTGTCCAGGCAATAAAAGGTGTTGTAATATAATTTTTTCTTCATATAAGAAAGATGTATTATAGATGGAGTAGTGAGAAACGAAGAATCAGCTATTACATATGACATTGGGGAGGTCCAATAATTAGAATTATTCATTAATTATATTCCATATTTATGTATAGTTATGATTGTTCTAACTTTGATAGAAAACACTATCTGAGAGGATTCAACAACTGAGATATTTTTTGGTATCGATGAAAAATAGATTTTTCTGTTTTATGTATGATAATTACAGGCTCCATGAGTGTAGTTCACTGGTACTTGGAAATTCCTTCCAATTGAAAATTCGCTTCAGGAGGTGACCGCACCACGATTTGGCGCCTTTTCCTAAAAAGTTTCTTTCGTATCCATTCGGTTCGGGAGTGGGCGCTATCCACTCCTCTGCCAATTCTAAGAAACGATTGTCGAGGAGAGTTTTTCGATCAACGGACAACGAAGGCTGGAATTGGGAATTATCGAAAAAAATTCACATTTAATTAATTCTCACTATTTTCCCATGGCGAATGCAAATTTTTTATTTGCTCAATATCTTCTCCATATTATATTACACCTTTAGTTTAAAATTCATAATTTTTTAAAATACAATTCATGTGAACTAGTCATTTTTGCTTTCTGCGCAGTCAAGCAATTCTCTTCATTTTTTTAGTAGGGCAGAGAATTGTATGACTGCGAAGAAAGTTATGGCTGACCATCCAATATATTATAGAATATTGAGAGTAGTACTTAAAACTAATAGGATATGGGCCGTGGAATCCAGATGAGGGCTGAATACGGGAATGGGAAAATATCGATCCCATACCATTCTTCGCACCAAAACCGTTTGCAGCAAGTTATTGATGCGAAGGGAGTCAGAATTCAGAAGTAAACACCGATTGTTGTTGCTATGATACTCATAAAATGCAATATGTTGAACAAATTTGCTCACCACATGTAATGGGGCGGAGGGGAGAGATCAAATATCATGTCTCCGTAATTCTGCCACACGCTGTAAAATGGGCTGATCCGGAATCGAAATATTTTGGGGAAAAACATAGTATTCAATGTACTTTCAATGTTAATTCATGCAAGGACAGAAGCAGTTCGTATGTTTATTTAAAATGCTATATAAAACGTCTTACCATCTTTCTCTGCACTCTCTCATTCTCTTCTCTGTAAAACCACATACTAATAACATCAAATCATAATAATGAAGCGTAACAAATCATCTTCAAATATCAAAAATATCAGATTGATAAATAGTCATATTTTATTATAGGGAATGATCAGAAGGGACAGGTACATAAACAAGTTGACTAAAATTAAAAATACATAAGTAACGATAATTTTGAGAGAAAAAATTGGGAAGCGTGTCCTCGAACAGCGACTTGTACGATGCCCTATAATTTATTTGTTATGTTTACTTATTGTAAGGCATTCAAAAAATATATAAAAGAACAGTATCGTCCCACAATATACGAAAACCAGCATAGGAAACCGTAACCAATAGACGATTGCACACTACGAACATCGACACCGTGGCCACAATGTTCCAAGCTTCTCTCCGTCTTCGAGCAACACACAGATAAAAAATTTCCACAGGTCTTGTGTACTGTGGACTATACTTTTCTCTCTGTGTGGCATGTTCCACGCTTTTACTCAAACAATTTGTTTCAAAAAGAGAGAGGAACACTCATATAAATGATAATAAATATTACCATCACTGTTCCTAATTCTTTATGGACTGCCAATTGTTGCGACGTAGAACGAACAGATTCATGATCATGAACCTGCAATGCAATAATATTATCCAATGTATAATTAAAAAACATCATGTTCCTCGTGTATAATCTGTCGCAGTGCTGTGCATTTTCCGTTTTTTTTTTCGATTTCCGACTAAATTTCCGTTTTCAGAAATTTTCCGAATACTTTTTCCACACAGCACTGGTCTGCCACAAGTATCTAAAACAGGATTCAGACCAAATCTATCTTGGTATAAGCTACTTTATGATCTCTGGTTCATTTTAATACTCACATAACTCTGCACGAGACTTTGTCCTGAAGACCTCCGAGAGTCTTGAACCAGGACTCAATTGTTTTTTCAGCTGAAGAGAGTTTGACCACTTTTCTTTCCTTGGCCTCTTCGCGCTTTCTCTACAAATATATGATGAATTAATACTAATAATATTGAAAATAACAATTAAAATATATTCTTACATTCTCTTTATCTTGAATATGCTTGCCAATCATTTCGAACAATCGAATAGCACATTCAATTGATTCCTAAATGTGTATCGTTTATAATATATTGAAAAGTAAACTGCACAGCACATTTCTATACAATAAAAGAATAAAGGTAATAGTAACATCCGGGTTATGCGAAAGTTCCTATACAAAATTAAGTGCCACACAATTTATAAGGGCCAGCTCAACTTGGGAAACGATTCTGGAAACAATACATATGGGTGGCTAGAGTTGAGGAGTAGATGGGCAAAAGTGGTGTAAAAAGTATACAACCTGACCTACCATTCAGAGGTGTACGCGAATTTTTTTCGGGAAATTTCGTGAAAAAAATTCCAGGTATCAAAAGCCGGGAATTCTGGTTTTTCACTTTTAGCTCATACAAGATTACTTTTTTCTATTCAAAACTGCTATTTTATAGTACAATTTTTAAAAGTCTTCTGTTCTGATCATGGATAACAGAAATTCTCACGTGAATCGTTTTTGACTTTCATTTTGTTAATCGTTCTTCGAAAGGCCTCACAATAGGTCTGCACTACAAGGAAGGATTAGTCGAAATCTTCATTTCAGAGTCCTTTAGAATGATCTTTTGCATTTGCTTTCTCAAAATATGCGAAAAAAATTCATTGCTTGTTTACAATCATTTTTGATCGCGATGAAGTCACGGTAAATTTCGAACCATAAAGGCAAAATAAAGTGTACTGTCCACTTTTTCCTGACCCAGCAGACACTAAAGTGCTAGGCTCAAGTATGATAAATAGTTACTAGATAGACAAATCAATCGATAAACAAGTACAGTACCTCTGCAGCCTCATCAATAGGTCCCTGAGATGCACCGAGCAGATTGGACATACAGAATTGGACAATACGGGTAGATAAAAGGGCCTTGAGGTAGAGTTGTCCGATGAAACTAAAATGACAAATTTGAATGGAGAGATAGACTTCCTTTTGCTCATTCAAAATAAACTTCTCCGGTTTTTTTTGCTACGCCGTCCCGGTGCCAAAAATCGCGGCGTACACCACATGATTGAGACAAACAAGCCAATTTACTTACGTGATATTTCCAAACTTTCGTCGTCTGAACTTTGCTTGTGCTTCCAATAGTTCAATCTCCTTCTCCTTCTTCTTCTTCGCATCAGTTTCAACATCAATCTCTGATCGTTTCGTCTTCTCAAATTCATCCATCGTCTTTATGTTAAACGTCTTCTGTGCTCGATCAAGAATAGCGTCACGGAAGAAAGAAATATTGTCTGTCTCGTTCAATTCCCACACGACTTGAGCAGAGCAAATGGCAGAGTAGAGGGGGCATAACTCGGGTTCCTCTACGGCCTTTTCGTAGACTATCGCAGCAATCTGAACAACTTATCGTATAATCCATTTTTACAATGATATGGATAGATAAAGATCACTCTCCTATTCATTTTCCATTCGTTTTCAGTATGTATACACTCAATTTTACATGTTCAGTGAACTTATTTAATGAATTATCAAAGTCTTTTCAAAATTGGAAAGAGAAGCTGGTTCCACGCAAGAGCCAATAAATTATTGACAACAATAACGTACATCATCAAGGAAAGGTGATTCGGATACACGATAGTTGAGGAATTCCTTTGTCAACTCTACTCTCGTCGTAGGCGTGACCTTGTTCAACAACATACGTACTTTCATGAGTATTGCCTGGAAAAGAGGAAAGATCAAACTATGTACATAAGATCGAAGATCATAATAGTAATGATACCTCCTTGTCATCGATCTCTTCGTCGATACCATTCTCTTCTCCCTCAACACTAGTCTCACTCCTTGTCTCAATTGCGTCCTCACTCTTGTCAAGTTGACCATTTGATTCTGAGAATGAGCGTTGTTCAACCAAAGTGTAATGAGAGGGCTGTGATTACATTCACAACTTTAATCAAAACCTCAAGAAGCGTAAAAATAAGGTTTTGAAAGCTGTTTCATAAAATAACATACTGTTTTAATGTAAATAGTTATTTAGACCGCTTGAATAGTTCAAAGATCAAAGATCAAAGACTTCTTTTCCGTACCAAGTCCGATGAATCCTTTATCTTCGTTGTTTCTCTCGTGCTTATCAATAACAAGATTCTTACTTATTCTTGAATCGAGTTGTTGCTGTGGCTTGTCCATGGATTCCGTGTCGATAAACTCCTTAATCATATATTTTATCTACGCGTGGGCGCAACAAGAACAATATCTTTGTTTAGCAAGACTTCTCAAATCATTTTATATTATTTTACTCACTTGAATGAGACCAATCGATGTATCGATCGAATCTATAATCTTAGTAGCTGAACGAAGGAATGTATCACTTAATTCATCTATTCTATATTTGAGATCATCAGCATCCTAAATCTACTTTGTTTCCAATTACAATTACAATTACAACACTCATTATCAAAATTAGCTAAGCAGTGTTGTCTTCTTTCTTTAGTAAATCTTCCTTCATCTACTTTTCATCCGCTTTCGTTTCGAATAATGGGAAGAGAAATCCCAAAAGAGTACAGAAACGAAGCAACCCACGAAGATCTCGCTCAAACTTCGTATGAATTTTAAAGCCGTAGCTTTTATGATAGTGGCAGTAGTTTTTTTCCATTTCTATTAAATCATTTCTATTAAATAATGCATACCTTTTTAGTTGATATAGTCCCTGCATCACTATAGATCTGACCATCAAGTTGGATATTCAATAGACTCTGGATAAACAACATAATTCAATATTCATTTAAGCGTGCATCATTAGTATAATGTTGTACACAAATAAACGAATAATCAAATCAATGAAAATCTCGCCTACCTTTTCAATCCCGTATTGCAAATCGTTCAACAATTTATACTTCCTTAGTAGTTCTTCTTTTTTCGATACAATTTCTTTATTCTTCATATTAGCATATTCACCTACTTCAGAACGTGACTGAATATATTCATCTATTAAATGTTATTCAATTTATTGTCAAAAAACTGGGAAAATCCGAAGTTCTGATTTATATACGGCCGAATATTGTTGACTAGGGTGGCGAAAATGATTCATGATTATTCGTCCTTAACAATGTTGACTATATTCTATTATGACATCTACTCATTATACCATTTTAAAATTCTTCGTTCTTATTTGTACTGATATAACAAAAAAAAAACATAGGCTTCCATATGAATCGAAAACAATAACACCATCTGTCCAAAGGATCAACAATCATCTCACCTCATCACAGCGAAAGCAACTAATGGATTCTGCATTCTTCTCAGCTAGTTCTGTGAAAATATCAATCATGCTTATTTATTTTCTCGTCAAAACGTTAAAAATAACTTACCAAGATCACTTAGATTAATAACTAAATAATCCCCATCGATAGACTTATTTTCACTTTGACAAGTTGGACAAGGATAGCTGAACGAAATACAATCATAATTAAATATTTTATGGAAAAAAAAAACGAACCATTCGTCCTTTTTGAGTGATTCAATGCATGAAGTACAGAATGTATGGCCACAATGAAGAGTACGCGGATATCGTGTAGATACTGTAATGAAGAGATGTTTTATTATTTTATTTTGTGAAATTAGGTGAGTTATTAACTAATTTTAGTTTATCTACTTAAAGGAACACTCCGAGCTAGATTAACTCTTCGCATTGACGCTACTCTCTCCTAGACAACGAAAGTGAGAGTGTGGGCAGAGCGGACAGATTCAAATTGCCTTATAATTAGCCTTTATAAGACGACTTACAATTGTTACATTTTTTTCGGTCAGAGAAAATTGGAGTTTTTTCCCCGTATTTTTTGAGAAAGGTGTTTTTGAGTAAATATAAAATTTTTTAGGTAGACTGACTCACCAAACTTCTCCTTACATATTTCACAAGATAGAAAGTCCTCAACGTCGCACAAATCGAATTCTTCTGCACTGGTTCTCATAGCAGCCATCCTGATAACGGTCGATATTAGAAATAGGAGATAGGGTAAGAGAATGATAAAGGATCGCAAACAGATATAATACAGGGAGCATAAATCAAAAGCTTTTTTGATATTTTTTGCAAGTCGATAAAAAAATAATAATTAAAACGCCAAGGCCGTTGGAGTTCAATCTAGATGTTTGACTTAAGTTTTGAATCATGTGAAATTTGTAAACAAAAATCATTACGTCGGAAATAATTAGAAAACATGCGCCTCAACATAAAAAATAGTTCATTTCCATCGAGATATTACCGCCACGAAAGATTTCATACAATAAGTAATCACATCAAACTATTATAATGGCTTTCTTGGGATAGAAAGATTGAAAAATGGATTCTTGCTTTACTTAAAAGTAATTGGAGTTCCCTGCACTGGTTTAACAGGACTTTACAATTTGCAAAATACAAGATTCAAATTGATAGTTTTATTATAGGGAATGTACACAAAATGAAACAAAGAATATAGTTCCTCGGAAAAAAATCATAGATCTGAGGTGATAAAGATACTTTACTACTATAGAAGACAAAACTGACAAAAAAATAGTGATGGAATCATTAAATTTTTTATACAAGCTCGTTCATATTAGTATAACGATTCCTATGGAAAATATGAACCTGAAGAGGGGAACCTGAACCTTGAATGGAACATTAAATATATTATGAGACAATCGATAAATAACTAAAGTATAATGGTATATTATGAATGAATTAATCAATAGAATCAATCAATAATTTAAGCACATTGTCCTCCATCTCCATGATGATGATGATCTCCTTCTAGTCTCTTCTCGACATGACCTCGGCATGATCCCGTCTCGCAATCCTACAACGAATATAATCAATATCAGGCAAGGGTACCGTAATCGAGAGTAATTATTTACAAAAATGTGATTAAAAGAAAATAAACAAACAGATTCATCACTGCTCGCATCATCGTTCCACGCTCGCTTCTTCTTGTAGATACAACAACACTGAAATCGAATAAATAAGAAATTAAAGATCAAAGATCAATTATCGATCTATCACGTCTATAAGATACATGAAATGATCAAGAATCAAGCATATATCACAGATCCCACTAACAACAGTAAGTCCCTCTACATACCTTACTCTTCCTCTTTCCCATTCCTTCATTATCAACAGTCTCAGTAGCCCATGTCACTCGAGGTGCAGAGGGCGGGGCTTGTCCAGCCAGATGAAGTGTTAGTCCCTGATATTTACTTGTTTTGTTATCACTGTTTTGTGTAAAAACACATGGACAATTGCAAAGGGTAGTGAATATCAGTGACAGATTAATGCATTACATTTATCAAATGAGATCCGCGAATTCCATTGAATGACAAAACAACACTATTTCATTATTTTGGCCTCTCAAATAGATAACGATCTATATTTTGCGAAGCTACAGTAACCGCAACCAATTCTACCGTATACCTCTTCAGTCTTCTCCTCTTCCACAGTCACTGTTGACGTGCTTCCTCCAGCATTCTCTTGACTGGACATTATCTTAAATATCGTACCCTTCACTTCCGAATACACTTCTTTTTCCCCTCAAGATATTAGATAGGTTCTCATAACCTCATGTTGTGTAATGTGTATAATGAACAAGATTGCTCGGAAATCCATAAATTTATAAGACTTCTTTCCATGTCACAACAACAAAAGTGGTTATTAGCAAGAGAGAAAAGATCCGGGAGTGGGAAGGGGTAGGGATTACGGTAGGGGACATGAAAAATCTTGTTCCAAACGATGCATGAAAGGATTCGATAGCATTGAAATGTGTTTAGAAAGAAAGAAGGAACAAGAGAATATATGAGTAAAAGAAATGATTATATTAGAAGTACACACTCGCCAGCTCTCAATCAATACCTACTATAACTATCACTACATCGTACTGTAGTGAAGTGAACAGACAATCAATCGATATTACCATAATCACAGAACGAGTCAGCACTCTCGCAATGAGATACGGTAGGTAACGATGTAATTGGATGATACGGTAGATACATTGCTTAGAAGAGGAGCGAGTTTGGTATTCCGAAAAGCAGAAACTGGGACGAACGTAGGGTTGGTAATCGGGCAAGTTGCAATGAGAGAGGAGTACGGTAGATATTGGGACATAAGACATAAGGTTCTCTAATAAAATCTGTATAACTAGGTTGGTATAGGGAAAAGGGAAGAACAACAGTTACGGTGGAGTACTGTGATACATGGAGGAGAAACACACGATGAATGAATAGATCTATCATTGTCAGTCTATTACGAGTAGGATTGGGAGAGAAATAAGGTGGAAAGGAAACAAAAACAATAAGAAAAGGAGTAGAATAAAGATGACAATGTTTAGGTTTGTCAAGTGATGGATTTAGTGAGGGGTGATTGGAGCAATGATTATAAGGAAGCAATAGAAAGAACGAATTGATTGGGAAGAGAAAAACGATCGAGTGAAATATGAATATGGATGGGAGGGATGTGTTGTAGTGTGTTATAGTGGAAGAAGATGAAGCAAACCCAACCCAGACTGATACTGTAGATGAACTATACTCGCACAACTTGTGATAATGAGCGATGATAATGATGATACTGTAGCTGATTATTGATTACATACACAAATACACTCTTCTATCACAAGCTGCAGAGGCACTAACAATTGCAAAATCTCACCTAGATAACAAATAACAGAAATGAAGAGAGAGAAGATCGATCGATATTCGTGAAAAAGAAGCGATAGTGGCTACTATAAGTGACCAAATTGAAGTGGGGCGTTATGCAGATACTATTAGGTTACGGTAGTTATGGGCAATCAATCATCATCAGCTGATATCCTAAATGAGGGACGGGCTTGAAAGAAGTCGTAGAACAATTCATACTAGTATCAAGGAACACAAAAGAGTGCTACCCATAACTCCTTATTTTTGTAATATAATAATTAAATGAGAAAAGGGGCGGGGCTTAGATAAGGGAAGAGTCAATCGATCGAAGCTCAGTCACTTCGTTTGTTGCAAGGATGGAGGATAAGAAAAGAGCTAGGACTACAAATAACATAAATCAATCAATCATCGTTTGATCAAGGAGAATTAAATGGACAAGGCCACTAATCTATCAGAATTAGAATATTAATATGCATAAAAATAAAATTATAATAATAATAATAAAGACAAAGGTCATCGTATCTACTAATCTATTTCCTATTCGTTCATTTTTAAAGTATGTGTGTGTGCAATGTGTGCATTATTCAAAATCAATCAAATCGATAAAGAAGAAGATAAGAGAAAGTTTAGATCAATCGAGAAAAAAAAGAAGATAAAACAACAACTATGAGCGAATTCTAATCGTTATAATGGGTGGCGAGGAGTATATCATTTGTATCTGATTGCATGTGAAGATGGGTCTCATCACGAAAAGGTGGAAGTCAAGGATTAAGGTACAGAAAATATTCGATCAAAAGAAGGGAAAGGTAGGCCGAAAAGACATTTATAACAAATAATTTGATGTAGATAAATATAAGGACGACGAAAAAAAGCAAAAATCAAGTAAACACAAAAAAACAAACAGATTAGAAATAGAAGAAAAGGCAACGCGTTATAGGGATAGGAGATGTTTGAGCAATCGATAACAGTTTTTAGAAAACGTATATATTCTAGTAGAGTAAATATGATTAGAAAGTGAATACTACGAGGAGACGAGGGAGTAGTGGAAGAGGGGAGAGGAATAAGAGGATGGGAAGGGGAGGGGAGGGGACCCGCATCAGGCAGCTAAACACCGTTAAAATATAGATAACAAAGAGAAGGAAGGGATGAATAAGAAGGACGATAGGATAGGATACTCTCTCATGATATATAACCATATATTGGGAAGAAGATGAAGAACAATAACTAGATGAGTGGTGGACTTATAGAATAGAAGAATTGGCCAAGAAGGGACACAACAACTGTCCCTAGGGGACAACAATCCGGATACGGATTCAACGGATCAAAGAAGAACAATAGTGGGGATACTGTAGGGATACGGTTGATCACCGACGACTTTGTCGACTCTATATGAATGCATTCCATTCTCAGCTTAAGAGCTGTGCAGGAAATCATGAAGACTGCCGCCAAAACTCAACGTCACGTTGCTCAGGGCTTCGTTCAACTGAAAAGCATGGATAAGTTATATTATCGATTGATTGGCGCAATCTACCGTACCTTCTTCATGTCCATCTTCTTATTGATGTCCGCACACTCCTCAAACATCATCGACGACACTGTCTGTGCATCGGCAGCATCACGTTGATGATTCAATTCGGCCTGAACAACAATCAATCAATCAATCGATAAATCATTCAGATATACACTTTTCTAGCTACCGTAACCAATCACTCATCAAAATATCAATCGATAATTCATGAGTGTAGATCATTGAATGAATGACGTACCATTCGCTTCAGAGTAGTCACATACAACTCGTATGGCTTCCGACTATCCTTGGCAGCCTCAATGAAGGCATTCTTGAAGTCTATCAACTGTGGTCGCGGTCCTTCAAATGCTGATGGCTCACTCATCACAGATTGGATTAACAACTGAAAAATCATTGTATTTTAATAATAATAATAATAATAATAATAATAATAATAATAATAATAATAATAATAATAATAATAACCTCTGCGACAGGAGTCCAGATGTTGGGAATATCCTCCCACAGTTCCTGTTCGATGACACTCTTACAGAAATCAGCGATACTAAAATAAATCAATATTGATACAATCAATAAATCAATAATTAAGACGTACCCCTTGAGCATGAGATCTCTGTCCTTCTTCTCTTGAAGGCAAAAGCCGAGGGCGTGACCATACTTGGACATGTGCTCCGACTTGTTCTGAAATCAATCGATAAATAAATCAATAAATTGCTCACAGCTACAGTACCTTCATGATGATTCCTGCGAAGAGACACTTGAATACGGTATCGACGGTAGGCGAAAGGTGCTTTTCGTTACCGACAACCTTGAAGAAGCAATTGCGGCACTGAAACAAGTAATGTATTAATAAAACATTCTAGAAAACAAAAAAAATCGATAATTTTGTACCTCTGCAAGGTCAATCTCTCCAGTGGCAAAATCGTTGAACTCAGCTGTTGCCGCCTTTGTCGTCTTCTTCTCCTATAAGAGCAATCGATATTTTCAATTTTAAAGTCTAGAAAAAGAGGTGTGCGTAAAGAGTTTTCGGTGATTTTCATTTCTTTAGAACCTTTTGAACAGATCAATGAATGAATCGATATTACCTGTTCTTCTCTTTGTTCTTCATTCATTTCCTTCTCTTCATCTGATGGTTGTCTCGATGTGGCTGCATCATCTTCAGCCTTCATCGATGCTTGAGATGAGCTTCTTTTGTCAGTTGAGAAACGAGACGCAGACTGAATGCTGCCTGGACGTTCACCACCATCCTGAATTTACATATCAATCTCACTTCTTACTTTCATCGAGTCAGTTTAATCAAATCAATCAATAACTCGCTTTTACAAACCACTAAATCAATATACTGACCCTCTTAGAATCAGATCCTCCGGTGGCTCCACTCTGCCAGTTTCTCTTTCCTCCTCCGAGTGAACTCCTATCACTTGTAGCATTGGACAGACTAATGTTCTTCTTCTGTGGTGCTTTGGCACCAGTGAGTGTGGATGACTTGGCTGCCTGCTGGAGACGTTCCTCCTTCGTGCTACGATCCATAGAGCTACGAGCGATCACTCCTCTGCAATACGGAAATCAATCAATCAATCATTCAATCAATAAATCAATATGTACCTCTTAGGATTTCCTCCTCCACCCATTCCTCTATCTCCTCCACCACCACCCATTCCTCCTCTAGAGATCTTTCTCTCATATTGATCTCTTGCTTGTACATTCTCCATTTGTTCCTTAGCAATATCCTTCTTGATCTCATCCAACTTCTTTGGTCCTTGATCGGCACTCTTTCTCGCCTGCCAATTGTTACGACGAAGCTCCACCAAATTCATAATCATGAACCTAAAATTACAAATATAATACATATCAAATCACTTGTCCAATTTAGTCATTGTATGCACCATGATGACGATGAATATCAACATATAAATAATACAATAACACTACTCACTTTATTCTACTCGATACATTGTCCTGAAGAGCACCAAGGGTCTTGAACCAGAACTCGGTGGGGCTGGGAGTGGGCTTGACCTGCTTGCTTTCCTTCGCCCTTTCTCGCTCTTTCTGCAACAAATGCATAAATAATAACAATAATAATTTTATAGAAATAAGAATAAGAATAAGTATAAGAATTAATCCTTACATTTTCTTCATCTTGAATGTGCTTGCCAATAGACTCGAGCAATCGGATGGCGCAATCGATTGATTCCTAAATGTGTATCAGATACCGTCAAAACGAAAAAAAGTGAAACATTTGTCAAATAATTTGACAAAATTTGACAAAAGTTCACAAGATTTTGAAAATTTTGAATCATGATATCTAAACGCGGTTACTAGTTTTTTAATAGACAATAGGGTATTTGAGCATTACTGGGCTTACCTAATTGACCTACGAAGAAACAAATTTAAATGAATCACTATGAACGCTGTTTTGTGAAACTGGTATACGGTATGATTTTCTACAGTATACCCGTTTTGCAGCCTGATCTATAAAATGATCCAAAAAGTGCACATTCGTTATAGGAAGTCAGGTAATGCTAGATATATCCATGATTAGACGAAAAAAGCGAGATGGAAGCAATTTTACAGTAAGATTCTACAGTATGCTACAGTATACCAATTCTGCTCCGCGACGCTCCTGATTATTTTTTTCACTTTTGTCGTGCTTATCTGTATTTGACAAACACATCTACAAAACAAAATCTGAGATAATACTTCATCAAGATCATGAAAAATGCTAAAAATGGGAATCTTGTGAACTTTTGTCAAATTTTGTCAAATAATTTGACAAATGTTTCACTTTTTTTCGTTTTGACGGTAGTTTATAAGGTACAAATAATGAGTATAGTGGATATCACAATGCCTTAGTTAGACAGATACAGTATCGCCAGAAAGTAATCGGACACTTTTTCATTTTTTTATAACTTTTGATCCAGGAAAGCAATCAAGCTGATCTTTTCAGCTAATGTACAGAATTTATTAAGGAATATTACCATGATGTGTTGGTGTAATTAACTTAGTTAATGTTTGCGTAGTGATGACGCTACCGAAGTGCACTTTTTTGAAAATTCCCATTTCTTTAGTGAAAAGCCCTGTTCTTCGGGAACAATGTGAGAGTGTAGACCCCCACTAGGGCTGTACAGTCAAACAATCCGGAATGGCTCCGACTCCGATTTCAAGCTGTAGCAGGGTTGCAACTTTGACCTCCAAAATTTATAACTCGGCTTCTAGATGTGATAACGACCCGTTCTAAGCGCCAAAATGATGCTAGTGGCGAGTGATGTTTATCCCTGGAATATGGTAGTCATAGCTCGTCATTAGCCCTCAGGGCTTAAAAAAAATTTTTGTTGGAAGGACTGATTTTGAGACCCTACCGTTCAAAAGTCAGGTCTTCTAAAATTATGGTTTCAGCGCAAGCAGCTTTGCAATGTATCATATATTTATTTCCCTTATTTTGGTTTGGTTCCGATTCCTTTCAGACCCGTAGCAAAAGTTATGCTGAGGTCTACTCGAAGCTCGCTCTTGCGCTTTCTCTCTCACTGCTCTCGTCCCTGGGCCTCTATTGATGAAAAATCTTATTTTCAAAGCTCCTATGCATGTTAGAGATGTCCACAAAAGTTTTTACACTATTGCTGAACTTTGATTTTTGGTCTTTGTATTTTGATCGTTACTCACTGAAACCGAGTAGACCTCAGCATAACTTTTGCTACGGGTCTGATAGGAATCGGAACCAAACCAAAATAAGGAAAATAAATATATGATACATTGCAAAGCAGCATGCGCTGAAACCATAATTTTAGAAGACCTGCCCTCTGAACGGTAGGGTCTCAAAATCGGTCCTACCAACAAAAAATTATTGTATGCCCTGAGGGCAAATGACGAGCTATGACTTCCATATTCCGGGGATAAACATCACTCGCCACTAGCATCATTTTGGCGTTTAGAACGGGTAGTTATCACATCTAGAAGCCGAGTTATAAATTTTGGAGGTCAAAGTAGCAACCCTGCCACAGCTTGAAATCAGAGTCGGAGCCATTCCGGATTGTTTGACTGTACAGCCCTAGTGGGGGTCTACACTCTCACAGTGTTCCCTAAGAACAGGGCTTTTCACTAAAGAAATGGGAATTTTCAAAAAAGTGCACTTCAGTAGCGTCATCACTACGCAAAAATTAACTAAGTTAATTACACCAACACATCATGGTAATATTCCTTGATAAATTCTGTACATTAGCTGAAAAGATCAGCTTGATTGCTTTCCTGGATCAAAAGTTATAAAAAAATGAAAAAGTGTCCGATTACTTTCTGGCGATACTGTAAATCAATCGATAAATAAATACCGTACCTCTGCAGCCTCATCAATAGGTCCCTGAGATGCACCGAGCAGATTGGACATACAGAATTGGACAATACGGGTAGATAAAAGGGCCTTGAGGTAGAGCTGACCGATGAAACTAAAATGACAAATTTGAATAAAACTTCCGTTTGTTTATTCAAAAATAACTTATCAAACAAAAAATAAGCAAATTCAAGTACTTACGTGATGTTTCCAAACTTTCGTCGTCTGAACTTTGCTTGTGCTTCCAATAGTTCGATCTCCTTCTCCTTCTTCTTCTTCGCATCAGTTTCAGCTTCAATCTCGGCTCTCTTCGTCTTTTCAAATTCATCCATCGTCTTTGTATTGAAGGTCTCCTGTGCTCGTTGAAGAATAGAGTTACGGAAGAGGGACACATTCTGAGTCTCGTTCAATTCGGATGTCACTTGAGCTGAGCAAATGGCAGAGTAGAGGGGACAGAACTTGGGCTCCTCAACAGCCTTATCGAAGATGATAGCAATTACCTGAATAGTAATCAATCAATATTTGAACATCATGATACCGTAACCACTCCCACTCCATACGAGAACCAAAAATACCGTACGTCATCAAGAGCAGGAGATTCGGACACTCGGTAGGCGAGGAATTCCTTCGTGAGTACTTCTCTCGTCGTGGGCGTAACCTTGTTCAACAAAGCACGGACGTTCTTGAGGAGAAGCTGCAAAAGATCAAAGATCAATAATGGACGACCAACAGGGACAATAGCAACGATACCTTCTTGGCAGCCTCATCTCCTTCAAGATCAGCAGGCTTTTCGGCCTTCCATGCCACCTCAGCCTTGTGAAGTTGCACGTTGGACTCGGCGCGTCGTTCAATGCCTGTAATGAGAAAATTAGAACCAGACAATAACAACAAGTGCTAAAAGACTTTGACTAATGAAACTACAGAGTTCAAAGATCAAATAATCGTACTGGGTCGGATGCTGGGAGGCAGCTTCTTGTTGGGTCCTCCTCCGTGCTTGCCACCGCGATGATGCTGTTCAGACTGACGTCCTTGATACTGAAAATAATCAATAAATCACTCTCAAAATCAATAATCAATAATACCGTACCCTGTTTCTATCGGATTTGGGAGCTCCTCCGCCCTGTCCTTTGACCCATGAAGGCATGAAATCTCCGCCGTCGTTCTTTCGCTTGGGCTGATTGATAACGAGCGACTTGCAGAGACCAAAATCGAGAAGCTGTTGAGGCTTGAGGGGGCACTCCGTCACGTGGAATTCCTGCAATATTGTGCATATTATAAGATCTGACAATTCGACCGCCCGTCACACTCTAGTTTCAGACATTCAACAATAAGTGCTATGTCTAATGTTGTAATAATGTCGAGCAATAATTTATCAAACCAATATAAAACTAATCAATACAAACCTTTTCCATATCGCGAACGGCATACAGAAAATCTCGTCCATACACGCAGTTCTCCACATCGACCTACAATATTGATTTTAATGAATGTTCTCAAGTGACAGACTACCGCACCTCTTCCGAATTTTCCTCATAAGCGTTCAGCTTCTCAGTGAGCTCAATCTTGAGCAATCGCTTAGCCTCCTCAGCTGCGGCTGCGGCCTTGTCGGCATCTACAAAGGCAATCAATAATTGAATATTCTCTTTCTCGAGTAAAACAAGTTCATTGAATAAGGAACTGAATGGTCATTCACATTGAATGAAGTTTGATCTACTATGATAGAAGTTCTATCATTCATCATAAGGAACCAAGATTGTAAAAGTGACAACCAGTCGTCACTTTCCGATGACAAACTTTTGATAGCAGATGAGCATCAATCAGATGATTGGAACGTATGAACTATAAAACTAATGGACACATTACCTTCCTCCTCCTCAACCAAAGTAGTATCTTCAGAAATGGAAGGCGTGACGGGAGCGGGAGTGGATGGCTCAGTGCTAGTCACCTCTCCAGCCTCAGGCTGTGCCACGGGCTCTTCGATCACTACAATGGAGAAATATAATTACCAAAGCACATCACAAGTTAATGAACAATTTCAGAAAAATAAACAAATCATACCGAGCTTCTCTAGTTTGGCTATCACGGGTGATTCACTAGCAGGAGATGGATGAGTCTGAACACTGATGGCACTATCCTTCGATGTCGCACTGTCCTTTGATGTGTTCTTCTCCGATGATGATGATGCACTGTAATTCGATACATTATTGATTGATTATTGATATCAATCGATATCCATATAATTCCCGTATTCAAATCAATCAATATCATTCCTTGTCCCTTCCCTCTAATCTTCCATGAGTGTATCATTACCCTTATCACTAACTGTCACTCAATATGTCCCCTCCATTCAAATCACATTCCCTCCCTTTTCACCCTTCTTTCATTCATAGATACATCACACACAATGACCGATATATGCAAGTATGCACAAATTGTATATTATCACTAGTGCACGAATGCAATGATGCTCATATCTCACTTCATCATACTTACGTCACAGTTATACAGACTACACGACAAGCCGGAACATTACAACCAGACTAACCCCCGATTTGTATAGCGGTCCGTGATCTTCATCAAAACATCGTTATCTCCATGTTTTGCGCTGTAACCGCGTGGTGTTTTGCAGAATTTTCAACGTGCTTGTTCTTCCATGCAGATAGACAAATTACACTCTTACGAGCTCTATTCCACCCAACATTCATTCATTCATTCATTGTTACTCTGTTCTTCTCTTCATCATCAGTGGTTGTTGTATCTCTAAACAACCACTGATGTCAATACTCTTCCATATCCTCTTCTCCTCTTCACAATCGCTAAAACATAAACAATGCACGCTTACTCCTTCTCCTCTTTCACACTATACTCTGTATCTCTCTCTGGAACGAATCAAATGAAAAACGATCCATCCCATCAATCAATGGATCGATCAATCACATAAACATTCCTTGCTACACTCTATACCCCTCTCCCCTCTAATATCCTGCTTTCTTCATATACGGCGCGGTGAGATAGAAACGAGAGCGAAATCAATAATATAACAAAAAGTATAAGGGGGAATTCATCTTTTTCTTATCCCGTTCCTTCGTTACAGGATTACAGGAGAACATGTTCAATCAATATGCTCTCTCTAGCTTCTCAAAGGTGAACAGTGCACCACTCCCTCTCCTACTCTCTCTCCCAATCAGCATTCCATGAATGGACGCAAACAAAATGAATGGTACAGAGAGAGAAGAAGGGAAGAGGAAAAGATCATTAGAGAGCACAAGAGAAAAGAGGAACGCCTAGAGTGAAACTGAGAGGAGAAATAGCCATGAGCCCATCTCTCTCCCTTTCTTACCTATCCATATATCAACTAAATACCTACAACTACTCTTTCCAACACTTTGACCCGCATACCAATGTCAATCTCTATCTCTTCCCCCTATCCCTACCACTCATGAATTAAGAGCCAAATCGACACATCGAAGATTGTAATCAACACTATTCAACCACGATTGAGCGCAAACAAAAGATCGATAAATTGATCGATACAAAACACAACGACACAGATAGACATTAACCACAATACGTAACCACTAACCACTCATCATCATCATCATCATCAGCTCCACATGAGAGTGAACTAGCACGACCAAGGTCCTCATCATCATCCTCTTCTATGATCTCATGAATCGTGGTCGAACATCCTTCATAACTATCCACATCCACTTCATCATCTTCATCTTCATATCCATATTCGGCTCTCATCTCCACTTCAGGCACCACACACGGCATCTCTCGTATGCATTCGACTTCCATTGGTGGGAGTTCATACTGTACATCTACCGTAGTAGTATTCTCTTGATGGGACGTACTAGGACCAGCCTCATCGGCGTCACCATCATCGTTATGGACAAGTTCAACTTGTACTGGGGTAATATTTTCGATTTCCTTTACATCGGTTAGTGTTTCTTCAGGTGTATTTACATTATTGTCCGTTTTCTTCACGTGTTCCTCACATCGCTGTTTCTCCTCCTCCTTATGTCCTCTGATCACTCTCAATAGCCACAGTGCCTTCAACCACAGTGCAGACCACAACATATACAGTGGAGAGAGTGGTCCTCCTCTCTCCATAACCATCCATGACGAACCAGTCGTCTTCTGTGTATTTACATCGACATTCGTCGTCGTCGATGAAGTAGTGGACGTCTTCTTTCTCCGATAAACGCCTGCACGATTGCCTCCTCCTTTGTTTCCTCCCATCGTGTGGAGAGTAACTGATACAGAGTGTAGGTAGATCACAGATACATCACGAATATACAACAACAACAACACAATAGAGGAGATATATGAGCAAAGAGTGGAGGATTGAATAACGAGATATGAATAGTAAGAATGAGTATGAGAGATGAACGAAAGATGACTAGAGGCGACCTCTCTCTCCCTCTTCCTCTCTCTCTCTCTCTTGCTTCTTTTTCTACCTCCTCCTCCCTTCATCATCTCTGCCTCCAGCTCTCTCTCTCAACTGAGAAGAGAGGGGGCTCTAAACAGGTTGCGCACGCGGTAGATGAGAAGAGGAGAAGGAAGACCGAAGGTGAGGGTGAAGAGGAGAGAAGAAGATGAAAAAGGAATAGTTAGAGGAGGTACTATGCGATTAAGAATGCGCAAACAACCAGAGAATCATCTCTTCACTTATATACGGGCAAGAACATTCACGTCTCCTCCAACGACAGATTGCACAGATGTGATAAAGAGGGCAAAAACATTGATGAAGGAGGAGGAGGATGAAGGAAAGAGAAGAGGACGATAGACCAAAGTGTAGGAGGAAGAGGAATGGTCCCGGTAGAAGGCAAAATTCTATGGATAAGGAGGATACGAACCACAAGACTGATCAAGGTGTAGGGAGCCCACTTTAAATAGAGATCATAATCAGATAAACTGATCGTGGTTCAAAGCAGATAGCACGCACTAGGACCATATGAGATAGGTCGATGGACGGATGGAAGGGTGGACAAAAGGAGGATGATGGACACATAGAGAATGAGACAATCGAACTCTAATCACGAGTGTCATTCAGAAGATAGATAGAATTATGAATGATAGAGATAGATAGAAGAGTGGAGATTGATAGATGGACGGAACTGATACAAGTGTGATAGAGAAGACGAAGAACATGACTGAATGACTGACTGCTATCACATTGATTGATTGATTCATGAACTCTAATCAATCTTAAATCTCATTCGAGGAAAGTTTTTATTGTTCTAGAAAGGCACAAAATGATCTCTCTGCCGATCGTTTGTGCTCAAGGCACCTAAAGAGGAGAGAGAGATAGAAGAGAGATAGACGTAACACGATTGATCACATCGAGACATCGTCCAAGAAGAGAGAGGGAGGGAGAGGGAGAGAGGGAGAGAGAGAGAGAGAGAGAGAGAGAGAGAGAGAGAGAGAGAGAGAGAGAGAGAGAAGTCACAGGAAATGAGATGATGAATAGAGTATGAGATAGATAAGGATAGGAGGGGTGAATAGATTGACCATGATAACATCGAAATGGGTGGTGATAGCCCCGGTCACTACTGCTCAAGGGTAGAATGAATGATGAATGAATATCATTGATAGAGTAACAGAGATATGAGACAACTCACAAACTTATCAAACGATCCATTCATTCTGTCTATATGTATAAACAACCAACTAGAGAATGGTGAGAGCAACCCCAATAAAAGACTGTTGCGAGAAACCAAAGATATCTAGAGGGACGAGAGGGAAGGGAGTGGAAGGGGTAGAGTGTCATTCGAGAAAGATGAGAAGCAGACGGGGAGAGACACAGAGAGAGGTAGAGAGTATGATAGAAGGAAAGAAGAGGGTATAGAGAAAGTGAGAGAGGTACAGAAATGGAGAGCAAAGCATGCGCAATCTCCATCCGTTTGTTCTCTTCTTCTTCTTCACTAACTATTCCTATTCCCCTCCCCTTCACCATACCCCCTCAAGGCGTCTCTGTTCACAGTCTACTCGCTCTATAACTCTCCTCTTCTCTCCATTCACTCTCCCCACTTGCCAACTTTTTTGTGATCAAGAGGGTGAAAAGAGCCCCCAAGACATATAATATATAGATGGAGTGAATGGAGGAGCATAGAAAGATACGACGCAAAAAGATAGGTATCACAACGGTTTTGGACAAACAAAGGAAGGGCAAACTGCTACTAAACCAATGAAACTGTACGACAATAAATTAATTAGGTAGATCTAGGGCAAAAAAGAGAGTAAAGAACCATAGATGCAGATGAAGATGGGCAGTACTGGTTAGTACAAGTGGTCACAGAGAAGAGGAAGACGAGAGTGGTGATGGTGGAAAGGGCAGAGTGTATCTTACCTTGTCCACCATACTCTAACTAACTCTTCCTACTCTCTATCACTCTACAAAAGTACTCTCTTAACCACCACTTCATCTCAATCCGAGAGAGAGAGAAAGAGAGAGAGAGGAGGGACAAGAGTCAGTAAGTGTCCACATTCCATCCCCCATCCCTGTGCTCCTCCATCTCTATTCCGTCAAAGAACACAATAGAATAGATAGGCGAAGCAAAAGGAGGAAGATATAAAAAGAGTAGGTGGAGGAGATGAACCGCATAATGAAGGAGGAGGAAAGATGAATGAAAGATTGGAGGAGGAGGGGAGGAGGAGGAGATAGATACATCAACTCTTCTTTATGTGCTTACGTATATACAGTGTTCCTCCTCCTCCCCCATCCCCCTTTTTCATCTTCTCCTTTATTCTTTCTTTCTTTCTTCCTATCTCTTGTCTCTATATTTCTGTACTCCCTAATGGCTCTTCACCCCGTTAGGCGCCGTCCGTTATCACTTGTGCAGTGAATATAGGAAACGAGCGAGGGACAAGAGGAGATAGGGGTGAAATACAGAGAGGGATAGGCTACGCAAGAAGTATGCCACGCCATCAATACTGCGATTAAACCGAGCATAGATAGCAGAGGAGAATGGGAATGGCACACCTCATTCATTCATTCATGCTACACTTCCAACCCATATCACTCTTGCATGTGTCGGTGATAGCAAAGTAATCGATCAACTAATAGGTAGACAATTTGCTTTCAACGAGTCAACACGATATTCAAGAGTTAGTGTGGTTGATTGCTATGTTGTAAAGCGGCGACAGACAATAGTCAGTCGATCGAATGGGTAAACCCAACAACAACACAAAAAACAAATATCCTCATCATATTCACGTGAATCCTTGCACATTTCTCTGTGTTATCTCTCGCGATCCATCACTGTATCACGTAGTAGGCTGAACATCCTTGGTTGATTGGTGACGTCACAACCGACTCTCTCCGCATAAAACAGCTTTGGCTGGTTTGGATAGAATGTGAAGGAAAAGGAAAGGAATAACATGGTATGGCAGATGAAGAATGGCGGAGGAACGAAGTAGGTAAGGTTGGATGAAAATGAACGATAATGTTGATACCATTGTTCAACTCTGATCAGTAATGCTGATCAATGCTATCTATGTTGGTTAAAGTTGTGTTGTGCTACCTATACTGAATAGGATTGATGCGTATTGAATATCAGACAGTGAGACACGAGTTTAGCGGGTTAAAAACATCTGATCAGATTATGTCGCGGAACGGAGACAAAGAACACACGTAGACACACATGATCCGCTCTCACGTACAGTAACCTACTACTACCCTCATGTATGATACAGTAACCCATCCATCCATAGACACAACTACATTATCCCCTGTCTCTTTCTTCGGGACTCACCCTTGATCGTCATCTTGTGCGTGATTGGCAATGAATGAAGACTCCTCTCCATCGGGATGGGCTGCATCCAACTGAGCCTCTGCTGGCATCTCTGAAAAGTATCACAAAATCAATCCATAGATAATTTATCCAAATCAAATCAATCAATAAAACAATGTACGCACCAGTAAGAGTGGTGTCAGGGCTTGTCTCCTTGGGCTGTTCTTGTTGATAGTTAGCAGGGAAGTTGGGCTGTGGCAGAGGTTCGGGGATGTACTCACTAACGGGAGCGGGCTTGGGCTGCTCTACAACGGGTGCTGCAGTCTCGATTGTAGCTGCTGACACTACAGGCTGAGACTCGATGACAGCTGCAGCTACGGAAGGTGCGGTGAGGGATGCCTCAGCCTTCTTCTTCAGACCGAGAAGATCAAGTTGTTGACTGTCGAAGAGACACTGAAAGAACGACATCATCAATAAATTATTAATGTGCGAGAATTCACATTAGAAACAATGTGAGAGGGTGAGTGGGTGTAGCATATCTCTTGAAATTTCTTCAGCGAATCTATCAGGTTCAATCAATCGCTTTTCTCGAAAACACTACTGAAATGTTTAAAAAAGCGCATTTCTTAAATGCCAAACAGTGAACAACATATAAGAGAAGAGGAGAGATAATTGAAAAAGTGGAGAGCTCAGAAACACGCGTAAATAGGCAATAGTAAGATAGGAAATTGGCCGGTACGTGTCATCCCCTATAGTTAGTTGGCTAGACTATGTCTACTACTAGTCAGTCTGCCCCTTGTCACAAAGGGGTTCATAGCATGAGGAACGACTAATCATAGTAGAGGCTAAACAGGTACAACGATTGTCTCTGTCAATCAATAACCAAAAAAAAGAGATGGAAACTAATTCGACCAAACAACCTATAGCACCCATGGGAATAGGGGGAAGTAGATCAAACAGTTATCGATATCGATTGATTCTCGCAGGGATAGGGATAGGGTCACGTGAGTTAGATAGAAAGAAACAATATATTTCATGAATCATCTCACCATAATCTTTGCGAATATTGGCATATAAATGGAACGTTCTTGAGGGGGGGGGGGGGCTTCCCCACACTACAGTCATGCCAAAATCATCATAAATATGAAAATGAATTTTACAATAACGGTAAGCGGCAGTTAGAAAAAGAAAAGGCGGTGCATAGAACTGTTTAATCTCAGTTGTAATCATCTCTCAACACTACTCGATTAATTGAACCGATTACAACAACAATGGACACAGTGTATCAAAGAGTGGACGATATCTATGAAACTAAAGAGGTTATTACGGTTAAACCAATCCCCTCAATAGTAAGGTCGAACGAATAATACGAGTGAAACCCAAATCAACCGTCTCATCAACGCTCTCTCTCGTTGGCAGGGAACAAAGCAATAGCGTGTAAATCGAAGTGAGCACAGGTGCTTCTCCCTTTAACCAACAGATAAAATCAAAACGATTACTATGTTGCCTGACGACGACACGTTTAACTAAGACACTATTTGCCCTCATTGTCAGCTTTGCTCTACTAACTCCCCCCTCCCTCCACCTCCTCCACCATTCTCTATTTATCTCACTGCACTGATGGCGACTTTTTTGAATCTTCTAGGTAGATGATCAGTGTAATAAACTATGCAGGCATATTTTCGACCCTTTATATTTATATTATTATTTAATAATAATATAATTGTTAATATAAAAACCTTGTTGGGAGCCTTCTTCTCAAAAGTGGGCGCAGTAGGTGCTGACTGCTGCTGGGGCTGAGATTGCTGCTGAGGCTGCTCCTTGCTCTCCTATAATTAATTATTGATTGATTACGGTAACAATCGGAAGATTTCTATATCACCTGTTCCAGGATATTAGTGGCGAATTCCTTCTTGATCTTGGGAGCCACAGAGTCGGTCTCGTCGACCGATTTGTCTGAAATTAATGGAATATACTCAGAGAGGATCACTTTACACATATCAATACTCAATTAGAAATATATGGAGTAATTTAGTCCAAGTAAATATAAGGAATTAAGTTGAAATGTAGTAAATCCCATCAATGAATTGATCACACAAAGTAGAGATAAAATATAAATAAGAGTACGAATGTCCCCCACTCTTTTGTCTGTTTCTGTTCTTAATGTTACATAGCATTGCATATCGTTATTGCATTGATTATATTTATATTTATTATTGTTATGATATACAAATCATGCGTACCCTGATTAGCTTTGGGTGCTGATTCATCCTCCTTCTGAATATCCTCCAATTGAGCCTTGTTCACCGTCTCATTAGTATCAGGGTTCACGATGGCGAGAACCTTCAAAGAAACAAATGAACACATAAAAATATTCAAGTGGTATTTACTATTATTATTGTTCTTGTTGTTAGTACTAATACCTTTTTCTCGCGAGTAGCTGCTGGAGGAGGTACAGATGGTTGTCTGGGTGGGACAGGGACAGTCTGGGGCACAGGCATCACTCCACTTTGAGGTACAGTCGATGTCTGCATAGGAGCCATGCCTGTGGCTCCACCCATCATGGATGGACCATTGTTGGGAGTAACTGATTGGGGTACTCCTCCTCCCATAGATGTTGGAGGTACGCCGGTCTGTTGCTGCAACGATGAGGGTGGAACACTTCCAGCATGAGACATAGGAGGTCCAGCCATGTGCTGCTGTGGACCTTGCTGCATGTTCATGTTCATGTTTGGCTGTTGTACCATCTGCAAAAAGTTATTTATATTTTATTATGCATGAATAAAACACAGATTCCATACATATGGCATTTGATAAAACTGCTGTTGTTGCTGCTGCTGCATATACGCTGCTTGCATCTACAATCGAATTTATTATTATAATATTATTATTATATGAGTAAATTACAATTCTAGACCAAAGAAGAAATATCCGTATTATGGATGATTAAAGAAATATCCGTATTATGGATGATTAAAGATATGATATTTGATTTTTTTTTAAAGATATGAAGTGCAAAACCACCAAATAGACCTAAATCACCACCTGAAAATGTTGGCTAACCACATTTTGTTCAAATTCAGTGATCTCACCTGGTACTGGTGGTTATACTGCGACATATCATATGCCGGAGCGTATCCATACTGTGGCTGCTGATACGCCTGAACAAAGTACACGGTATTCATCATTTTCTACATGCAACTTGTTTCATTTCGCTTCTCAAAATACACTCAGGATCAGCGTAAATGAAACAGCACCCATCAACGAATTCATGCATGTTCACGCATTTCTTTTTCCTCTTTCTAAATGTAAATCTGGCCTATGTCACCAATATGCCAATAAAATGTATTATTGATCAGGCTTTCATGGTATTTCTGTCATGTCTTACTAACCATCTGGCGTTGTTGTGGATGCTGTGGTTGCATCATTCTCTGTTGACCCATCATCATTTGTTGATTAGTCATCTGAGGTGGTCCTCCACCAGGTCCATATCCTCCTCCATTGTATACTCCACTACCACGTTGTGGTACTCCACCTCCTTGCTGTTGTCCTCCCTGGGGGGGCATTCCAGTCGATGTCGCATATTGAGACGGCGTCTCCTGTAATCAATCAATCAATATAATGATTTAATCAATGGATAAATGGACAACTTACAGTATGGACACTCATTCCAGTCGGTACAACGATGGAGGGA
This sequence comes from Parapristionchus giblindavisi, assembly GCA_943737045.1. NCBI lineage: Eukaryota > Metazoa > Nematoda > Chromadorea > Rhabditida > Diplogasteridae > Parapristionchus > Parapristionchus giblindavisi. The sequence goes on along the minus strand of CALSFV010000323.1, from coordinate 65,446 downwards.
CCTCCTCCAACTTGAGTGGGTGCAGTGGGAAGAAACTCGAGCTGATTGCCGTGCTGCGAGTTACTGAGACGACGAGAATGATTACTATCTTGTCGATTATATTGATTAGATGAATAACGTCTATGATGATGGTTATGGGGACGCTCATACATGACCGGCATCATACTTGACGACTATCAGATAAAGGACTATTGGAACACAACTAATTCCTTCAACTAGCTATGGATACTATGAAGACTGAGTATAGTAGAGTGAGCGGGCGTGACCCCAGCCCAGTATCCTCTCAATACCCAAGCTGGACCCCGCCACAGGGAAGGATTCGCGACGCGAGTGAGACTACGAAGCGCTATATAGTGACAGTGAATGGGAGAGGGATTGATTAGGTGAGGAGTGAAGAGTATCAATCTATTGGATATATGATGGGCTTGGGAAGAAGAACAATGATGAGAAGGATTATGATTAGAATATGGTTTACTCAGAGAGACGGGGATTGATAGAGGGAAGAAGATGGGTTGAATAAATGATCAATTGATGACGATGATATGGATGATGAGATAGAAAGAGTCAAGGGAGAGTTATAGAGAGAAACAAAGAGTGATAGAGAGATAGAGAAATAGAGAGACAGAGAAATAGAAATATTAAGGTATACAGGACGAGTGTGCAATCATTGATAGTATTGAACAATCTCTTTCTCCTGTCTCTATCTCTCTTACTAGGTGGTATTCTTATTCATCGTCAACTTTGTCCTCTTTCATCATTCATTAATCAAAACTTTACTCAGCCATTTAGCGTTACCTAAGTAGTTTATGTCTTGATAAGATGGAGGAATAAACGGAAACGATATGAAGTCTCTAGGATATTGACAGATAGCATGTACATTCTGTTTCGCTCTTTCTCTATCCTTCTACGTCTCTCCCTCTCCTTCCCTCTCAATCTCTCGAATCGTATCGTACGAATAATAATTACCCATAGAATACATTAGAAGAGCGCAATGGTGCCTATGGTGTCATACGAAAAGATAAGAACTGTAAAAAGAGATAAGAAGGAATAGAAGAGACGAAAGAGATAGTGATAAAGCAGAGATTCATGAAAAAATGAGAGGTATTATACGAGAACAGTCACAGAAGAGAGCAGAGAGATTAACCTTCATATCGATTGTCTCTCTTAACACTTCTTATCTATCACTTGGTCGAGGGACAATATACAAGAGAGTGCAGAGAAAGATAGAACAAGTAGAGAATAAGCAAAGTGAGAGTGAGAAGTGACTAGATGATTGGGCAAACAATTACACTCCACACCATTTGCTTTTGCAACTTCTTTATCCCTTTGTCCATCCCCTTTATAAGTATGATCCTATCAGATTTAGAACGACAAAATAAGACACACTATACACGTAATATCATTTGGTAAACGAAGATGGCAAGGGTCTCTTGTTGTACTCATAAATCTCACTGAATCACGAACATTAAATCGCGAATCGATGTTCAAAATCGCTGACGAATAGGCAAGAAGACAAGTAATAGGCAATAGAAGTTGGTGATCACGGGAAGAAAGAGAGAAATAGACGGAGGAAGAATATAGAAAAGAGAAGGAGTCAGAGAGAGATAGAAGACAGATAGAGACGACGATCGAGCAGTGTAATAGAGAAGATATGAAAGAGAAAGAGAGAAGTACTATAAGATATGAGAGAGGATACAGAGATAGATAGAGAGTAGAAGAGGTGGTGATGAAGAAGTAGCAGTGGCCCTGAGGCGATCCAATCAAATGAAATAAGTGAGAGAAAGAGATAGAGATGAGTAATTATGTGACCATATTCCCCATTAATACTAGATCAGTAGTATGCGGTGTGCTATAATGATATATTTGCCCCTTTAATAGTTTCTCTTCATATTATTGTGTCCCCTTGCAGAATTCAATATAAGGTTTGGAAATGTGGAGTGAAAACAACTGCTGTCTATTTTAGAGCAGCTAAAGCGTCGAGAGGGGCTAGAACAAGAGAGTCAGATGGAGAGGAGGAAAGAGACAAGTGAGACTCCATTTGAAAGAAGCGAGAGAGGTGTTCGCAAACCGGAAATGGATAGTGTTGAGCGTTGAGCGGAAAAGTGGCAGATTTGGAACGACTCGCAGTTTGACAGTAGTAGTACCAACAACAAAAGGAAGAATAACCTTATGCAATCACTGCGTCTTATACTAAATATTGTGCCACGGCCCAGAGTACTCACCCAGAAATTATCATTTTTTTAAATAATTTATTAAAAACTTACTAGTTTTGGGGGCCTCTGAAGGCATCAGGAACGGCTGCGGGATTTAGGGGAACCTGCATTATGTATTAACTTGTAAAAATAAATGAATGTTTTAAAACCCTCAAATCTTTTTCTCTTCCCTTTGATTTCGAAATTGATTGTGCAATGACTAAGCATGCTAAATGCTTTTTACATGATCAATACTTTTTATAGAGCACTGTGTGTTACTAATGTTAAACGTTTAAATATTAATTAAATATCATACGTGAGGAGTTGTGAATCCTCCATTGGCAACCATGGGCATTTGTTGCCCAGGGGCCTGCTGGTGTGCATAAATGTTCACATCTGAACAATAACTATAATAATTAAAAGTTCGGCAGAAGAGATAAGATTAATTAAACAATCGTTTACCTTGGCCATTTTTCCTCGGTTTTCCTCTCCCTATATTACTTGACATAACGTGGTAAGTTTGAGGTCTAACTGAAATTATGCCTTGTATTTCGGTGCTCATAAATCATCAGAATATTATACTACATAAATGACGCAAAATCATCACAATCAAGGGTAAAAGGAAGACATTCAGTTCATCGGGAAAAGGCGGGATCGAAAGAGATTATGCCGTTTCACAACATTATTTAACAATAGGAGGGTATCTATTTATGATAGTTAAAACATAAATTGATGAGCAACACAAAGTTCAGAGCTTCGCAGCGGAAACAAACGTAATAAACGAACAATAGAACAGTAAAATGAAGATGAACAGCGCTATATTCGGTCAAGTTTACCCGCAGGAATGGACAGTGTAAGCTCAAACATGGACGAAACAATCCGAAAACCCGATAAACCGCAGTAATGAGTCAGTAATTCAGGATATCGAGTCCAAATTGGGCATTCGCATTATTTGCTGGAGTAGTGCGGACCTCGCTTAAAATCCCGCCATTACTGTTTTCACAAAAGTGCTGACATACTCTCCACAATTAATTAATTTACATGTTTCTCTGCTTACACATCAACTATGGGCCTAATAAAGAAATTAGCAAATCAAATCACAGAATATTGACTAAAATCATGATAAAATTAGCATTTCATTGTTTCCAAAAAATTCATGAAGTAATTGAGTCCCACCGGGAAATGGGATGCACACTGTAATTTGAAACTTGGCAATTTGCCAGCTAGTGCCGGTGACGTCATGCTGGTCAAACAGTGTAATGTGTCGCTTTTTGCGTTTTCTTTAGAAATATTGATTGAATACTGATAAGAATGTTATTGTCACAGTGATAATAATTGTTATGGTTATTCTATTGTTGAGGTGATGGCTGATCAAACCGGGACATCTCTCCCTTCGAAATCAACCGATAACTCAGCAATGCTTAGTATGCATGACCATGATTTCGACTCAAGCGAATCAGAAACACACGGCCCGGATTTCAAAATGTGCAAGTTTTGCTATTCCTCAGACAGCGATGGTACCGAGTGGCTACATCCATGCAAGTATGTTTATCAATGCTGTCATTTTCCAAGGAAGGCTGCTCTATCAATACAATTAAATATATTTTGGAGATGCTCTGGTTCTTTGATGTGGGTCCATGCTCAATGTTTCGCGTTGTGGCTGGATAACGCTCCTCCTGCACAGCAGAATCGTTGTCTTATGTGCAAGTAAGTGTTGGCGAACCAAATATTGTTGACATCTTTTAAAAATAATTGTATTCTTCACTGCAAATGGATTGTTAGATTAATATACACGGCATTTTAATATATATTTTGTGAAATAATATATTTTATATGTATTAGGAGCGATGAAAATGAATTGTACGATGATCTTCATCATGCTCGTTCACATATAGTCCGTATACTCTGATATCAATGAACATAAATATACATTTCAGTTATACCTATCAAAAGAAGTTGATGTTGTTACCTCCTGCTGAATGGAAGCTACCCTCTCTTAAGATATCGTATTTTCAGGTAAAATAGGTAAACTAATTCTTACAATATCGCAAATTCGCAGGCTTTCGAAATTCTCTTGGACGTGTACTCCACAAGCCGACTGTTCCGAGGATTTTGTAATACTTTTGCGGGCAAAAGGTGGGAGTTGTTCTTTGATCTTTAGTCGATTGTTTATTTAAAGAAAATTACCACGTGAAATATAAAAAGTGAATATAAATCATGCAAATATTCTCAAGTTGTAACTATTTAATAAAAGAATAACTATTAATAATTCGAGGCTCTTTTGGCCACTAGGTTTTAGTCAGTGAAGTTCTTTTTACAATATGTCTTATCTATCTTCTGACATACATGGGCGGGGTAACTGGAGCTCGATTCTACAGGGGGCATCCGAACGGAAAATGGCTAATTTTACAGGGGGCCTTCACTTTTTTTTCAAAAATTTCACCTAAACGTATTTTTTACAGGGGGCATTCCACAAATTTTCGAAAAGCCCTGATTTTACAGGGGGCACCCCCATGTTGGCGCCCATGTATGTCTTCAGTAGAACCCTCATTGAATGTCATTGTTTTCCAGGACGATAATAATGCAATTGGCTCATATTCTGTTCTATCGAATGTTTATCCTAACATCATCACGAATTGATTATTATGAAGCACTTGGAAGGCAGATGTTATCGTCCATTTGCAAACAGACAATCACAAATTATGGGTAGGCATTCTCAAGAATTATATTATTATTTATATTTATTTATTTTGTTGTTAGCCTTCTCCCTGAAACTTCTCTGATATTTCAAAACTTAAAGTCTACTTAAAATACGCCACTGACTTGGAGTTTACTATAAGTCTACTTCAGAAATTGATAAGTACACTTTAAAGTTTGAAATACTAGAGTTTCAGCACTTTCATATGAATCAATAATCTGCGTAGACAATACGGTGCTTCTTATTCAAACGCATACACTCCTTTATATTTAGAAAAAAATAATTTTAAAAAAAGAAGAAAAAAAAGTATAAAATAATTAGATTATGAAGTAACTATAATATTTGTTTAGAGATAAGGATGACGATGTGTTGTCACTGTGGCCATCTGCGTCCACTGCTTCATTCGAGGTGAATAATAATAATACTAGTAATAATTGTAATAAAGTAATATTATTATTATTATTTAAAAGACTTCTTATCATTCGCAATCATACGTGCATCTTATCCATTTATATGTCTATCTGAACAGGGAAAACACATAAGAAAAAACATTGAATTGTCTTTTGTTTATGTGTTTGTCACCGTGTAAGTTGTTCTGAAGGTAATTTACGTCCACCTGTGGGAGAGGTCATTTTACGGTGGTCCAGTGAAAATGATCACGTGTGGTTACTACATACCCAATCGTTATATTTATCACATGCACAATTTATCAACGGAATAAACGATTGAAAACAATATAATTGTCTTTGAATGCTCTAGCATATCAGATATATTGCTCAAAAATTCTTTAGATTGTCCATATCGATTATTGATTGATTTTCTCTTTCAGGTCGATGCTCTAGTCCGCTTCTAATCATCAATCATCATGGACAACTATCGATTGGGTTCCTACGCGTTTATTGTCCCATTCAATTTGTACACAATCAATATTTCGGAATTATTCTAATTATCGATTCGATAAGCTTCACTCGTAGATCATTCCCCTCTCGTCGTTCTATTCTAGTCAAGAGGACTAGCAAACATGGAGATAGAGTAAGAGGGGATAGAGAGACATATGCTCATCTCCTTCCTTCCTATATCCACTCGTCCTTCACTCATTCACATAAATTGCTACTCCTCTTATCGATCGATTATCGATTGATTTATCGATTTCTACTCTAATTCCACTATGCTCATTTCATTGTACCTACTACTCAATCGATTTTCTTTTATTCCCGTGACGACCTGCAGTACCTGTATAAATAGTATTTATCGATTGATTTCTGTCACGAAATAGTTATATCATGTACATATTGATAAATTATGCGCTAGTACTTTGATATGTTGCACTACTATGGTGAAAGGGTTATTAGACCGTATTTATATACTTCTGGGTTAGAATATTTCGTTTTTCAATTTTATGAGTAAAGTAATGTCGTAAATGTGGTGAAAAGATTATCGAACATTTGCTTTCAACTAATGCAGAGCCAGACTCGGGGCTACGTTAATTGCACGGCGGTTCAATAAAGAGAAATCCCTACATTTAACTTTGGCTTGAATGCTCTTGCATTACGAAAAATCGGCAAAGTTGATTTGCACTGAGCGGGATTCGAACCTCCGAAGTTCGGATCGCTAAACAAAAGCTCTATCCACTAAGCCATCTCGGCATGTCTCGCGAATCGTAAAACTCGATGATAGGTCTAGTCAGAAGCGAGCGCCCAGATATACCGTAATCAACTTTCGCGCTGGGAGAACCTAGATGTTTTACTGCTCATCATCACTCAGTTAGCGCTACTTTCTTTCTCAGGCAAGAGCTTCTTAGTTACTATCATTGAGCCGCCGTGAATTGGGATTTAGATCAATAATCCATTTCTATTTTTCTCCTGTATTTTCATCTTTTCCTTGCTCTTCCTGTATATTTCATGGCTATTTTCGTACCTTTGATAATCTTAGTGAGAGTAGTGAGAGAGATATCACTGTCTATCAATTCGTTATCTATCTCTCCATCTTTCTTAATCTCTCTCTCTTTTTCAATTGGCCTGTAGCACACTCCTACCACTCCTCTTTTTCACACCCCCAATACATTCGTTATTCATGTACATTATTGTATTTTATTTAATTCATGTTATTTGAAATATTTTTTATAAATTATTATTATTATTATAAAACGTCAACTTCAGCGATTATGGTATGGACTCGAGATGATTGGAAGGACAATTTTGATCTGCTTGTTGAATTGATATATGAAAATCCATTAGAGGTATGATCTTTGGTAGGTTATAAATTCGAGGATTGATCTTTATTAGAGTTAGGTCTTTCATACGGTATTTGCCTGATCGTTTGTCTTTCGTTTACCGTATCAACGAAACGTAGATAAATATGCTGTGTAAATACGAAACAGAAGATCGCAATATACCATTTACATAATGGTTAAATCAATGTAACAGCTTGAAGGCACATTCAATCTAATTTTATTCTCCGCTCTGGCAACGGTCTCTCGTAGAAAGCGAGAGAGCACCAGAGCGGAGAGTTTCATTGTCAGATTAGCTCTTTATTTTCCGTTATTCGATACTCGCACTTTCAGACGATAAAGTTCATAATTATTGGTCTCACTCCCATCATCGTCATAGCTCTCATATTCAATTGGAGATTCCAGAAGGCATTGAAAAAGAAGGAAAAGGTACGGCATCTAGAGTGATATCGATTGAAAACATGAAAAAATGAAAAAAATGAAGTGAACCGCATTTCTTGTTTAGTTAACTTGAATCGATCGATGCTTTTACATTTTATCAACGTGCGCATATGCACGAAACGAGACTAATAGCGGTAACGAGAAAAATATTTCAAAAATATGTCGGTCATACGTGGGCAAAAAATTACTCAAATGACGTATAAATGCTCCATTTTTTGCTTCCGACTCCCCGATTTTTGCGTCCGACCCTCCGATTTTCATTTCCAGCGGCAATGCCCGCCCATAGGTCGAAAAGTATGTTACAAAGTACCAAGCCTGACCGCATTTTGAGCCAAAATTTCCCAAAAAATCGTAAAACCTGACCGCATTTTGAGCCAAAATTTCACAAAAATCGAAAAACCTAACCGCATTTGAGCCAAATTTGCCAAAAATCGAAAAACCTGACCGCATTTTGAAAACCGATAACCTAGCTATTCGACCTATGTGCCCGCCCACATATGATGTCGGTACTGAATGAGATGGATTTGCATATAGTCTGTGGGAGGATAATATGCATGGGTTATTTGTACATTATATGCATAATCTTTATTCGATTACAGCTGCGAAGGAAGAAGGAAAAGTTAATCGAAAAACTTCACGGAACGAAGAATCGACGAATTGTATCTGTCAATGATGATAGTGATAATGGAGATGATAAGGACAAGGATATGTGAAGTATCAATTATTTTTCTCCCTTGTTGATCTTTGATCTTTGAACTCAATCTGAAATATTCATATTTATTGATCTGATTCCATTTTGTTTTCCATTTTGAAAACATATCTTTTAGTACGCTCAAAACTTCTAATTTGCAATACACATTGATGTGGTCCACTGCTTTCAACTACTTTTTCCAAGTGCCATGACCTCGAAGATTAATAAAAGCTTTACCTCATCAATTTCATGTTACTTTGAAACCACTCTTGTTAAGTTCCTATGGCGATCATTAATATCGATTGATCAATCAATAAGTACGCTGTGAATGACATATGTGAATCACATACATTGGCGCCGAAGGGGATGCAAAATAAGATCTTTTCGAAAAAATGGCCCTGTAAAAACTTTTTACGACAATTTTCAGTTCGGATGCCCCCCCCCCCCTCTGTACCTATCCCATGTTTGTGATTCTCTGTAATGGTCTTTGAAAGGATGTAGTAGCGTAAGCATGTTTTATACTAATCAATCAATACTTGAAATGGACGGCGGAAAGTATGGTTTTGTACAGCACAATATGATATGTGCAATGAACGAACTAGCGGAACGAATAAATACAATTTTATATATTTAAATTAATCTAAAATCTTCGATGCCTCTTCAGAATATCAACTATTCTATCGTATCCCATCTGTTGAGCCAAATCGATTGGGGTCTCGCTGTTCTGAAATGATTAGCTAGATTTGTGCTGCATCAATCGACATTGTCTAAGCTATTATCGATTAGTCGATTATTGATTGCTTACTGAGTTACTGTGGAATTATTGATTAATTAATCACTAACCCTATTCTTCAGTTTAGGATTAGCTCCTTCTCCCAATAACATCTGAACTATCCTCTCATGACCAAAGAGCGCGGCAGCATGAAGTGCGGATTCTCCATTCTAAATGATGTTGGGTCCTAACACGAATGATTGAGGGATACGGTACCTCGAGGAGACCAACGTTGGAATCGATAGTGAGGAGAGCTTGAACAATGTCTTCATGGCCTTTGTGAGCAGCCTGAAATGAAATTTTTGTGATCTTTGATCTCTGAGCTATGCCTTCTTTCTAATATTACTGTAATATTGTTTAAATAATTTATCTAATTTTATATGTATTTGCTCTCTGATCTCAGCGTGATGTATTTATTTATTTTTATGATCTTTGATTATTTACAGTCGCGCCGGAAAGTCAGTGCCAACTTTTTGTTTTTGCTATATTTTTTTAACCAAGCGTGCTATGGGGCCGCTTTCGCGAGTTTTTATGGGAAATTTATTGAGGAATCCGGCCCTGATATTGCCGACTCATGAAAATTTCTTATTATTGCGTAATGATGACGCAATCGAAGTCCACTTTTTTGAAAAATCATAACTCCGAGGAAATTTTTTTTCCAGCCAACCGTTCTTCTATAAGTTTGAGATCTACGCGTCGGCTACCCAGTAAATTTTTTTTAGGTTGCTGCGATTTTTTTCAACCGCAGCGGCCTTGCTGCAAAATGGCGGCTGCAAACTCAGATCTCAGCTCCAAGACATGCTAGAGACTCGTTCTTGGGATCAAAACGATCCTTATGATGTCCCAAATAATCCCTGAAAGTTTGGTCCTGATCGGACCACAATTGCCTTCAGTACCCCAAAAAGTCACTTTTTCAGATGACCTCACTTTGAGGGCCTACAATTATGAGAGTGATTTTTCCAAAAATGTGGTTCTTGTGCTAAAATATGCCAAATCCATCCCAGAAGCCATCCTCACACTTTGGTGAAAACACCTTGCTTCGCATCTTCACGGCAAACGATAAGCGAGCATGCACTCGTTTCGGAGGCGCACGTCCAGGGGAGGGGAAGGAGGGGAGGGGCGCGCGCACTCACAGTGAGTGTGTGCAGGAAAGACTGATGTGGCACCGAGGGGCTGCAAGATGGGTTCTCCCAAGCTTGCAGACGTATTCTATGATGGTTTCGGCACATTTTAGCACAAGAACCGAAATTTTAGAAAAATCACTGTCATAATTGCATGCCCTCAAAGTGAGGTCATCTGAAAAAAGTGACTTTTTGGAGTACTTTTTTTGTGTCCTAGTGATTTTTTTTAATTGAAAAGAATACATTTTAGAACAAGAATTGCAAAAATTTTAGAAAAATCACTAGGACACAAAAAAGTACTCCAAAAAGTCACTTTTTTCAGATGACCTCACTTTGAGGGCATGCAATTATGACAGTGATTTTTCTAAAATTTCGGTTCTTGTGCTTAAATGTGCCGAAACCATCATAGAATACGTCTGCAAGCTTGGGAGAACCCATCTTGCAGCCCCTCGGTGCCACATCAGTCTTTCCTGCACACACTCACTGTGAGTGCGCGCGCTCCTCCCCTCCTTCCCCTCCCCTGGACGTGCGCCTCCGAAACGAGTGCATGCTCGCTTATCGTTTGCCGTGAAGATGCGAAGCAAGGTGTTTTCACCAAAGTGTGAGGATGGCTTCTGGGATGGATTTGGCATATTTTAGCACAAGAACCACATTTTTGGAAAAATCACTCTCATAATTGTAGGCCCTCAAAGTGAGGTCATCTGAAAAAGTGACTTTTTGGTGTACTGAAGGCAATTGTGGTCCGATCAGGACCAAACTTTCAGGGATTATTTGGGACATCATAAGGATCGTTTTGATCCCAAGAACGAGTCTCTAGCATGTCTTGGAGCTGAGATCTGAGTTTGCAGCCGCCATTTTGCAGCAAGGCCGCTGCGGTTGAAAAAAATCGCAGCAACCTAAAAAAAATTTTCTGGGTAGCCGACGCGTAGATCTCAAACTTATAGAAGAACGGTTGGCTGGAAAAAAATTTTCCTCGGAGTTATGATTTTTCAAAAAAGTGGACTTTGATTGCGTCATCATTACGCAATAATAAGAAATTTTCATGAGTCGGCAATATCAGGGCCGGATTCCTCGATAAATTTCCCATTAAAACTCGCGAAAGCGGCCCCATAGCACGCTTGGTTAAAAAAATATAGCAAAAACAAAAAGTTGGCACTGACTTTCCGGCGCGACTGTATCGTTGAGACCATGAAAACGTTCTTTCGGAGAATACTGTAATATCGATTGATTAACCTACCTTAAAGAGTGCAGTGGCTCCATCATATCGGGGCTCATCCTTAGCTCCTCTCATTCCCAATTCTTCTACAGTATCCACCTCTCCACACTGCGCTGCTATCCACAGTGCGGTCGTGCCATCCTGATAAATTTAAACATATTTAAATAAATTAATTAATAAAATATGATAATTACGTCTCGTCTCCAATCGAATCTGCATCCCTCATCGAGTAATTCTCTCACTACCTCCACATGGCCATTCTGAGCGGCCAGAAAGACCGAATCACTTCCATCCAGTAATCTATACAAATAAAAATCGATCAAAGGCACATCCGAGCTTATTTTACTCGATAAATTAATAAATCAGTACCGTGCGTCCTTTTCTGCTCCAGATTTAATCAATAATTTGACTGCCCACAGAATACCTCGCTCGGATGCACAGAGAAGTGGACTGCCACCATCCTGGAATAGGTTCCTAATGGATTTGAGTAATGCTTCATTGGCTATTAAAATTCGTAAAAATAATGAAAAGTGTTCAATGGTGCGAAGAAAAGCATTGCAAAATACCCCCCCCCCCCCCCCAAAAAAACGAGAATAATTACACAGAGAGGAAAATCCCCAGCAGCGCCTCATTTCTTCCCCCATAGGGGTCAAATTCCCTTTTCTATTGTCGAAGTATTCCGTCCCTTATAGATAAATGATTTTTCGTGGGTGTAAAGATAATCCATACCTTTGTTCGATAGTTGACATTGGCTCCATGTTTCAGTAGTGATTCTACATCTGATCTACTCTCATTCTCAATGGCAATGAGAAGAGCTGTGTCGTTGGACTGTAAAGATCAAAGATCAAATAGCTCCAAGACCAGAAACAATTAATGGAAGAAGAAAGATGAAACATTAAAAATATTCATAAATCAGAAACGATTAATGAATATCGAAGATCAACTTATCTTCTACCAAATTTGATGGCTTAGATAAATGTACAATTATTTTTCAAAAAAGTCAGAAATATCAAAGATCAAAGATCAAAGACTAACATCGCTCCGTAGATTAACATCAGCTCCTTCTTCAAGTAGTGTTTCTACCATATCTCGATCTTTTCGTGAAATGGCTATCATAAGAGGAGTCACACCGTCCTGAATCATTCAGAGATCAAAGATCACAATTACGGTAAATGGCTTCAAACATTACTGTAGATGACATTAGGAATGCACATTATAACTAATTTTATCAATCAAATGATAACTATTGACCGTATAAAATACACTTGTTTATTTGGTACGAGAGTAGCCAATCTCTCCCACAAGAGACTTTCTTGTTTTGCATGGTTCAGAAACTATGCCGATCTCTTTTATATATAATATAGCGCGCGGCGAAGGTCAGCCGGGTTAGAGAGAGGCAGCGGAGAGACAATCGAGAGGCGGGGCGAGATGTAGAAGGCTACATCTCGCTCGCCTCTCGATTGTGACTTCCGTTCGTTAGCACCATTTGTCATTTTCTTATGCAAGTACATTTTATACGCACAATATACAATGTCTCAACACCTTTTGAGATAGCAATAGCATAACCAGAATCTGTATTCCAAAAATGCTTAATCGCCCTGATTATACAGAAAATCGATATTGAAATTTAGTAATTTTCTACACAAACCATCAGGATGGTGTCATGGACTCATCTTTGGAAAACTCAGATCACTGATGGTCTGCACAAGATCATTGCGTATAATTAGGGTGGTCATGAGTTCGATCCCCCTCTGACATGATCTTTAGCTATTAAAAAATACATGAAAAATAGTTCGACGGGAAGGCTTGATGTACTTTTTCTTCAGAGATCTGAGATCAAAGATTAAAGAACAAAGATCCCTCTGTTATTAATGCGATTATGAACATTTATATTAGATGGAATAAATAAATACATAAATAAATAAAGATGAAAAGACTATGAGGCTATAGCAGGTGTGGTACCGGGGAGAATGGCATGTATCTATTAGTGTGTGGGAGAAAGCGTTTCATGATAAGAATCATCCATGTATAGTTGCAGATGGACAAACATAGTGAAATATTGATTGATTGATTGATTGAATCACCAAAGGTCAATCAATAATTCGAGGATGCAGTGAGTCAGAAATTTGTAATTCGTAATTTGACTGAAATAAGAGGAGACAAATTCGGTCCTGAAGGGTGTTCGTAATTACGGGTAAGTATTGAAAGGGGAGAGGTAGAGGGATAAAGAGAGGGAGAGGGAGAAGGAGAGGAGGGAGAGAGCCATATGCGGCAATAAATATGAAGAGACAGCATGAACATAGGAGAGTCAAAACGCATAAAACTATACACGTTAACTACTACGCAGTAGGAAATCATGCTTACGACCCAATCATCGCCATAATGATACAATCTGGAGTACGGTAATCGACTAGTACCTGATCAGAGCAGTCCACATGGGTTCGTCCCGTATCCAGAAGTTCCTTGACACTCGTGACATCTCCCGATCTGAGTGATCGATGAAGAAGGATATCTGTGGAGGAGACCATCTGGAAGAGAATCGAGGATTACGGTATTTATATTTATTGATCCGTCAGAGTCAATGACCATTGTTAGGGTTTGCGTGCGACACGAATATGGCAGTTTTTCCGAAATGTGGGCCACCATTTTGAACGCTTCTCAAAAGTAAATACTGTAGACGGCATATGAGTAATCTATTTGCCACAGTACTAAAAGCCTGTCCGCTCACAACAGAAACTTTCTAAGAATTAATTTTCTCTCGCATAGATCGATCAAAAAATACGGTGGGAAATGATTGGAGAAGCAATGGTGTGATAAAGACTATGAAACCCATGTTGTCAAATGGTGAAGATGAGAGAAGAGAATGAATCAGCTGAAACTGTAGACACAAATGAAGAGCATACATTGAGTCAGAGAGAGAGGGAGAGGGAGAGGGAGAGGGAGAGGGAGAGGGAGAGGGAGAGGGAGAGGGAGAGGGAGAGGGAGAGGGAGAGGGAGAGGGAGAGGGAGAGGGAGAGGGAGAGGGAGAGGGAGAGGGAGAGGGAGAGGGAGAGGGAGAGGGAGAGGGAGAGGGAGAGGGAGAGGGAGAGGGAGAGGGAGAGGGAGAGGGAGAGGGAGAGGGAGAGGGAGAGGGAGAGGGAGAGGGAGAGGGAGAGGGAGAGGGAGAGGGAGAGAAAGAGGGAGAGGGAGAGGGAGAGATAGCGCAGGATAGATAATCGCTTGTGAACGAGAACAAAAGGCTTTCCGTGATGTGCAAAACACTAATCTGACCGTTTCACAGTGCCTTTCTCTCTATGAATGAGAAGAATCGGATAGACGAAAGAGAGACGATGAACATATGAGAGTAGAGAGTATGGAGATTGGAGAGAGTACAGAGACTAAGAGAGTAACAGGAGAGTATGAGAATTAGAGAGAGTCCATAGAGTTAGAGTTAGACGAGAGACAAGGAGAATGAAGAGAGTATAGACAATTAGAGAACGGTTAGAGAGCACAGGGATATGAGAGAGTGCAGAGAGTGATTAGAGAGTGTGGAGATATGAGAGAGTGGATGATCCAGACTCACATATGCAAACAGATTCTTATCGGAACTACTTCCTCCTGTGCTGATCCATAACAAAGTGAGAGATCGAGTTATCTACAGTAATCTGTCTATGATCGTGCCAGGACCCAAAGTAATAAGACTCAAAGCATTTTCTTCAGGGAATAATCGGTACGAGAAAAGATCATTTGTGACAACAGTATTGGTGATGCGCGGTTGTTCTCGTTTACCAAAGATTCATACTATTGTAGGCGTAATATCATCCGAACTGGATGACACTAAACTATTGTACTATGGGGTAATATGTAAGTATGGAAGGATTAGTGCACTATGGTATGCAGATCTATAGTATCTATGCTACATAGATGGGGAATAGGGCAATTGTAATAGTACGACAATCGATGGATTGTATGGTGAGCATGTAGACAGACGAATGTTGCTACGCCAACATAATGATGGGAGACGAAATGAAAGGGAGAAGCTGCCATGAATGAATATGGATGGAGAAGAATATGAGGCCATTACTATTAATGTTAATAGGAGATGAATAGATGAGAATGAAAATGGGAATAGTATTCAATAGAAAGGAGGAGAAAAGTGAAATGCTTAGAGGGGGTCATAAAAAGAGTCTATTCAACTTGATACTTTCTTTCGCTCTTTTCACTTCTTCAGACAGTTACGAATAGCATTGAAGCGAATGAAACACAAGAGATTCACTCTCGCTTGGAGAGTATTGGGTTACGGTAGAAAACTGGTTATCAATAGTGAAAGGAATAATAGAAATTACAAAAGGTGGAATACGGAATATTCTACAGGATACTGTAGAAAGTTGTATCTACATAAAATCGATAACGAATCACAGTATGGAAATTCTTTGAAGGAGTGATCGTTGAAAATGAATTGATTAAAATGAATGGGCCGAGTAATGTGAATACCATGTGTGTGCATGTGGGATCGGTTTCTGTATCAAGGTTATCCTCCCTCCCCCTCTGGAATCTTTCCCTCTCCCTCTGGAATCTCTCCCTCTCCCTCTGGAATCTCTCCCTCTCCCTCAGGAATCTCTCCCTCTCCCTCTGGAATCTCTCCCTCTCCCTCTGGAATCTCTCCCTCTCCCTCTGGAATCTCTCCCTCTCCCTCAGGAATCTCTCCCTCTCCCTCTGGAATCTCTCCCTCTGGAGCTATCCCTTTGTCCTCTATCGTCGAGATCAACACATTTCTACTTCAATCAATATAAAAGGGCAGATGGGACCAGGCTGTACAAAGATGGAAATCAAATGGGTACAGGTGGGATATTGGGTATTGAGGGCATAAGAGAGGGAGAGGGAGAGGGAGAGATTCTAGAGGGAGAGATCCTAGGGGGAAGAGGGAGAGATCCTAGAGGGAGAGATAAGGAACAAAGAGATTATATGATAGTAATCGGAGACGTCCTACTGATAATTATGTGATAGTTCGACCGTGAACTGATATGATCAAGATTATGCGAGGACTAACGAGAGATCAAAGATCATATTTTGAAAGTTCAAAGATCAGCTTACTCGATGTGGCATGAGGAAGTAGTTGTAGCAGTTAATGAATCGATACTTTATTCTCACACTCTCTTGTCTAGGTTCCACTTGGATGATTCAGTGTAAAAGAGCGCTCTTCTATCTATCTTACCCTTCCCTTCCCCCTCTCTCTCACTCTTGTTGACTAATCTGATGGTGATATACCACAGGTGATTCATACATTGTCATGTCGATAATACCCTCGTCATTTGTGCCAAATTAGTTTATTGTGTTCATAGCGGAATTAATTTAATTTAATTTTAGAGATATTTATTAAACAACTACGGATGTTTTTGAATTAGGCACTCGTTGTTTACGGTCATATTAGGCATTTTGTTTGCACTACCGGAACAAAGTATTTTTCAGAAATTTATTTGCGAACTTGTGTTTTCGTTTGTTTATTTTGCTGTAAATTCCGTTTTTAGTATTTAATTGATGCATCATGATCTAGCATAGCGGAACCTTCTTTAGAATTCTTCAGAAGCACTTGAAATGGTAATTAATACCCTAAATTCCATTTATACTCTTTCCGTATCTTATCTCTTCCAATAGTTTCTGCCTTTGTTCGTTGTTTTTTTTTCCTTTCCCACCGACAATAATTGTATAGTTGCTCGGATTTTGTCGGTTATTGTTATCCAGAATACTTTATTTATTTGCTCTCGATCACTTTTTGTGTGTTGCGTCTGCTACGAGCAAACACAATCGCTCACACTTTTGAATGATTGGCCATCCGTCTATTCTCTGCTTGTTTTGCTCTTCTCTTCGATACCTGCTATCAGTCCTATTCTGGGACAATAGACGACGATTGCCCACCGCCCCCTTCTAATCTTAAATTTATCGTTCCTTCTGTTTCTCGTTCACTCTTATCACTTCTTCACGAATCCAATCGGTCTAATATCCCCTTACATACATTGACGAGCACCCACATTGTGGGTACGGGTCAATTTATAATTTTAGCTAAATAATATCATTTTATAACAATCAGTTTATAGCTCTGAAAATGTAGCTTCAACAAAAAAATGTGATGTCCATTATACTCATTCATTCATTGATCCATGATCTGATCCCTAATCAATGATACATGATATCACAATGAAAGAGGGAAAGTATAGGTATGATCAGAGTCAGTCAGTCAGTCGATATAGCCTATGATCGAACCCGTTTGACAATCTATCTATTACATTCATTGCTATCCATCTCCGTGCTATCTCCTCTCAATCACCTCCTTTGCCCTCCTTCAAGGGCACCAGATAGGCTCACAATTACCATTATAATGCGATAGTATGCACACACTTTGCACTATCACCTTCTTATCTTATCCCTTCTTTCAAAGCTTTAATGCTCGTACTCACAGATGTAATTAGTTCATTGACAAGGTCGGACAGATCCATCTTTGTCTAATTTGATCCAAGCTCAACTATGCCATAATCGGTACTATTTTGAATGCCAAATGATCTTGACTGTCTGGCTTTCCAAATAATTTTACTTGGATTCATCTAGGATACTGTAGTGAGCCATTATTAATGTAACCCCTCTGAATCTGTGCAGGTCTGCTCGAGTATCCGTGAAAAGCTATAGTATTTTGAATATGAATATTTTATATTCATTGATTTGTTCATCTTTCATCTGTGATATACCGTTAATCTTTGATTAACTGTTGTGTTCGAATGATAAAAAAGTAGGTAAACGACGAGTTGATACGACCATGGGAAAGGTCGTTTCTTTTCATCTATCACTACATCATTCATTATCTCTTTTCAAGATTTGATCTTTGATCTTTCGATGAATTAAGTTGTTCTGTGTTCTTTCATGTGCTATGCTTGATCTCTTTTCACGATACATAGGACTTGACAACGGACTAGGTCGTTTCTTTTTATCTATCACGACTGAATTATTATCGCTTGTCAAGTTTTGATTTTTCAATAGTAGTTTAGCAAATTTGAATTTTTAAATATTTGATCTTCGATCTTTCATGTGCTTAATCTTTGATTTTTATCGATAGAGTTTATTTGTGATCTGTCATGGTTATACTTGATCTTTGATCTTTCGATTGATCTATTGGATCTCTGATCTCGGTCTAGACAGTTGTGGAAAGATTACTGAACAGTTAGTTAATCGAGGCCACATATGTGCATCCAGGGAATGAGTCACAAAGGGAAATATATGGAGTGATTGACCTCGACTCGGTGTATTTTCTACCCTTTATTCCATTCTATTCACACGGTCATTCCGATGGTTTAACCACCTTGAAAGTACTACCTGTCTAGTCGTATTGATTGATGCGCAATTAATACCTGGGTAGAAACCATAAGTGGGCACCACTGCCGCTAGCGGCAATACACCCCCGATTTTTGGCACCCGACCCCCCGATTTTTCAAAAAAATAACTCAAAATGACGTATAAATGCTCCATTTTTTTGCTTCCGACCCCCCGATTTTTGTGTCCAACCCCCCGATTTTCATTTCCAGCGGCAATGCCCGCTAACGTATGGTAGAAATGCGAATGTGCTAGGTAGAAAAATGATATCTTAAAATGTATGTTTAAAGTAACGCACCGAGCTAGTTTTAAACTCCGCTCGGACCACACTCTCGCTTTCTTTGTCTACGAGAGGGTACTGTCAATGCGGAGAGGAAAATGAGGGGTGTGCCTTAACGACCATTTTAGGTAACTCTATCATTTATCATGTTCTTGTCAATTCTGTGAATTAATGGGCATTTTGCGTTTTGTAGGAATTAATTAAGCTAATCTTTTTAGATCTTCCTATTGTCCTAATTGGATTATCTCTAGTCTATTCCATGCACATATATCTATTCCCTCCATGTTTGGCTTCATTTCATTTCTTCTAATGAGCCATCCATCATCGTCTCTACTATTTTTCACTTGCGTCGTGCACCACGTTTTGGAAAGACAGGTTGGACAAAAAAACCGATGGCGTACGCCGTCTTCTCACTCCGTGCCGTATGGCCTCGAGTTAGAAATAACGGAGACACGAAAAAGGGATAAAACCTTTCTTTCTGGGATGCTGTTTAGTTTACCTCTCTTCGTTTCTATTCATATTAATCAACCAAAAGTATTAGACATGGAGAGGGTCGATATTCTGTAGAAGAAGAAAGGATAGAAAGGGGACACCACTCACTCATTCACTTGAAGAATAAGAGACATGGATGAGTGTACTCTCTAGATCCCGGATCTCTCCCCCCCCCCTCCCCCTCCCTTGAATCACTCTCGTAAGTAGAGTGAAAGTCGCATAATGTATGCGGGTACGACCGAGTTTGTCTTATTTATTATTCCTTCCTAGAATATATGTTGTTTTAGTCTTTTGGACATGAGTCTGGTTTTGTCGAATAGTAATTTTCCTCGAAAAAAGCATTATTTATTTAATTTTGAAAGGGAAGCCCAGGAGAGGAGGACCTCCCTCTTAAGATGCATGACATCAACGAGAAGCGACATAGTATCGGGGCTTATTTCCAATTCCATCATTCTTCCTTCTTTCTTTTCTTATTTCATGCACATTTGTTATTCTAACTAATTCCCCCTAGACATATAGTAAATATAATGTCAGTCTTGGCATTTATATAATTACTGCCTATGGCCATCTTCTCTCTTTGTATGTCTTTTATAAGAATTCTTGGAAGTCGTTTTGTATTCCGTCTTTTGTTTTTTTTCTAGTCCCTCTCATCTTCATCTTATTCGCTATTTATATATCTATTCTCGAGTCGTTTTCATCCTTCCAAATGGGGGTAATAGGAGGGGGGGGGGTGGATGGAGAGGGAGAATGAAATGGTCTTCATCATCTTTTTTTTTCTTCTTTTCTATTGATGATCGACTGTGTTGTGTGTTTGTGTCTCTTCATCTATTCTGAAGAAGAAGAAGAAGAAGAGGGACGATAGAATGACGCCATTTATGAATCCCCCTTTCTATCCCTCTCTTCTTCTCTTGCTCTTATTCTTTTCCAAGAGAGATCCTGGTAATTATTCTGTAACTAGCCCATTTGTCCCCATCATCTCTTTTGTCTATATCCTCTTCCCTTGATTAGCCTATCACGGTTCAGTGGAGTTGGGAGAGGGAGAGACCTTAATATGGTTGATTACATAGTACTAGTTGATTAGATCACCATCTGTTTGGGTATCGCTCACATGATCGAAATTCTCTTTATTCATTTTCTAATCAATTAGTCAAACTTTCCTATTTGACTCGTGTATTTTTCAGCTTTTTTTCTCAAATATCCTGGCTACGAAAGATGAGGCAATTTTTTGTGAAAGTTTCAGACATCAACAATACGAAATACGATACTCTTTCTACTTGAGTTTGAAATATGTCTAATATTCCACTTCTGGGGCTATTTATATCTTACGTTCTCTCCGAACTTTAAAGGCACATCGTTATTGTTTTCGGTGATTGCTAATCGATTATTGATCGATGCGTCATTCGGATGATTTGATCTGCATCTTTGATTTCGTCACTTTCTCATGATGAATGTACTAAGTGACCCTATGATAGTACACGATGGACCACTTTCCATCCCTCCCCTCATATGGACACTATCCCTCTTGCCCGATGCCCTTTGCTGCACCATTTCGTTAACTTTCACTTACTGATGACACATTTTGTTGCTATTTTAGAACAAATTATTCGTGATTTAAAAAATAGTGTGATTTTAATAATTTAAAATCTGAAAATGGATGTTCTTTCATCTTGCATGGTGTTGATTGAACTGAAATTGTAACAGTAGTGTTCCCATGATAGTATTAAAGGGGACCTTAACAAGTTTAAGATGAGATAAGTAGTGGCAGAGGAGGTGATATGTAATGATACCATCACGAGTGAGTGTGTCTGCCTTTTTGTCTGACCATTTGATAGTCGTCTATTTTTGGCACTTTAAAATTCTGCTTCTTATTATTACTACTCTTTTATTTTTTATTCTTTTTTTCTTTAATAGTATTCGATGGCTTGGCGTTGCCCTTGTTCTACCCGCTTTATTAAGCTCTGTCTATATTATCCGATGGATAGTTCTGATGTGAACATCTTGATCCTAGTTTCAAGTCGACATGTCCCCCCCCTCCTTTTCACTTTTATCTTTTGAAATCTATCTTTCTTTCGCTTGATCATCCATTCATTCTGGTTGGATAGACTCAGTTTATGTTATCTCGATTGATCTAAACAGTAATCACGTAGCGAGAGATCACACGTAGAGAAGAGACATAGTGGGAGATAGTACGTGTATTTGAGAGAGTGCAGAGAAACAGACAAGGAATAGTCATGAGATGGGACTGTTGTTTATATTAGTGTCCATGATACGGTAGATTATATGACAATCATGATTCATGGTGGCTATTGCATTTTAAACAGATGATTACAGTATTCGAAGGATACTGTAGTTGTGGATTGCCGGTGCGTGGGTACTGTATACGTCATGTGGATACTTTCAAACAGACATCCTACAAACTCCACTAGTCAGATAAGTTTTGCGTGATGGATTGGCATTTGCTAAGATGGGAGAAGGAGGGGAAGAGTGAAGTAGTAAGAATGGTACAAGGAGAAGAAGAGAGAGAGAGAGAGAGAGAGGTAAAGCCGGCTCATCTCACTCCTTTTCTCTCTCTCTTCATCTTAACTGTAGGAGAAGTTAATGACGATTGATGGACGTCACAGTGATGGAGCAGAAGATGAACATGTACCCATGAACATCTCTTGAATCTCAGGAGATGTACACTGGTAGATAGGCATAAGTTCTCATTGGCCTCTCTTGAACGAAGCCAATTTGTGGTTTTCAGTGGATGATAATGTATTCCTTGCTTCATACTCCTTGAGCACCACGGGTGACCCTCTCACGAGAGCGCTCATGTATGATTGAGATATTGATAGTGTGATCCGTAGTTGGGAAGAAAAGAGTGTTCCTAACCGATAATCACGGTAGATCACTAGTTGTAGTGTCGCTACCCATCTGTTATTGGTCGCTATATTCTTCTAGATGTTTTGTTGGTATCACAGCCCTTCCTATCTTTCTATCTACATATACCCCATTTTCTACGGTGTGAAATGACACACAAAGGGATGATGAGGATGATAATCGTTTTGTTTTTCGCGATTATTCTTTTCATTATTTATTATTATTATTATTATTGTTTTTCACTCGCTTTCGTTTTTTTTTTCTGTCGATTTTTATCGCCGTTATCACTGCTTCGGGGAAGTTATTGGCAAGAAAAGAGAGGGAAGGAGGAGAGAAAGACTGGTTCTGTTCTCTCCTTCTCTCCTTCTCCCTCTCCTTCTCTCCCTCTTCATTTCGTTCCTCTCCTCTCATTTGGTTTTCGTCCGGATCTCTTTCCTCTTTCTTAGAGGTAGAGAGAGAGGGAGAGACGTTGAAAGGAACACCCTTATTCTAACCATCTTTCTTATTCTATTCTTTCCTTTATTCGATCAGTCGTTGTTCATCCTCTATATCCCTTTTTGATCTTTATACATTTATATCCTTGTTCTTTATTCTTCAATCCACTCTTTATCCCTCCGACCCTCCTGCTTACTATGCCTCCAATTGATGATGTGTAGCTTATCCGGAACGAGTTTAGCCAATCTCTCCCTCTCCCTCTCTACTTCTACCTCTCCCTCTCCCTCTTGCCCACCAGTACTCGAGGGGCAACTCTCATATGATGGACAATGCTGTGTACATCAAGTATATATCGTGATGACTCATTTAATGTCATCTTTTCCTCTTCGTCCGAGATTGAGAGGATTGACTTTGGGAAGAGGGAGTGGTCCATGAACTGACTGAGAGGGATATGAAGGAACGATGAAACGTATTTGAGGAGGGTTCGGACTATACCCCTGTCTCTACCGCTGTCGTCCTCCCTCTACCTATACCTCTCCCAGTGAGTAATCAAGTACTCGAGTAGTTCTCCAAAGCAACTTTACACACATCGGGAATAGGAGGAGAAATTAAAATGAGCGAGGAGAGGGAGGACGTTGGCTGTTTCCGGACGTCTCCTGTATTTTGGAACTTGGACGTATTGTGGATGGTTGTGTTGTGCTCGAAAGATGTCTGTCTGTCTGTCGGTTAACAGTATACATGGAATATCGTTACACAGGAAGGGAGGTTATTGAAACCTTGTCAAAGTGCCAGAAATATTGTTGATTAACGATCGTGTACTTCAACCGTAACTGTGTTGTGCGTTATGGTGGGTTGATGAGGGATGCCTACCATAAATGTGTTTCACTCTCAGCTCTGCTTATCAGAGTTGGCAAATTTTTAATTTGCGATTGATTAAAAGTTTGGATGTCCTATTGATTAAGTCTGCATTGAGTCGTGAACTTGGTTTGCTTGCAAGAAAAAGGTTAGACTGATAAGGGGATGATGAGGAATAGAGGAATGGAGAGGTTTGATTTGATTTCGTCGACTTCATCTTTCCTGATAAGATAGAGAGGGAGGTGATAAGCTATCAGACAGTCTCATTCACCCTCGAGTATCATTCTGTCGCAAGATTGATTGGATACTATTTACTGATATGCTAAAATCAATAATATTCAGTATTATTGATTGGCTAAATTCATTGAAATTCGGTTAATCTTAAAAATCGATAAGGTATTATTAATTGGTTGGCTCTCCTCGTCTTCCTCGTGATCAGCATGGGTATGAAACAATGGGGTATGATTACAATCAATTGACAATGAGGTCATTCATTCATTCATTCCTTTGTTGGTTGTGTGTATGCCATCAGCACCACTTCCTTTGATTGTCTCACTCGAATTTCACGCTTACTTGCTTACTCTTCTCTCTCTCCCTCTCCTTTTCTCCCTCCATACGTGGGCGGGCATTGCAGTTGGAAATGAAAATCGGGGGTCGGACGCAAAAATCGAGGGGTCAGAGGCAAAAAAATGGAGCATTTATACATCATTTTGGGTGATTTTTTTGGAAAATCGGAGGGGTCGGGTGCCAAAATCGGGAGGGTATTGCCGCTAGCAGCAGCGGTGCCCACGTATGTCTCCCTCTGCCTCTCATTATACCATCTCCTTTGACTTTCCACTTTCCACTCTTTCACGATGGAAGTTTCCTCCTGTTGTTCGTCTTCTCTAACGATAGTTGTGTACTTCTGTCTCTTCTATTCTCGCCCTCCAACCCTCGGGGGATCTATCCTCTTCTCATTGTATTCATTAACTTAATCATCATGTGGTATATCTGTCCCATGTGAATGAGAGACGAGAGAGGAAGAGGGAGAGGGGAGTAAGTGTCACTCGTTACTATTTTAGTTCTGTGTCTCTCTATCTTTCTCATCACTTATTCTTTTTTCTTGTTTAGCAATCTTTACTCTCTACGTCTCCCCTCCCTCTCCCTCTCCCTCCTTCCCCTCTCCCTCTCCATCTCCTTCTCCCTGTCCATTCCAATTTCGTCGTTCCCCTTTCTATCTCTCTCTATATTCCCGCATAAGAAGCACCTCCTCCTCCTCGGCCTCCTTTCAACTCTTGCTTCTTCTTCTTCCTCCCCTATATTTTCCTGTTCCATTCGTCGATTCCGGATGTGATTATTGATTGATGGCTCATAATATTGATTGATTGGTTCCTGTTTTGAGGGAGGAGACGAAGATGGCGAAGAGTGAACAAATACACACCAACTCTCACATGGACATGAATGGCTTTCTCTTCCTTTTGCTTCCTTGTGCCTCTCCTTCTTACCTCCCCTCAGGGGTAACTCTCTACCTCTCCCTCCTGTACCTCCCTCTCCTTGCCTCTACCTTTATCTCTAGTAGATTCTCTACCCCCCCCCCCCTCTCTCCTCGACTACCTCATTGAGCAGTCTAGTGAATTGGGAACCATGGAATCTTATTTACTTCCCTTTCCTTATTACTTTGCTTTCTCTGTGTTCAATTATTGATTGAATATGATTTTTATCAGATTATGATCTTATGTGAGAGGGTAAGGGATGGAGAGGGATCTTTTTTTTTGCCTAACAACATACTCGTCCTATAATGGGTTTCACATTTATGGCTTTTGTATATTATCTATCTTTGTTTTAGTGTATGTTCTTGCTCGTATCGCTTATTCGGTCTACTTTTATCTCCTATCTACTTCATCGTTATGATCTCTCCCTCTACCTATACTCTCTCTCCTCTCTCATTATTCGATCTATCAATCATTATTCATTCGTTCATTCTCCATTTTCTCCATCCACCCCCCATCACAATTGGACGATCATATGTTCAAGAGTGACTTGGTCTACTCTTGATTCTCCCTCTCCCTCTCCTTATCCACTAAGTGACTTCTCTCTCCATTTGATATCTCCATCTCTCTTCTATCTTCTTCCTCCTTCATTCCCCCTCCACTCCGTTCCAACTCGTTATCTCATCTCATCTATATCTACTGCTATCTCTAGCCCTCAGGGCTCGAATCCATCAATCAATCGATGATTCATTCCTCCCTGAATCAGGGATGATCCTGATTATTGATTGATTTTATCCATTAAGCATTCCCTCCCTTTGTCTATTGTCCCTCTCCCATTCCCTTGATCCGCGATCTAGATTGTGGATGGGAATCTGTTCGTTCAAATAGCTTCCCTCTCTCCCTCCCTCTCCCTCCCTCTCCCTCTCCCTCTCCCTCTCCCTCTCCCTCTCCCTCTCCCTCTCCCTCCTATCCCCCAAGGGCATTTCAGTCCATGTTTGGCTAGAGGGAGAGGGAGAGCTTCTCCCTCTTTCTCTCACTCACTGTTCAAACCGTTCAATTGTCCACTCTTCTTCTGTCTATCTTCGTCTATTGTCTCTCTCTATCATCATCATCATCATCAGTGTCTGCAGCATCTCACTATCACACTCTCTCTCACCTCGACTATGTCTGCACCCTCTCTATTTCCCATGATCTCTCATCAGTCCTCTAACCTCCCTCATCTTCTTTATCATTATCTTCTTCTTCTTCCTCTTCATCGTCATCTGGAATGGAACGACAACAGAGAATGTCTAACGATCTATCTGTCTATCAATGGAAGTGGATGGATGGTTTGGATTGGTTCTCTATTTCCCCTTCCCAATTGAGACTTCACCAATGTAAAACCCCCTTTAAGGGATGGGAAGGTGAACTCCTCTCATGGTGGTAAAGACTTTAGTTGCATAGACTTTTCTTGTCCAAGGGATGGATTTCCCCCGCTGATTTCTTGTTGCTGCGTTGTGTAGTAGGTCGTTGGATTTTTGGAACGTCGATGAAATTGGGATTCACGTGCTGCTTGTGACTGGAAATGAGTTCATATTTCGAGAATGAATGTGTAATATGTTTATATTAATGAATTATATTTCGTATGTGAAATATTTGTTTGTGATCTCTTTCTACTCTCACATCTCTGACATTCCTTTCCTCATTTAACTGACTACCCTCTATGATATCTCAACGAATCATTCCTTTATCTACTTTCTTAATCGCTATTTGAATATCTCTCCCTCTCCCTCTCCTTCTCTCTCTCCCTCTCCTTCTACCTCTCCTTCTCTCTCTCCCTCTCTCTTCCCTTGGGGGTCAATCTCATTCATGCCCATCATTGTCTTCTTCTTCTTCGTCTCCTTTCATTCTTTCCATTCATACATATACTTTCACTCTACCCCTTCTACCTCTCTATGCAGCTGAGAAGGGGGAGAGAGAGGAAAAGGAGAGGGACAGAGAGAGAAGATGGATAGAGAGGGAGAGGGAGAGAGGAGAGGGGGGGAGTAGTAGATGGAGAGGAAGAGATGTCATTCATTCTTTCTCTACTCATACACTCTCATTCATTCTGTGATGCGATATTTTTATTACTTCAATAGATGTATTGGTTGAAACCCTACTTCAACAGGTTTGAATACTATCAAATTCCCCTGTCTATTCTAGGCCTCGTCTTTCTCTCACCTTTGTGTGCCTGTGCCTGTTTTCTTTCTTTGTCACCTCTTCTTCCTCTTTCTTCTTCTTCTTCTCAATTTGTGGTCTTTGATTCGAACTATCGATTGAATTTCACTTTTCTCTCTTTCTCTAACCCTCTCTCGATCTTACATACTCTCTGACCAACTCTGACTCTTACTAACTCTTCTCTTGGAATAGTAAGAGAAGGTAATCGTTTGAGAGGCTGAGATGAGTCAGACACCTTATTTAGAGTCTCTATTTCCTATGGTTGGAGAAGTAGTACTGTTCCCTCCTCTCCCCTCTTCCCCTCTTCTCTCTCTCCACCTCTCTCTATCTCCTTTTATCCATCGGTTCTATATTCTACCTATCGGAGTATACATGTCTGTATATTCTCTTACACACCGATAGAGTATAGTAGGTATTTGACTATTTACCCTCTCTCGTCTCCCATCACACCCCCCCCCCCCCCCCCCCCCGGATGGATGGTATATGGTATTCTGTATACGGTGGTCCTTATTCAGGGTTGAGTGGTACGGTAGTTGAAGAGAGAGTAGTTGATGGTAAATGATCAATTGAAGGAGGAGTGATATGAATGGAGGTGATAGTGGTATATTTGCCTATTGATATCTATTTGTTTTCTTACTCTCTTCTTCTTCCTACTAACAACCCTCAGTTCACGCTATTCACATTCAGGGGACGAGGAGGAGGGTGGCATAGAATTTATCTTTCTCTCTCTACCTCTCTCTCCCTCTGTCTCCCCTCCATCTCCATATCGCTCGGAGTATACCTTTACACTTGTACCTCTGGGATCTCTCCCTCTCCCTCTGTCACCCTCCCCGTCCATCCTCTGACTTGTTCTCGTGTACTCTGTTTATTCCGTCCCAGATTCGGATGGATGAGGGAGAGGTAGAGAGAAGGAGAGGGAGAGATGGCGATCAATCTCTTTGATATCTGATCCGTGTATGACCCGTTGATTTGATGCTGCGGCGAGTTCCTATATGCGATTGTTTGCAATGTTGTTCGGTGATACTAGAGAGATTGCTTGTATATGATAGAGTTATCCAATTTTACCTCTCATTATCAGTTCATTGTTCTCTTTGTCGTGTAGTGGTGTGTGTCCTTTGCTAAACCTCACCATCCCCTCACTCACTCCCCTCACTCCCAACTCCTCATCCTCCTTCCTATCCATTCCTCATCCTTGATCTACCTCTAGTGTGTATCTTCTCTTGGCCATTCCTTCCTTTCTACTACTACTCTGTACCTCCACCTCCATTCCATTCCTCATTTAATGGAGAGACTGAGTCAATTGAACTGTCTATGCCCTTCATCTTCATCTATTCGTTCTCTCTCAGTATCCCTTATGATGATGGAGTAGAGGAGGAGGAGTAATTATCCATTCAGTCGTTTCATTCCAATTGTCAGCTACTTTATTCCTCTATCCTCTTCCTCTCTCTTTCTATCCCTTTTCCTCTCTCGTACTTTTCCTTCCGTGTCTCTCCACTCTCTCTATTCACCAATCTTATCTCTTGGTCTTATTTTAACTTTACTCTTCCTCTCTATATCTCATCTCCTCTTTCTCCCTCTGTTCCTCATCTTCATCTCGAGTTACTTCTCACCTGATCAGTCGGTCACAAGAAGAGGAAGAGGAAGGGATTGCACTATTTAGAGATAAAGGAGTTGTGAGATCTTTTAACTAGTCGTCGATTAGTCTGGTTGTCAACAATAAATATCCCAAAATGGTTTTCGTAGTTTCTAATGTATTATTCGACCTATGTAACTGGTATCGTGTGTATATGATTACCCATCCCATTGTTGATTAGTGATTTACAATAAGCCAGTCTGTGATTAATTTGATTCTCTCTTCATTCATTCGTATCTCTCCTATCTCTTATCACACTTTGATCTCTTCTCTTCATTGTAATCATATCATATGATCTCGCTATGTGTTACTACTGCTACTTCGCACATGGGAGAGGGAGAGGGAAAGAGAGGTAAAGGTAGAAGTAGAGGGAGAGACGGAGAGGTGATGAATAATCCTCCCTCGTATTGTGCCCGTGTGTGTGTTTCACTCACTTGATGTTCGTCGTCTGTATCTAATCTCTCTCCCTCCCTCACTATTCCCTCTTCCCCTCCCAGTGTTCTCTTCCTTCCTCATCCCCTTCGTTCGTTCGTTGTCCTTCTACTACTTACTACACCTGTCTTGGTTCATTTATCCCTCTTCTCTCTCTACTTCTCCCTCCCTCTCCCTCTTCATCCATTCATTCATCCCTCTAGGGCACACTACTCTGACCACATGCATCTTCTTCTTCCTCTCCCTCTTTTCATTCTCTATCTTTCGTGTGTTTATTGAAATTCACTCGAAATAGTCTTGACGCAGAAGAGGAAGATGAGGAGGAGCAGAAGTAAATTGTCCTAACTCTCTCTCTATATCTATGTACTCTCCTCATTTAGCATGATCTCTAATCTAATCGAACTTCTCTGCTCTCACTCCCTCTTCATCTCTGCACTCTCTTCAATCCCCACGATCTCTAGTTGTTCTCTGTATATTGTTTATCTCTGTACTCTCTCTATTTGACGTACTCTCTAGTCGGACTCTGACTCTATCTGCTTCTCTTCTCATCTCTCATCTATCATTCTGATCATTCCTCTTCCTTCTGTCCGATAGACTGCAGAGTGTATTTGCACTTGTACTATATCACATACTACTTTAACTTGTACCTCTGTCTCATCTCTTCCTCTATCTTCTCCCTCTCCCTCTCCCTGTCCCTCTCCTTCTCCTCTCACCCTATAATTTCCTCGTCTCTTCTTCGTTCTTTCCTTCAGTCCACTCTCACTCATTCGTTTCGTAAATCTCTTTCTATCTATCACATTGTTCGCTCCGTTGCGTGCTCCGATTGCATTTTTTTGTTGATTATCGATTGATTGGTTCGTTCTCCTGATTATTGATTGATTGATTGACTTTAATTATTGATTGGATTGATTGATTGATAGGTCGGAGACGGTGTGTGCTCTCGTCTGTCCTCCCCCCACACTCGTTCACCACCACACTCACAGTCATGGTTGCTCAACAGAAGATGAAGATGAAGGAGGAAGAGGTACGGTGGATTGATCTTTGATCTTTTGATCTCTATAAACTATTGATCTTTGATCTTTGTCAGGATAAGCCAGAGGTTGCAGTCGAAGCAACTGCCACAGCAGGCAAACAGCCAGGATCGCCCAAGTCCAGACTGGCCATGTTGAAGAGAAGCACAGCGAAGAAGAGTATGTTCATTGATTTGTTGATTGCGTTATTGATTGATTGGTTGATCTACCTTGCTGGACTCGAGTATAGGAAAGGGTTATTGATTGGTGATCTACCAATTTGTTTGTGGATTTTATTGATGACATAACATGTTGTGCTATAACACCACTAAATGGTCCTCGACTACGAAGTGTTGACTATTGTGACTGTGGTATTGTATGTCTGTCCGTGTGTGTGAGTGTTATGGATATTGAGTAGTTGAAGAGGAGTGAGGATGATATTGTTGATTGTTGACCCTGGTTGTGTATACTACGAGGATGAGGATGATTGTCAACTGATGAAGTTGTATACAATGGGGACGAAGATGGACATGGGTGTGGACAGTGATGTGATATGGAGAGGAGTCCCATATGAGGTCGTCGACAAAATCGAGGTCGCGAGATAATTAGACTCTTTTGTTCTGGCAATGTTCTCTCGCTTTCTTTGTTTTCGAGTGAGTGTTGCCAGAGTGGATTCTCCGATTAGCTCAGAGTTTCCTTTTTTTAAAGTGTGAGCTAAGATGTAAGATGATAATCGATAGAGAGATTAACGGAGAATGAGAAGAGTTTAGTGAGCTCTAATTGGTCACATTGGTTGTTTGTGTTTCTATCGATATCCCTCTATCCCCTCTACTGCTTCATCTCTCTCTCCCAGTAACACCGAACACAATATGCACATATGAGAGTAGTAGACCTCTCTACCTCTCACTCTCCCCCCCCCCCCCCCCCCCCCCACTCTACCACCCCAATCATAGTCTCACTGCCCTCCTCCTCCTGGCACTGTCCCTCCAGAATATGAAGGGAGTCCTAATTGTGATTAGGCTAAGGGGGGAGCTTATACTGGATAGGGGCGATTTAAGAGGCGATTATTAGTTGTCTGCAAGAGAATAGTGTGTGTGACGAGGAAGATGATGCTATATGCTTTATCCATGTGTGGATTGGTTCATGTACAATCAATGGAATGAACTAGATTCAGATTATCCCCCAAACAATTTGAATGAGAGGATGGTTGTTAGTGGAGTCATTGAAATGATGAAATTGTGTGCAGTGGAAGGAGGAACTACCGATGTTGTGGTATATGGGATTTGGACAGTCACTCTATCCCTCCATAATACCGATAGTCTCTCTCTATCCTAATGCACTATTGATCCCCTGTTGGATTCCTCGTTGTTCGATTGTATGGTATGTATTCTACCTCTATCGTTCACTATGACACATTGGTGGATTGAATTGGATGGACTGTGGATTATATGGGATACTGAGATTGACTCTGTGTCCTCCCTAGATTGTCTACTGTGGATATAGCAGAGGGATGAGGAATCATGGAACAGAGAATGATGAGGGGATGGTGATCAAATAGTGAAGCGATGATTCATTGGAAATTGTATTGGAAGCTTGTTGTCTCCCTCCTCTCTCTCCTATGCCCCCCTCCTCTCTTTCGTTCTTTCCTATTCATCAAATGTATATACGCGCATCGGCTGTATGTATAGTTTACATGAGTAGAAGGTGAATTGAATTGAAGAGAGGGAGAAGAATCTGTGATTACATTTGATTCTCTTTTTCTCATATACAATGGGGATGGTGCATGAGCTACGGTGAATATTGATTGATTCGTAATCTATTGGTCTTAATGGGTAGACAAGGTGGTAGTGTGGTGTAGTAACATCTCCTTGTGTGTCCTTTACGCCAGAGCTTGATAGTTCACCCAGACTAGTCATTGGAAGCGACCTTTACCAATTACCACTATTATCTATGAGTGTGATATCTTGGTTACCACCTTGGTTGTCCCTCTTTCTATCCGTGGATTGGTTTGATGGTTCTATTGTGGCTATGTTCTCGTACATGGTTGTGAGGGAGTTGTAGAGATGGATGAGTGAATTGATCCTCCCCTTCCCAGAGGCACAAAGGGGGGCTAGAGGAACACTGAGAGATCTGTGCAACGAAGAAACCTGTTCATATGTCTTGTATATGAGAGGATGACAGAATGAATGAATGGCTGTGTGACTTGGGAAGATCTTTTGATTCTATTTCGCTGTAAATCGTCAATGGCTTTCTCCACTGACATTGAATGGAGTGTATTGTGGGGAACGACTGGATTAGATGCGAACGAATGTTTATGGGGTATTAAGTACAGTTATTTATTTTGTTGAATACTTTGTGCTGAAGCACAAACATCCTTAAGAAGAGTGCCATCTCGAGTCCAGATGAACTGAATTGTGTTGTTTTTTCCCAGGATGAGTGTCTCTGAATGGTTCTTCTCCTTTGCATAGAAGAAGAAGCACAACGAAACAAATGCTGAATTTAAAGTTAAAGTAATCAGTTCAGCTTTCCCTTTCCTTCTTTCTCTATCCGGAAGTTTGCCATGATCAGTGCTTGTATGTACATGGTCGGTGTACAAGATGATTGACTGGTTTAAATCCTCCCTCTCTTTATGCAATGGCTATTCCAATGGCTGTTCTCGTATGAGTAATGACTCGATTGAGGAGGAGAGATAGATGGTAGGATAGATATAAATACTTATTTGGAACACACACTGGTAGGAAGTACACACACATAGTGCTGAATGGTATAGTTTGACAAATACGGTGTTTGTCTTGTGCCTATTCACTCTCTAACCCACTAATCGTCTACTATTTCCCGAATTCCGGCACCTTTGATGTGCAAGAAAGGAAGGTTGGTGAGATGATTACTTCCTCTGAGGAGGTAGTAGTGAATGGTATGGGAAGTACTACTCTATTCATAGTATCTCTCTTTCCATTCATCTACGTGTGTGGTACAAATGAGCCGTTCCAACCCCTTATTCACCTCCAGTGGAGGAAACCCCTCCTCTCGATCATCTATTCATTGATTAGAATGAAACCACGAAGGGCTTATGCATCGTTACAGCGTTACTTGAAATTGGGAGATAATGTGATTATGATTGGTTACTGATTACACGAATTGGAGATTATTTATAATAATAGATAGATTCATTATCATCATGGTCATTGATTATTATCATTATGAGACTATTGATTATTGATCTATAGAGTGATGAATATTGATTGATTGATTCTTCTTTCAGCAGCAGCTGCAGCAGCCGCATCGGATCCATTCCGTTTCCAAGGCAATGGAGTGTCGTTTAAGGGAAAACTGATTGGAGTGAGAGATGTCGAGGCTGCAAGAGGTACGGTTGATCATATCAGTTTATGTTGTTGATTCCAAGAATCGAATCAATTTCCAAAGAATTATTGTTCTTTGGCCATTAATCGAAACTTGGAATCAGCGGGTTGATAGAAGTTTAGGTGATCTTTAATAGTGACAAACCAAGCTAATTTGAAACTTCTCTGTCAACGCTCTCGCAGACAAAGAATGCGAGAGTGTGGCCAGAGCGGAGAGTTAAACTAGCTTGGGATGTGCCTTTAACATTGAATTGTTTTACATTAGATGATCACTGCATATGTAAGGAGGATTCCTCATCCCTCTATTGAGTATGATACTTATTTGATCTCTCGATCTTCTGATCTTTGATCTTTTATCTTCAGGCGATGCCATGTGCGCGGACGCGATGCGTGACGCCAAGGCCGCTATCAAAGCCGCTGGCGCCCACAAACAGAGAATACAATTGTCGATCAATATTGAGGGTATCAAGATTACTGATGAGAAGACACAGGTAATGTATTGGGATATATGCGTTGTAGATTGAATGCTTCCAATCCTTGGTGAAGATATAGAAAGGGAGTTGCTAGAATGCACCGGGTTGTTGGTACATATCTGTGATAGTGTTGCTGGAGTGATTAAATAATACTAAAGAGTGAACAATCGATTAGCTTTGATGATTATTGATTGATATTGTATACTTTTGATGATTGTCCATCTTGCAGACTATCCTCCACAACTTCCCCGTTTCTCGAATCTCCTTCATTGCCCGTGACACGACCGATGCTCGTGCCTTTGGATTTGTTTTTGGACAGACTGATGGTGAGTTGTTGTAATCGAAGCCCCATGAAGTACTGTAGACGTGATGGTTACGGTAGCGAGATTACGGTAACTTCATCTATTTCAGGCAAGTACAAGTTCTACGGTATCAAGACGGCGCAGACTGCTGATCACGCTGTCCTCTCCATCAGAGATATGTTCCAGGTGATTATTCTAATCTTATTATTATAGTAAAATTTATTATTGTTTTTAATTATTGACATTTTAATGACTCTTGTGTGCTTTATGTATAAAAAGATTGGTAAAAGGAGCCGATTGTAATTTGATTTTTATTTATTTATGTCATCATTTTTGCAGATTGTGTACGAGATGAAGCGCAAGCAGGTGGAGCAAATGAAGCAAGAGAAGGAGGTGAAAGAACAGAAGGTACGGTAGACGAGATGAGATACTGTAGGAATGGGGGGTACTGTAGATTGATCGATAATCATCTTCTTTGTTATTGCAGGAGATGGAAGAGAACGGAATCCGAAGTGAGAATGGAGTCCTGGTCGCTGATCTACTTGATCTTGAGACTGAACTACAACACATTGAAGAGGTACGGTAGCTATACGAAGGATTACTGTAGCTATTATTATCGACCGTAATCATTGTTCTTTTAGGGAGTCAATCAACTCGCATCCATTCCCGTTGTGGCTGGTGATGAGTGGCCAGGAGAGAACGCTTTTGGATCACAGAATCAGGTACTGTAGGGGTACTGTAGATATGATGATGATTACTGTAGTTCTGAATGGTGTGATGTATGATTGAAAAGAGAACTTGGTGCGATTGTGTATCACTTATATAAAATTATTGGTATTATTAAAATACTGATGGATATATATTTGCAGTCATCTACAATGTTGGACGCCTTTGGCCAGCCAGTGTTCACTCCCCCATCGACTAATGCTACACCACAGAGAGTGGCTGATCCATTTGGAGATAGTTTTGGAACTGATTCATTCATGGTTCGTTTATTTGTGTACTTATTTAAATTCATTTATCCATATAAAATGGGGACGATGAAGTCATTATATTAGATTAAAGATTAATAATAATAATAATAATAATAATAATTGTTTGCAGTCTACAACTCCTTCCTCCTTTGTCCATTCGACTCCTCAACAAGTGATTCCTTCTGCCACTACTGCCGCCCCCGTATATCCTCCTCTCCTCTCACAGTCTCCCGCAACGATCTTTGGCGCCCAACCCGCACCTACTGTAGGTTTATCGATTAATTGGATGTTTATTGATTGATTGATGTGTAACTTATTGATTGATTTCAGATGTACGGTACTCCTCAGTTGTGGCCAGCCCCCGGTCAGCAACAACACCATTCCATGCAGCCCGCCTTCACATCCACACCCAACTTCTCTGTATGTTTCTCGTTTCGACTATCTAGGACACTGTACATTATTGATTGATATCTACCGTAACCTAATCATGATCTCATTCCCTTCAGGACACAAATCCATTCGCTGGTGTTGCTGTCGCTCCTCCTCCTCCTGTTCATCAACAACAAAATGGTCTTGTTGATCCATTTGATACTTCTTCTGCTCGTGCCGCACTCGCTCCCAATATGAATGCATTCACGGTACGATTGGGTTACGGTAGAATGGAGGGTACTGTAGGATATGTTACTGGGAGGTGTCTGTAAAGATACACTGGATCAATCATTTATCGTTTCACGATAGTGAGATCATAGTGCATTACGGTTTTTTTCTATTTGGATTACGGTATGATTTATGGTGCAGTATTGATTGATTCTCCTTTTGCAGTCTCCAACAGTTAACTGGAATCTTGGCAACGAAAACTCTGCACCCCTGAATGTTCAACAAACCTCTCTACCTCATACTCATTCGTTCCAGGCCAACTTTTCTGATTTGAGGTGAGTGGGGGTCTCGAGGAGAAGATAATAGGGATACGGTAGTTGAAAGGATTAATATTGATGATTATGCTTTTTTGTGACCTTTGGAACACTTGCACGGATGAAAGAGATGTGAAAAAATCTTGAAAAAGTATGTTTTGTGCTTTTGCTTAACGATTAGTGTGATGATGGGAGTTGGTGAATTGATGTTTCACTTTGCTATATAAATAATAGTAATGAAAAGACTTCTACGATCTTTACAGACTGTACTTTAAACATTATTATTCATCGCGAAAAGTTCGCCAAAACATATCCGTAGTATGTATAATATAAATGAGACTTGGTGAATTAACGTCCCACCTTAGTATACTTATGTTTGCTATGATATTGCTACTTCGATTGCAGTGTTGCTGCGTGTTGGCATTATCTATCGTCTATGTAATTCTCTTTCAGCTCTCATCACACTGCTCCATCCACAAATGGAGTATCATCGGCAACTAATGGAGGAGGTCTCGAGTGGAACAGTGCTGCCACAAGAAAGGTACGGTAAATGGTTGTTCGATTATTGATTGACTACTGAATTATTGCTTATCGGCACATCTACGCTAGGTTAGGCAGGAAAATGAACTATTCTTTTAATTATTTAATATTAATATAAATATAAATAATTAAAGGTATCATCACTGGAAGAAGCTTTCACCAAATTGGTCGACATGAACTCACTCGTATCTCAACCACAGACTAAGAAGAATCCATTCGAACATCTCATCAATCCTCCCAAGGTACCGTAATCCATTCCCGCCTTTTCAAATTTGAATATTCATATATTGATTGATTGCAGGTTCCTCTGAACTCTCTATCAGTTGTTCATCAACAAGTTCCTCCTATGGTTCAACATCAACCATCTTCTGCTCTTGTCTTTCCCGGAAAGACAAATGATCCATTTGCTGATGATTTCTTCAACTAAATGAGTACATGATCACCATAAGCTCCACCCACTTCTGATACTCTGACCTATTCTTCTCTTCTTCTCTACCTATATCTTGTAATGGTCTACGAGCTTCTGGCTGACCCTAGGGTACATCCTCATAATTCTCCCCCGTCCTACTAGTCACTTATTGATTGAAAGCCCGAATGTGATCTAATACCGTAGTCCTTCTCTTATTGATTGATTGAATATATCTAATACCGTAGCCCTTCTCTTATTGATTGATTGAATATATCTAATACCGTAGCCCTTCTCTTATTGATTGATTGAATACATTTCACCCCTCCCCCTCATAATACTCACTCTCTCATTCATTCACATTCTCACACATTCTACCGTAGCCTTCCAACCACACAACAATTGTACACTACCACACTCTCGATTATGATTAGCATTTTGCACCAAGTTTAGCACACACTCGCTACTACACCACCCACACTCATACTGTACCATAATCTATTGATCCTCTTGATACATGTAGACAACCCATTGAATACTGTTTACGCTTCCTAATTCACTCATTTTACAATATTTATATATTTACTCTATCTATACAAATATTACGTTTACTACTACTTCTATCCTTTGTGTATGAACGTGTAATATGTGTATGAATTTACCCTTGTCCATTTTTTCACATAAATTTATATACATATTTATGTTAATCAAAGAATTTATATCTGATAATGCTATAAATATCTGTTGTATACCTTTTTTTCTATATATACCCATGATATACTACTATATAATATATGACTGTATACATTGCATTTTGATTTACTTTCTCTTGTACTCATATATCTATCCCAAATCATTCACTTTGTCTCATCTCTTGGGACCTACATTCATTAATGCACCGTTCTCTTCTTATCCTCCACTTCTATGCCTGTATCTATGTTGATGTTCTGTGCCTTGTCTCTGTCTCTATCACATTATTGATTGAATTTGCTTCACATTATCGATTGACTTTCGATCGCTTGTACAGTATTCCTATCGGGGCCGTCTGTCGATAGATTATTGATCAGCGAACACATCCTACCGTAGTCTGGCTAACAGGGCATCTATTGATTTGTCTCTCATTGATCGATGAGAGAATTAATCATGATTAAGTTAACTACGGTAGGTGTGACGCATTATCGATCGATCAGGCGGTACAGCTAATCAATATTGTCCCCGTGTAGATTAATTACATACTATTCCATTAGATGAACTCGTAGTGGTGTGTTTGTGTGTGCGTTTTCCGTTTTCTGTCTTTTCCCATTTCCTTCCCGTATCATATTTGTCTGTAGATAAATACCACAAATCATCTCACATCCCCGGGCCACGTACAGTAATCGTCTCTACACTACACCATTAACCGTACCACTAGTGCCACCGTGCTATTTCCAAATTGCCAGTCCCAGCCCTTTCAATCTTCCTCTACCCTTATCAGGCCAGCCTTCATAGATGATCGAAAGATGTAGAGTGAAGTGCGCCCATACACCGGTCGACCCCCTTTCTTCCTTTTCCCAATCGCTTACACCACCACACCTTCCCTGGTTACCGTAATCTTTTATATACCCCTTGAAATACTGTAGTAGTTCATTCATTGATTGTACTCGATGCCTTTCCACACCATTTCTGACCATGTTGGTTAATAAATAAATGTAAATTAACAAAAACATTTTCTCACATCTAATATATTGGATGATCTACATATGTATGTGTCGCAGCTCCTTGATCGATTAAACTTTCTCCAGTCGATATTCGTATCTTTAGTTGGTACTGTACAGATTTTCATCACAGCTAATATAATATTCGAATACCATTGCCGATGTTTATCTATAATTCAATAAATTCAGTTATTCATGGGGATAAATCAACAACATGAGAAGAAATTATCGAACGCTACTTAAATAGATGACCTTTACAAATTACTGGTTGGTCATAGTTTGTTTACCATCGCACTTATACAGGGACCGTGTACAAGAAAACATAGAATATTGACTCGAAGGGAAGCGACTCCCTCTCAATGATAGATCAATGATAGAGCGGACAGATGATAAGAGTAGATCGATGGACAGAGACGCAGAGTGTCATCGCGCGCTTAAGCGGCCGAATTGAGAGAACTGTTAACAAAAATACAAAGACTCAATTGAGACGGGTGGCGTTAAGGGATATCTACACGAATTGAGTGAAAAAATTTTAAAAAATAAAAATAAATTAATTTTGCAATTTTAAATATAATATTTACTTTTGTGCATTACACACGTTATTTTAAAATTTCTCCCAGCAATACATTTTAAAATGTTTGTTTACTAAGTTACTATCATTTCGTTCGTCATGTAGCACTTTCTGAGCAAGTAAGCACGCTAATTGATGATGACTTCTGCATAATTGGTCCTCGTGAATAAACCTAGAAAGGTATCGAAAAAGTAAGCACGTTTATTACAAACCGAAAAGAATTTCAAAATATTATGTTATCAGATAAGATCAGATAAGATCACCGTTGAAACGAATGAAATTGGTTAACGCTGGACAGAGTTATTGAAGGATCATGGCTGACGGGGGTGCTACCGTAATCTCTTCAAATTTCAATTTCCCGCACTTTTGATTGACCCTGCGAAATCGATTTTCTAACGAACATGTTTTCTAACGCTTTTGGCGGATTTTCTTTTGTATTATTTCATGTATTTTGTGAAATAATTACAATACTTCCAAATAAAATACTTCCCATACGAGAAAAAAGCGTTCTAAAGCACGTTCGTGAGAAAATCGATTTCGCAGGGTCAATGAAAAGTGCGGGAAATTCAAATTTGAAGGGATTACGGTAGCACCCCTGTCATTTATGATCCTTCAATAACTCTGTC
The DNA here is from genome assembly GCA_943737045.1 of Parapristionchus giblindavisi. Classification (NCBI taxonomy): domain Eukaryota; kingdom Metazoa; phylum Nematoda; class Chromadorea; order Rhabditida; family Diplogasteridae; genus Parapristionchus; species Parapristionchus giblindavisi. The sequence goes on along the minus strand of CALSFV010000323.1, from coordinate 25,230 downwards.
CAGAGTTAACCAATTTTATTCGTTTCAACGGTGATCTTAATCTTATCTGATGATGCAATGATCACAACTAATGAAATGTTTTAAAATTCTTTTAGAAAGATGCGACATGAGGCGACAAGATTCTTGTCGCGGAGGCCCGCCTTTAGACAGGGCGATCGTGCGGGACTGTATGGTGGTGATAGTTAATCGATTTGAATTGTTTACGTTAATTATATATGTTATTTTCCGCATTTTTGTGATACTTTTGGTTCTGTAAAGAATAAGAATAATAATAGGCTGCATGAAAAAATTAGAAAGTTATCGAAGTGCGTTGAAAACACAGACCAATATAACAGATATTTCATAATACACAAATGTACAAATTTGCAATATAAATATTCAATTTACACAAAAATTAAATAATTTATTCAAAAAATACTCAACTACAAAATAAGAAAATAGTTCATAAATCTACCTTTCAAACTTGCATAAGGAGAGCTTGAATACATGAAGAAAAAAATATCAGAAATGTTAAGGCAGTTTTCATACGACTTTAGCAAGCCCTCACTGGGGATCGAACTTTCGGGCCGACCAACGGTTCGGATTTGTAGACCGACCTCTTATCCACTTGACCACGGGTCCCTATTATGAGAAACTGCAAAGGGTCTACATATACTCATTTTAACCTCCACATTAATACCGATGTATGGCTCCGCCCATTCCTAATGGACCCAACCTATATATCGATTTCGACTCCACCCATTTAACTTCGCGGGCTTGGACACCAATATCAACTCGAACACACCCAAAAATCTTTATCAATTCTAGAAAGAAGACTGCCAGAAGACGCATCTTCGAAGAAATTCCTGCGACCGCCGTTCTCCTGTAGATGATCCATGAAGATAGCGACAACCTCTTCATCAACGACATCATCAACGACGATCGCGAGAAGATGATTCGCCCTGTAATAGAATATGAAGTTATAACGGATTCAACGATTCGGCCTTTCTACTAAGACCACTATCAATAAGTACCTTGGAGAGTAGTAGAACATTCGTGATTGATATATATTGTCATCGTAGACGCCCAGAAGAACCACGGTGCCTGACTCTGAAATAGATTAAAATGAAGTTAAGGAATGCCCAAACTACAATGAAACTCTCCTCATCAGTCCATATTGACTCTGTCGCTTCTTCATAATCCAAACATCCAAGGACGATGATCATCTTATTAATAGAAAGTTTATTGAACATGGCGAGACGATCTATAAAATGAATAATAATAGATTCAATTATTAGACCTTTGCCAATGTTCTCATCACTTTGTATACTTTTTGATGTCAGTGAATGGAGAGCATTGAAGGCTAAAAAGGGACGTTAGCGAAAGTTTCTGTTCCATTCTTTCGAAAGTGTTTTAGTACATATTCAATTTGATGCAGTGTTCGAAAGTAACATAAAGAAAAGATACGACTCTCCACTCATTACACACTCGCTTTCGAAACGCTTCATTTTGCAAACTACAACATAGCGGCAACACATCTCAAGTCTATAATGCATCGTGACATTTCCCGTACCGCCATGTAAAGGTTACTTCTCTAAAGAATCATGTCCGGTGTGCATATGGTATTGTGTCCCAAGTGGAAAAGAATGAGCGACAGGGGTTACTATAGTATTGATCGATGATTAGCTTCGTACAGTAACCGTAAAGTGAGGTGCAGGGTTTTCCACATAGGACTCTGCGTACATCGACGGGAAAATTTGGAATATGTAACGATACATATAGAAAACTAGATGTGAGGTTCGTACCACTGACAAGTTGAGAAGAACGACGTCCACTATCGTCACAGTCCTTCTTGTACATCAATGACGTCATCTTTGATCCTTGTCGGACAATCACTGATACCACCGTTCGCTCTGAAAATGATGTGAATGATTTCAAGATAGAGATGGGAGAGAGACGGTGATCGATGGCAAAGTTCAACGATCAACTTAGAAAAGGCCAATCATAGAAACGAGAGGAAAGAAAACGTGTGAAAGCTGCAAAAGAAACTAATAAGAATAAGAACACGTGGCGTACAGATATTGATAGATGATATGCAAATCAGACTACAATGGATGAATGGATAGGCAACAAAAATACAATGTATGCAAATGGGAAAGAGAGAAAGGAGATTGATTGGGAGAGATAGAAGGATAATGAAGTAGAGGAATTTAGAGGTAGAGTGATGGATGCAGAAAAGGAATACTTCACCAATATTTATCAAAATAACACGAATTACGACACGTGGCTCTGTTGAATTTGGCGGGAATGGCAGAGAGAGGAAGGGAATCAATGATAGATAAACACTATCGAAGGTAGATCACTCTGATCAAAGGATCATCCTATTGTTATATGATGATTGTTTGATCTCGGGAGAGAGTGTCCAGACGGAAGAGAGTACAGACAGAGACAGAGACAGAGTGAGAGAGTATGGATAATTGAGAGAGTACAAGGAAGGAAAGACAGCGCGTGAACCTGATCTACCTTCGATATTGTTTATGAATCGCTGTCTCCCTCCATTCTCCCCTCCAATTTCATGGGTAGTACGCGTTGCTATGCTTGTTTTCGTAATTTTGCTATACTCTTCACTCCCCTTCTGTTACTCTCTCTTTCAACTTCTACCTCTTTATCGTCATCATCATACCTTATTGTTAGCTCAGTCTTGGTTGATCTTCCGTCGTTTTCAATAGTCAGAATTGTCATTTTTGTCTTCGCTTTTCTTTGATTGATTCCTTTGCAGATGCTGAATCCCTTCAATCTATGAAGTTTTGACGATCGTCAGATCAAGTGACGAACACTCACTCGCTCAAGTAAGGGACAACACTCTTGGATTTGGACTATGCTGGACACGGACTCTGTTCTCAGTGGTACGACTTTCCTTTGGCTTTGTTTCACAGTATTCTGGTCCAAGCCATTTTTCTTCCAAAGCAAGACAAAGGAGAGACCATTGTATTCGAGAGAGTTTGTATGTTGAGCGGTCGTTCTTGCTTTGAAAGTCATGAGAACGCTGTGGTTTATGCATTGTTACATTTGCAATCCGTGTCGCGTCGGTGTTCATATTTTGTTGGATCCTAAGTGAGTCCTGACTGTAAGAACTGCCAGTAACCATCGATCAATAATGGATATCTACGATTCCCTAAAGTACCTTAATGTCATTCACTTTTTTCCACTGCATTGTTGCACGATGCATCCCGCGTATTCTAAAGTTGTTAAATGAAGCGAAGGGGGAAGCGAGAGTGTGAGAATGAGTGAAGAGTTGTCTCTTTTATTTACGTTTCTTTCGATTACTGCATTAAATTGAACATTTACTATAACTTCTGAAAGAATAGAACAGAAACCTTTATCAACGTCCTTTTCACCATTAAGTGATCCCCACTGACAATGTGAGAGAGATAAAAAAATACAATGTGAAGAATATCTGCTCATTGAATCTATTCTAATCTCTTATTCATTTTATAGATCGTCTTGAGATGTTCAATCAACTTCCTCTTAAGAAGATCATCATCGACCTCGATGGTTGGATTCGGAAGAAGGGAGGACTCAAGATGCCCAAACGACTCGGACTCATAAGGAGAGTTTCATTGTAGATATCCATTAGATTCATGTTAATTCCATTTCAGATTCAGGTACCTTTCACCGCTGATGACGTAATCAGAAGGTTGTCGCCATCATCATGGATCTTCTGCTCCACGATCTTCAGAAGAACGGTCGCTGAAGTTTATCCATAGATGCATCTTCTGGGAATCTTCTTTCAAGAATTGATAAAGATTTTGGGTGTGTTTACATTGGTGTGGGGTGTCCAAGCCCGCGAAGTTAAATGGGCGGACTCGAAATCGGTATATACGTAGGGTCCATCTGAAATGGGCGGAGCCATACATCGATACATATTTACAGGTTCAAGTGAGTATATGTAGACCCGTTGACATTTCGCATAATAGCAATCCATGGTCTAGTGGTCCGTTTCTTTCCATAACTTTCTACGTTTATGTATTCATGCAGTGAAATTTATAAGCAGAACGTATCTATATAACTGACGATAACAGTAGAATATGAGAACTACAAAAATCGAGAGTATTTTAACAAGAAAGAGGATAAAGACAATCAAAGCAATCGATTAACAATTATATATATGTAGTTTTTTCCGCCACAACCATAGAGAGCGAGGAAAAAAATTAAATTAAATAGAGGTTCTACAGCTCTTACATCCTTTATTGAGACATAAAATCATGACCATTCGCAAATAAATTGCCTTTTTTACTCTTCTTCATTTCAAACTTACATCAATAACTGACGATAAAGGTTTCTTCAAAAATTGAGCGAATGAGAGTTCCTTTTTAAAGGAACATTTGATAATGTATTACTGGGTGAAAGATACGGAAAAATAAATTGTAAATTTATTATTATATGTAAAATGACAAAATTAATTTTAAATTTTAATGTTATTTTTTTCAATTTCATAAAATACAGAAAACATCTTATGCAATGCTAAAAATTATTTTAGAATAATTTTTATACATATATGCAATTTTTAACAAAAAAAGATAAAGAGATATATACTAATGAATAGCACAAAAAGTCCGGGAAAGAACATAGAAAATAATAATAACTTTATTATGCTGGTACGTAATGAACAATACATAGTACACAAACAAGAAAAATGGTTGGATACATAATTTACTATGCCACAACGGGGTAGCATAAGTATAGTAGTGGACATCGAAAAAGTTAAGAAGAGCTACATATAATTGATTTGATAGAATTACTAAACGATTTTGGATTAGGACATATAATCGAGCTATTGGGAAGAGAGTTCCAAACGTTTACAATACGGTTTGACAAGAAATCAGAGAAACGAGTGGATCTACAGGGGTGCGTACGAAGAATATAATTATGTCTACGCGAAATTCTAGAGGGTGATGATAAAAGAAAGGAGGGATTGTCTATACTAACTAGTCCATGCACTACTTTATAAGTGAAACTCAAGTCTATAAGGGTGCGTCTTTGCTCAAGGAGATCAAGGTTCAGGTGTGATAATCGATTGGAATAAGAGGTAGGAGTGAGACCACATTTAGCATATATACTACGAGTAAATGATCTTTGAACTTTCTCTATGAGGTCGATAAGATATTGTTCGCGAGGAGACCATATTTCGCAAGCGTACTCTAGTATAGGCCTAACATATAAGGAAAACATGCGAGCGTACAAGATAGGATTTTTCGAGGAGAAAATACGGTAGATGTATCAACATCTAGCTTTGGCTCTAGATACTATGGATTGAATGTGAGATGAAAAGCAGAGAGTATTACTGTAGGTGACGCCAAGATCAGTGAATTGCTTCACTACAGGAAGGGGAGTGTTATTGATCAAGAAATCGATATCTGGATGACTATTTCCAATGCGCATAATGACTGTTTTGGAAAGTGAGATAGATAAACCCCATTGAGATGACCATATTTGCAATGCGGAAAGAGCTGTTTGGAGGGCGGATGTATCAGATATAGAGTAAAGTTTGACGTCATCTGCATAGATAACACAGTGTACTGTAGATGGGAGTACATGTGGTAGATCACTAATGTACATGCAGAAAAGCAGTGGACCGAGACAACTACCCTGTGGAACTCCTGATAGTACATTGAAAGGCTGGGATACGGTATCCCCTACAATAACAGATTGAGATCGATTGGTAAGAAATGAACGAATCCAATTAAGGAGAGACCCTTTAACACCCAAAAGCGAACATTTATGTAGAAGTAGATCAATAGGAATTGAATCAAAAGCTTTCGAGAAATCAATGAATGCAACAGATATGAACTTGTTTTTGTCTAAAGCAGGGTACCAATGGGAGAAAGAGGAGAGTATGGCAGAAACACAAGATCGATTTGGGGTAAAACCATGTTGACAAGGGGAGACTAGTTTATTATCGATTAGATGCTGCCAAAGTGCAGCGACAACTATCCTTTCAAATACTTTGGATGTAGAACACGTAAGTGAGATTGGTCGATAGGACGAGGCATTGTTTTTAGGCCCCTTTCGCTTGTATATGCCTTTGACATTGGCAGTTTGCCAAGATGAAGGTGAAGATCCGTGCAAAAGAAACCGATTGTAAATAATGGTAAGAGGGACACATATATGGTCTGATGTGCGCTTAAGAAATATATATGGTATGTTATCGGGAGAGGAGGAGTTACGAGCAGGCAAAGAGCGCAAAAGTTTAGATACAGTAATGGGGTGGATGTCTATATAGTCAATGGTTCTATTGGAAGAGAGCGAGAAAGTATCAGGAGTACGATAAGAATTACTATTAAATGATTGCAAGAAATGACGAGCCAATTCATTAGCCTTTAAATGGTCAGTGGTGCAATGCGAACCATCAGGAGATACAAGAGTAGGAAACGATAGAGATTGATCTTTGATCTTTGAACTAGAATATGCATAGAATGAGCGAAGATTGGGAGATCGTAATAGAGATTTTTCTTTATTCTTACGGGTTTGTTTAATGCACTTTCTAAGCGAAGAACTAGCGCGGAGATAAGGTGATAAACCTATAGATGTGCGCATTCTGTATAGAGACCTACATTTTGATAGCAATCTACGAGCTTTGGGCGAAAATTTAAGGAGTTTGTTTGATACCGATCTATAGGGTACGTTGCGATCGATAATAGATGATATTGTGCCCACAAAAGTAGTATAGATTACGGTAGCATCAATGTGATTAGAGAACATAGAATTCCAATCAATCGAGTCTATTTCGAAATTTACATTGTTCCAGTCTACATTTGAATAGTTACGGCGCGAAAAAAAGATGTCAATAAAACACTTTTTTTGTGTTAGAGTTTCTACAGCCCTTCTAAGCTTACATCTTTTCTTGATTTTGAGACATCAAACCCTCACCATTCGCAAATATACTAAAGAGGATAAAGACAATCAAAGCAATCGATTTTGCCACTGCGCCACCACTCGGACATGTAGCGCGTAGAACTACCCCATCATTGCAGGACAATTTCACGGCCATTAGACGGGAATTTCAAGTTAGAAATTGCTCAAACTTTGGATTTTTTAAACTCCGTGCACAGAGCCCCGCAGGATTTTTTAAACATACATTCTTACTCTATAGAGAAAGGGCTTTCTAATAAGCAATTAATCGTTACTTTTCGCCGACTTAAGACGTAAGAGACTCCTTGTAAGTGCGATGGTAAACAAACTATGACCAACCAGTAATTTGTAAAGGTCATCTATATAAGTAGCGATCGATAATCACTGCTCTTGTTATTGATTTATCTCTAGCCAACACAATACCGATCCATAACAGTTGTCGCAGCTTTTGTATGATAAATTTAAATTAAATTAAAATAAATGACGTGCGCGTGCACAAAACTCGAACGGGCTATGCTGTGTCATACAGTAGAAGTATAATGATACCGAAAAAAATGATGCAAGTGAATGATTTGAATTCTTTCTATCTCATTTTTGGAACATGGACTATTGTTACTTATGAACCCATTCATGCTCAATTTAATTGCTCGGAGAAATGTTTACAATATTCTGTTTATTACATGAATGAATAAAAATGTAACAATAAGTGTATTTATAACTTTCAGGTGTTGTTTCATCTTTGATGTTTTATTGGGTGTAGCTATAGCATCGTTTCTTGGTTCGACGTTATTGTCATCTTTATCTTTTATGGAAGATCTTGCAGAGACAAAGGAAGAGGAAGAGGAAGCAACAATCGAATAATAATATAAATATGTATTTACACATAATCATTCTTCCCTGTCTAGTCTGAAACTGCGACTCCTTAATAACACTTATTGTTAGCTCAATCTAGATGTTGTCTTAAAAATATACACTAATCAATCAAGAATAAATGGAGAGTCCCTAATTGTGATAAAACCATGGTCTAATTTTGATAAACAGTGTACACTCTTGAGATGATAACGAGATCGTGTAGTGAGAGTGAATACTTTCCAGTACTCCTCCTTTATGATCTATTCAAAAGTAATGAAAAGAAGAAAAAGATACGAGAGAATACGTAAAACGAGGAGAGTTTTCTCTTTCTTTTCTTTTCATTTAATTTCTTTTGAACATGTGAGTTACGTGACAACGTGTACTATTCGAGAGATGAATAAGAGAGAGATTCATACAAGGAAGATTCATTCTCCATCAATAGATCTAATCATCAATTACAGATGACTTCTTTAGGCAGTTTTGCTACGAGAGTATAGATTACCGCTAAATATAGTGACTCTGAAAAAGTCGGATGGGTCGTTACATTCTATTTTTATTTGTTGACCCTTTCTCAGATGACAGATACTGTGGTCAAAGAGGGGATATTGGGCACAACTAGAGAACAGTACAAAAGGTGGCGAAAAATAAAATAAACACGACGGAAAGGTCCTTTTTGACTATATTTTTGGACTATTCCGGTGTTCTGAAGTAGTGTCGGATATTGTTCAATGTTAATGATTCATTCATCATCTCTCAAAGGAATAAACATTTGATGAAGCATCTTCATGAATGAAACCCTTCTACATCTATATCTATTCATCTCCATACCTCTTCACCCAACGATCGACTTCCTTTTTCTTGTTCCTCTTCCTCTTCCCTCTCTCTAACTCTCCCTCTCCCTCTCTCCCTCTTCTGAGAGGGAGAGGGAGAAAGAATGCAATTTCCGTACGCAGAGGAAGAATCTCATCTATGAGAGAAGAAGAGGGAGAATTCCGTGATTGGATGATACTATGGATAGAGAGGGATGGAGGAGGGAGAGGGAGGCGAGAGGGAGAGAGAAAGAAAAAGGAGAGGGAGAGAAAGAAGAGGGAGAGGGAGAGAAAGAAGAGCGAGAGGGAGAGGGAGAAACTACCTCATCATCCTCAGTTTCTGCTCACTCATAATAGAATACATTATCTCCTCTGATGCGTGAGTGTCACTAATCTAATCTTTAGACATCGTCAACGTTGAAATACATGATATTTATGCGTTTCATTCATGGTTCCGTGATATCTCTTATCGTGACCGTTTTTAACTTCATACTGGAATATTCATAGATTGTGCGAATCATCGGACAAACTTTTTTGGGACAAGCAAGGAGTAATGAATGGCCATTAGATTCTCGTGACAAATGCGTTTTAAACGGAAAAAATGTAGATGTTAGGGTGCACGATATATTTTTAGTCTCAATTTGGCCCAATTTCAAAATTAAAGATAGATGTTCTTCATATATCACAATGCTCAGGCTCAAGTCTCTTTGTGACATCCTATGCGTGAACATTTGGACGGAACGATGCACGAACAGGACATTTCGATGTCCAAAATTCCTACAGAGTTATGATGTAATACAAGGAGTTGTCATAATTAGTAGCTCAAGACTATCTAATCGGGATTAGAAATCTTTTAACATTCATATTCACCTGTAATTAAATGACATTTGGATGCAGATTAGAGCATCACAGATTAGGAGATTCAAACCCAAAACCCACATCACTCTCTCAGCGATGGAAATCGGATCATGTCATTTTCATTCCAAATGAACATATACTAAAATAAATAAATGTCATCTCATTTCCTGTTATACATAACACGATGGAATAAATAATGTAAGAATAAGACTTAGATATTCGCCTCGTTCCGTGCTTATACATCTTGATAAAATATGTAATGAGATCCTCATAGATACGTCGTAAACTCTAAAACAACCTTCCAGAGGACTGTCAGAAGTGGCACGAGGTCGAATGAGAACTAATGAATAATCAACAACTAGATGATAACCATTTCCGTACTTTTATATCAATTCTCATTCATCGGTTCTCATTCAGTCAGAGACAGTTGTCCATAGGCATGAATGACTGTGAACGTCTGGAGTCTAGACTCTAGACAATTTACAGTGAACCAAACAACGAAATCATATGAATGAGAGATCTCATCAAGATTCCTCCTTATTTTTTCATTCTTTTCCTTTCGTCATCATAGGACAAATAAAGAAACAAGAATATTCAATATGTTGTTTGTATGTTCGCCTTTGAAATTCCGTATTCCGTAACAGGAAAATTTCTCCAATTTGCTAAATTTTTAAACTTTATTTTTCTTGTTTTCAAAGACTATTTACCCTTTTTGCTTTACTTTCTGCGTTGCCATTGTACTCATCGTCATGCATTCATATATTTTCATTGTCTTCATTCTTTTTTCTGTTTATGAGAAGTGTATAACTACTAAAATATTATGGGTCCTTTCTACTCATTCATTCCTTTAAGATTTTCACGTACTGTGCACATAATCAAACAATATAAAGCCTCGTGAAGGACCGAGAGAAACTTGCCTAGCTTACTTTGAAAAGCAAAATGGTTCACGACTTGGTCATACAATATTCCATTTTATGTATGCACCGTACATCATAGTTGTATCAACAAGTAGAATACGATTGGAATGAAAAAAATCGCCCAAGGGGAAATAACATGAGATATTTGTTTTTTGTCTACCTTCGAACATCGGCTGCTTTCATTGAAAAGTCCCTCGTCTTTAGGAGTATTATACAAAACATGAAACATATTTCTTCTGAATCTTTTGCAAAGGGGACTATTCCATGAATGTTCTCACATGACCCTCTCTCATGACTACCTCATAATATTTTATAACTTCTTCTTTCATTTCTCATCGATTCTCTTCTCTTCTCTCATTTAATTGGAATACTTAATAGGATGTTGACGTGAACAATTTAGAAGGCGACAATTTATTTGTCCCTCTCTCTCTCTCCCTCTCACTCTGCCTCTCCCTCTGCCTCTCCCCTCTCTCCCCTACAGTACTGTCCACTTAATTATTTATGCATGAAGTACACCAAAGAAGTGAGCTCAATAGAAGACTTTTGTAGTGGACTACTGGGGAGACTGTAAACAGTGCATAATTTGTAATTGTAATGACCTTATAATGCTCTTCTAAAAAGTTAAAGAATGAAGAGAATACTGTTGGTTCGCGTTTTAAATTTTCTTCCCTTGATTTTCAAATATTAGATTAGCAAAAAAATCGCCGAGTGTCATTGTTCTTGTCATTGTCGTTATCATCGGCATTGTCATTGTTCTCATTGAACATTGTTATTTAATGCTACTTTACAAGTACATACATCCTCAGCTATTTTTTGGCTATGGTCTCTCGTAGACAAATCAAGTGTGTTAAATATGTTTTAGGATAGCTTTGTGGTCCTAGAAATACATTTCGAAAAGAAAAAAACGAATTTTCGAATTTAAATATATTGTTATCTGACTGGGAAACCGTATGACTTCAAAATGACTGGACCACATTGTGTATGGAACGAAAATTGCATAGTAATTAGACCATGGGCAATTAAATGTCAATAGAGACAATGGTTCTGCAAAAGAGAAAAAGAGAAGATCGTAAATATCATCCTACCCAATATTTAAATATTCTTGCAGACAATGCATACAAATACTGAAAATTCTCTTGTGTAAAATATAGAATATTTCTGACAATGATTGTGACCGAAACTTGTTAAGAGAATAATTTAATATATGACGTTTCGGTACTGTTAACGTATCATCATCAGATGCAGATTACCCAAGAGAAGAAAATCTAGTCCCTTACTTGGAATATTCCATCCATTGGTCCCCTCAATAATCAGGTCATTTATTCAGGAATTCTTAGAAAATCCCTTTCCCATTTTCATTCAATCCAATGAATTCTACTTTTCAATATAAGAAGAAATAAAGAGTCACAAGACGAAAACAGAAGGAATAAGGGAGCGAATCTGAAATATCCCCCCTCCCTATCCCCCTTTTTCATTTATTTGCTACTTCTTACTATTCCTCTACCTCTTATTCTCTCCCTCTCCCTCTAGGATCTCTCCTTCTCCCTCTAGGATCTCTTCCTCTCCCTCTAGGATCTCTCCCTCTAGGATATCTCCCTCTTCCTTTCTCGATATCCTTCTCAAGGTAAGACAAGCCATTGTGAGAGAATATTCGACGTGTATTATTATGAGAGAAAGAAGAAAAGAATAAGGAATGGAGTGGAATATGAAATATACAAATAGATCAACGATGAAATAAGTACAAATAGTGCACACACCCACTGAAAATACCTGTCCAATGTTACAGTACTGTAAAAACTGTCAGTCTGTGTAGCGAATGATTCCATAGGAAATCCTCTCTTTACGGAATTCTTCACTTATAGATAAGAGAATTTCATATCTTCTTACCTATGAGGGAGGAATTCCGAAAACGAGACGTTGCTAGGTTTTCCCCATGTGAATGAAATATATTAATTCATGGATCAATCATCAAACGAGTACATAGAGTGCATAGTTGTGAGGATACAAGATTCATCAATTATTTATAGTATTTTCTTAAAATTCATTAAAACAACCCATTTTCAATTTGGTGCAATATCTCATCATGGCATCAGAAAATGGACACTACGACTAGAGAAAATATCATAGTCCGTATGCCATTACACCTATTTATTATATTGAGATTATTAAATTAACGATAATTAAAAGGTGCAAATATATGTTTGCACGCACAAAATTGGATAATATAAATAAGTAAAATTAATGATGTGGTTTATGGTGTCATGTGATATCCAATCTACAATAGTCTATGGTCTTCGGTTGGTGTTGGTCTGTGTCATATCCGGGCTTCTTCTCTCCGCTTAACTACATGTTTTTGCAGAAATTGTTGATGTTATGAGTGGGAAAGATTGAATGCAAAAGAAGCATCTCAAGAACGAGGAACGACATAGGAAAAAAGCAGACATCAGATTTTTCTCTATCGTTTGAGAAACGAAAACAACTACTATTGTACATACATGTAACAACACGAGATCATCGAAATCTAATGTGATCTCTTAAAGGACGCAAACCAATCTGAAATATGTAATCTAGCCATATTCTCACACTTTCGTTCTTTATGAGAGAGTGTTGTCACAGTGGATAGTAGAATAAGGAATCAATGATTCATTTGAATCTCACTTCCCTTTCTGTGTCCATTAGAGTATGAATACTTTCAAATAAGTTTTGCAGCTTATTTTATAGAGAATATCCACTCGAGCAATGACCATATCGTAGTTATTATTTTTTCAAAACAACAAAATTTGTTAGTGGACAAGTGGAAAAATATATGTTACTCATAATAGTTTAATTAATTTACATATAAAATAAGATAAGGTTTATTACATTGTATATGAGGGGAGCGATTTATATCTACGTATTGAATGCTTTCCATGCCTTCCCAGTTAATCATTACTTTCATAAATTTAGCGCTTAATGGCTCCCTAATGCCTCTTATGAACCATCACTACAGTCCCGCACGTTCGCGCTCCCTAAACGCGGCCCCCCGCGGCCCGCGGGGGGCCGCATCATGCCGCATCGATGAATAATTGTTTTTCAAACATTTCATTGCTGGTGATCGTTGCATCATCAGATAATATTAATATCGCCGCAGAAACGAAAATTTTTGGTTGAGTGTGGACAGCGTCACATAGTCAGCCGTGTCCCCGAAACGCGGCATGATGCGGCCCCCCGGGGCCCGCGGGGGGCCGCATCATGCCGCATCGATGAATAAATTTTTTATTCAAACATTTCATTGGTTGCGATCGTTGCATTATCATGTCCGCACCCTTATTTGATGATGTAACGATCACAAACAACGAATTGTTTAAAAAAAATTTATTCATCGATGCGGCATGATGCGGCCCCCCGCGGGCCCCAGGGGGCCGCATCATGCCGCGTTTAGGGAGCGCGAACGTGCGACGCTGTCCACACTCAACCAAAAATTTTCGTTTCTGCGGTGATATTAATATTATCTGATGATGCAACGATCACCAGCAATGAAATGTTTGAAAAACAATTATTCATCGATGCGGCATGATGCGGCCCCCCGCGGGCCGCGGGGGGCCGCGTTTAGGGAGCGCGAACGTGCGGGACTGTACATCATGATGATGATGAAATTATCACACAATTAAAATAATAATTAAATTAGAAAAGTAATTAAAGAGGATGCAGAAATAGTGTGTGATATGAAGAGGCTATCGACAACATTACCATCTAGATTTCTTTAATTCACATTTCACATAAATATTTCGAGAAAATGCATATTCATTTGAATGTAAAATCGTTCTAAGAAACGAACACTCGTCATTCGTTATTTTGCTCTATCGACACTTCACTTCATCATCTTCTTTTATTTTGAGTGACAAGAAGAAAGGTTCATTCCCACGCATGCTGGTTCGGATCCCCGCTTAGGTCGGGCCTTTTGCTGACTTTTCCATCGAAGACATCCACTACTATTCTTTCTCTCTTGTTTCTTCATTCATGTACTTTCATCGCTTCGATGCTTCCTCCCTCTCCCTTCTCCTCCTCTATCCCTAAGGGGAGGGTCATTAGGCATGTCTCCCTTCTCTCCCTCTGCCTCTCTCCCTCTCCCCCTTCCGGGAGGCCCTATGCCAAGCTTCGATTCTCTTGTCTCTCTTCTTCTTCACTCCCAATACGAGTCTCGGTCCTCTTCTTTCTCTCTTTATATCTTCTTATCCCTCTATAACTTATCACATGATGAATCTCTCTAATCACTGTTATCACGCATTGGGCTTTCCTTAATCTTCAAGACCATTTCATCATTACATATTTGAGTATAAGACGTGTCGTTCATCTTACAGGGCTTAAATACCCCATGTTACATTGACTCAACTCACTGAACATATTCTCTTGTAGACAAATAGAGTTATTGAGTGTTGGTAGAGTGTGAGCTTTAGTGGCGGTAAAAAGATGTACTAGAGTAGAGAAAAGTATTCTCATTTTTCATTTCTTTTTACGTATTTATTTCCCTTTCTTTCTGTTTGACACATAAACCATTGATTTTCTTTCTTCGTAATAATGTGTATCATATGGCATCTACTATTACAATGTCACAGTTCCATTGTGGAAAGTATTGTTATTATTATTCTAGTTCATCTCTGACAGTGTAATCAATATGTCAATATCAATCTCTATATTCTCATCTGATTGAAGAAAGAATGAAAGGGTCGAGAGTAAAAGAGTTCGCTCCATTCATTTCCCCCTATTTTTTGCCGTCGAGTCCGTTCTTTCATCAATTAAACGAGTACGCGCATCTCCGGTCGATTCCGCTCCCGAATTAGCTCCGATCTAACGTGGATTTGCCCCGAAAAAAGCAAAAGTCCATTCGGGTCACTACCGGTTTGCTGGGTCAGACCATATCTCCTCCTCTCCCTTTCTCCCAACGAACCTCTTTCACTTTCTGTTATCACACTTGATTAAGCTCTGTTCGTTAGTTTCTCCCTCCCTCTCCTCCCTCTCCCTCTCCCTCTCCTTCTCTCCCTCTCCCTCTCCCTCTCCCCCTCCCTCTATTAAATAGGGTCACACAATCGTCCAGTTTGATACTCTTTCTTCCTCATGAAGGAACGCGTTCCTTTCTCTTTTCATTTATCGTTTATCGTTTATTTATATCTTGTTTTTGTTTATGATCGATAGATTAAACACAGATAAACAAGCCAAACTCATGTTCAAGTCACAGTGTTTAGCGAGTAAGCGTTGTGAATAGGAAAAAACACTTGGGATACGGTAGTTTAATGAGTGAGTTTCACTCGTTTAGTTTCAAATTAGTTTTCTAGTTCGCAATTTACCTCGTTTGCAACGTTTTGCAGTGCAAAAGAAATATTAAATGACTTCGATGTGTTCAAAACGAATAAAATAAAATACAATGACTTTTATCATACACAGAACAATTGGTGAGGAAATGGATTCCACAAAATGAATGAGTATGAGCGAGATGAGGTTAAAAGATTTTTTATAAATCTATAAATGTTCTTACGTGCTTTTATCTCATCATGCGTGGGAGGAATCTGGGGATTAGAGAATCTTCATGACATTTAACATTTAGTATATTTTAGTAGGTTATAGATGTTTTCTATCATCTCTCTATATTTGAAAAATCTTTAGAAATAGAGAGGGTCTGAAGAAAGAAAAAAATAGAAATAGAGAGAGGTAAAATAAACTTTTGGTCGATACTGTATTTTTCATAAATTACACATACATATGTATTTCTAGAATATCTACATGAACTCACTTGACACCCTTCACTCAAAATGATGGGTCAATTCTATTTCATAGAATAAGAATTCACCCACCCTAGATAGCTTTATTATAATGAAATCGGAGAGAATACATATATTGGTAATAATAAAATTTTGGATATATTACTGTTAATGAGATATAGGATAGAGGAAGATGGAGAGCTGTGAGAGAGTGAAGGGATGGAGGGGAGAAAGAATTAGAAAAGTAGAATATGGCTTGGCTTCGTCTGTCATTTGATATACCGTTATCGCTTTGTTTTTTCTCTCTTTTCCTTCCTTTCGATTTATTCATGAATCATTTATACACTACTACAATATTAGGTATTGCTATAGCTTCCCCTCTCCCCCTCTCCTCTCTCCCTCTCTCTCTCCTCTCTCTTTTTCTCTCCAGAGGGAGAGAGAGTGTCCTATCATATTCTCATTCCTACTTGTTATATGCTTCTTCTCGTCATTTCTTCATCATCTTCCCCTTTTCTTCTTTCATTTTAGTCTGTCTTATGCATGTGGTCTTTGAAAGACATAATTATAATAGAAGAAAAAAAATGATATTAAATGAAAGATGTGAAACATATTTGTGATCACTTATTGTTGAAGATAACAGGAGATAACCTCATACAATTTAAAAAAATAATGCTAGTAACAATCTCTTGCTAGCTACATCAAGAAAAGACAAGGTAAACTATTCATTACATAACATAACTCTTAACGCTGTTCCTTCTTGACCTTGAGTATGGTCTATACAAACTAATTGAAATCATTCACCAATAATCTATCATCTACATTGATAAACATGGAAACCATTCAAAACAATGTCAAAATTTTGTAATAATAAAGTCTGCAACTTTTTTACAAATAATAATAATAATTAAATCAATAAATTTCAAAAACTATTTTTTTGGTGGTGATAGAATCAAACATTTTAGTCCGAAAATAGTTTTTTTTGGTTTATCGCTTTTGGTTTCAGCGCTGATACGTTCATGTTTGATATATTCTCCTGGAGAAGTTATGATTACTTCAGATATTATGAACAATATTACAACATATCTTTACTCCATATCATTCGTTCATCACATTCATCACATCACAAGCTCTGACATGGACTCTCGTAGACAAAGAAACCCAGAGAGTGTGGCTAGAGCGGAGTGCTTCAAATAAGTTCGAGTGTGCCTTTATCAATAGTATGCTCTGATGTACATCTCATGTCTTCATTATTGTCTAAGGGGAGTAGATCCGATGGTTTCTATCTCATATTCATCATAAATTAGTATAACTGCTTATATTATCCACCACATCACGTGATATATGTATCTCATCGGCCGGAATAATGTACTCGGACTTGAATATAGAAAGGAGTACTTGAGATATTGACGTTATAATGGATGCAGAAGACTCCATGTTTGCTCTGAGTAGTCCTTCTAGAATCTACATTACCTCTACTCCCTCATCTCTCCCTATCCCTCCATCTCTCTCTCTCCTCCCCTCTCCATTCTATATATGATTACACCCTCTTTCGTTTCTAGTAATATCTCCATCCCCTTCTCTCAATCTTGAATCACAAGACGAAAGAGAAAAGATGAAGAAGATGAGTTTAGTATGACATCGTTCTCTTCCTCCAGAATCTCTACCTCTCTATATTTCTCTCTACCTCTCCTTATTACTCTCCCTATCCTTATTGCTCTCTACCTCTCCTTATTTCCCTCTTCCTCTCTCTTTACCTCTCTCATTCCTCGACCACTCAATCCCTTATTCAATCAAACTTCATTCATAATCTGATAGTCGGCTTACAATCAAATAGTTAGTACCATTGCAACAGTGGGCGAATGTTGATGTTGGTAATCATCGGCACCAGCTATCAAATCCGTAGAACAGGGTATCGATGCCGCAAGTCATGGGTATCGATACCGCAAGTCATGGGTACCGATACCGCAAGTCATGGGTACCGATACCGCAAGTCATGGGTACCGATACCGCAAGTCATGGGTACCGATACCGCAAGTCATGGGTATCGATACCGCAAGTCATGGGTATCGATACCGCAAGTCATGGGTATCGATACCGCAAGTCATGGGTACCGATACCGCAAGTCATGGGTATCGATACCGCAAGTCATGGGTATCGATACCGCAAGTCATGGGTACCGATACCGCAAGTCATGGGTACCGATACCGCAAGTCATGGGCATCGATACCGCAAGTCATGGGTATCGATACCGCAAGTCATGGGTACCGATACCGCAAGTCATGGGTATCGATACCGCAAGTCATGGGTATCGATACCGCAAGTCATGGGTACCGATACCGCAAGTCATGGGTACCGATACCGCAAGTCATGGGTACCGATACCGCAAGTCATGGGTATCGATACCGCAAGTCATGGGTACCGATACCGCAAGTCATGGGCATCGATACCGCAAGTCATGGGTATCGATACCGCAAGTCATGGGTACCGATACCGCAAGTCATGGGTATCGATACCGCAAGTCATGGGTATCGATACCGCAAGTCATGGGTATCGATACCGCAAGTCATGGGTATCGATACCGCAAGTCATGGGTATCGATACCGCAAGTCATGGGTATCGATACCGCAAGTCATGGGTACCGATACCGCAAGTCATGGGTATCGATACCGCAAGTCATGGGTACCGATACCGCAAGTCATGGGTATCGATACCGCAAGTCATGGGTACCGGGGAACTGTCGTTCCGACACCGTACCGTAGAATCGAGATACCGATTGTTCACATGGCTAAACCAGAAACAATAAGGCTCCGGGAATCCTTCTCCTTTGGGTACTCCATCGGTTCGATACCTAGGATACAGCTGGATCCGGTAACGGTGTATGGTATCTTACCTCCCCCCTCAATAAAAGCATAAATTTATTCACCACAGTGATTCATGTGCTTGCTTTCGCTGTAGAAAATGCCATTTCACATTAAAATTTATGATCACTGGCTTAATATCTTTTCATAGACCAAAAAACCAATCGTAATCAAAACAGTTTCTTGTTCAATATTTTATCATTATTTATCTTATTTTTTTATTCCATCAAATTTATATTCGTGATGGATTTCCGTCGATTATACGTGATTTGGGTTTTGGCGCTGTGCCAGTTTTCAGAGTAAATTGATTCAGGGCGAATTCCATTGGTGAAAACTATTCTCCGACCTTTCTCCGTTCCCACTTCATCTTCTTTCCTCTCATCACTAAGAATGCAAATATTCAGATATTTCGTGTTTTTTGGTACTCCTCTCCCTCTCTTTCCCTACCTCTTTCCCTCTCTCCCTCTCTCCTCCTTTTCTCCCTCCCTCTCCCTCTCTCTCCTCTCTCCCTATCCCTCTTCATCCTCTATCCCCTTCCATCCATTGTTCATATTTCACTATTCTTTGTCGTGTTTTGCTTCATTTCCATTCATATAGATGCCGTCGTACGAAGAATGGAAGAGAAGGAGAGAGAGAGAGGTAGAGGCATAGGGAGAGAGACAGAAAAGGAGAAATAGGGAAGAAAAGTTAGTTGAAAATCGACGTAGAGAATAAAGCTGTCTAAGTCGTCAGATTGCATGTTTTGGTTGTCGTATTTGAAAGAGTGTCTCTATGCTTATAAAGGGCTTCATATCTCTCCCTCTCCCTCTCCCTTTCCTCTCCCTCTCCCTCTCCCTTTCCTCTCCCTCTCTCTCAATCGATTCTTTCTCGGAATAATTCCAGGTCTTATAAGTACGAGAGAGATAGAAAGGTCTCTTTACCTTTCGTTCGTTATCCCCTCCCCCAAGCTCCTCCCTTCTCCTCTAAGGAGAGAGATGACGGGATTGAGAGAGGGAGAGAGGATCAGAGGGAGAGGCAGAGAGAGGCTGACAGACTGGGAGTCATCCATGCTAACTCTGTTAGTGAGAGAGGGAGGGATATCCAAATAGAGAGACCACAGTCAGAGTAGATAACTCCTAGGGATGGCCTCATGGAGGCCTTCTTGGATTTCTCTCTCTCTCTCTCTCTCTCTCTCTCTCTCTCCTTTTCACTCTCTCTCCCTCTTACTTTATCTCCTCTTCCATTCAATCAAGTGCGTACCTCACTCCCTCTATCTCAGTAATTGTTTCCCTGAACAAACGTTAATTCTATCATTTACTCTATCTGCATTGTAATCTTTCAATTATCGATGTTCAGTCCCTTGTCAGGTGATATATTCAGTATGATATGTCAGACTATTTAATTATTACCTAAGACATTTTAAACAACTTTATCAGCTGGATTAGTAGTATCAGTCCAGAAGGATTGTCATGAGAATTCTTCTAAATATGTCTGTAATATTTGCAAATCCGTGACTGTACTGTGGAGATAAAAATAGTACAACACAGTACACAAGACCTTTGGTGCGCTGTATTTAGCATTTTATTGGTGTTACTTTATCAGTTTCAGTTTGCTATTTTTCTCGACGTGACATTAAACTTTCAGAGAAAAAGTTCCAATTTTCCACCTAGACATTCCATTTTTGGTTTCTTATTATTTTATTATCTCAAAACATCCATTTCGTTGTCACCGTGGTACATGACCTTTCTCTTTGATGGAACTATATATTGATGAGTTGTGGATGATT
This sequence comes from Parapristionchus giblindavisi, assembly GCA_943737045.1. NCBI lineage: Eukaryota > Metazoa > Nematoda > Chromadorea > Rhabditida > Diplogasteridae > Parapristionchus > Parapristionchus giblindavisi. Next base: position 4,545 of record CALSFV010000323.1, on the reverse strand, counting down.
CATTTCAATGATACAATGTTTGAGATAACTCTACCTCTACCATATCGATCTTACAACAAACGTCTAGAATCTCTTCTACTTCTCCTTTTCTACCTCCCTCTCCTTCTCCCTCTCCCTCTTCCCCCTCCCTCTCTACCTCTCTCCTACCTTTCGTTACTCTCTCCCTCTCCAATTACAATCATCAGATCATTATTTATTTGTATAATCCAATCTTTCCATGGTCTTTTCTTCTTCTTCTTTCATTCTAATTCGAATTGTAAAATAGGAGAGAAGGAAGGAGAATTCTCATTATTTTAGAGGCGACGACGACACTTTATTTGGCTTCTCCCCTCTCTCTCCTTCCTCTCTCTCCCTCTCCCTCTCCCTCTCCCTCTCCCCCTGTCTCTCTCCCTTTCTCTCCCTCTTCTCTCTCTCCCTCTCTCTCCCTCTCCCTCTCCCTCTCCCCCTGTCTCTCTCCCTTTCTCTCCCTCTTCTCTCTCTCCCTCTCCCTCTCCCTCTCCCCCTGTCTCTCTCCCTTTCTCTCCCTCTTCTCTCTCTCCCTCTCTCTCCCTCTCCCTCTCCCTCTCCCTCTCCCTCTCCCTCTCCCCCTGTCTCTCTCCCTTTCTCTCCCTCTTCTCTCTCTCCCTCTCTCTCCCTCTCCCTCTCCCTCTCCCTCTCCCTCTCCCTCTCCCTCTCCCCCTGTCTCTCTCCCTTTCTCTCCCTCTTCTCTCTCTCCCTCCCTCTCCCTCTCCCTCTCCCTCTCCCCCTGTCTCTCTCCCTTTCTCTCCCTCTTCTCTCTCTCCCTCTCTCTCCCTCTCCCTCTCCCTCTCACCCTGTCTCTCTCCCTTTCTCTCCCTCTTCCCTCTCTCCCTCTCCCTCTCCCTCTCCCCCTGTCTCTCTCCCTTTCTCTCCCTCTTCTCTCTCTCCCTCTCTCTCCCTCTCCCTCTCCCTCTCCCTCTCCCTCTCCCCCTGTCTCTCTCCCTTTCTCTCCCTCTTCTCTCTCTCCCTCTCTCTCCCTCTCACCCTGTCTCTCTCCCTTTCTCTCCCTCTTCCCTCTCTCCCTCTCCCTCTCCCTCTCCCCCTGTCTCTCTCCCTTTCTCTCCCTCTTCTCTCTCTCCCTCTCTCTCCCTCTCCCTCTCCCTCTCCCTCTCCCTCTCCCCCTGTCTCTCTCCCTTTCTCTCCCTCTTCTCTCTCTCCCTCTCTCTCCCTCTCCCTCTCCCTCTCCCCCTGTCTCTCTCCCTTTCTCTCCCTCTTCTCTCTCTCCCTCTCCCTCTCCCTCTCCCCCTGTCTCTCTCCCTTTCTCTCCCTCTTCTCTCTCTCCCTCTCTCTCCCTCTCCCTCTCCCTCTCCCTCTCCCCCTGTCTCTCTCCCTTTCTCTCCCTCTTCTCTCTCTCCCTCTCTCTCCCTCTCCCTCTCCCTCTCACCCTGTCTCTCTCCCTTTCTCTCCCTCTTCCCTCTCTCCCTCTCCCTCTCCCTCTCCCCCTGTCTCTCTCCCTTTCTCTCCCTCTTCTCTCTCTCCCTCTCTCTCCCTCTCCCTCTCCCTCTCCCTCTCCCTCTCCCCCTGTCTCTCTCCCTTTCTCTCCCTCTTCTCTCTCTCCCTCTCTCTCCCTCTCACCCTGTCTCTCTCCCTTTCTCTCCCTCTTCCCTCTCTCCCTCTCCCTCTCCCTCTCCCCCTGTCTCTCTCCCTTTCTCTCCCTCTTCTCTCTCTCCCTCTCTCTCCCTCTCCCTCTCCCTCTCCCTCTCCCTCTCCCCCTGTCTCTCTCCCTTTCTCTCCCTCTTCTCTCTCTCCCTCTCTCTCCCTCTCCCTCTCCCTCTCCCCCTGTCTCTCTCCCTTTCTCTCCCTCTTCTCTCTCTCCCTCTCCCTCTCCCTCTCCCCCTGTCTCTCTCCCTTTCTCTCCCTCTTCTCTCTCTCCCTCTCTCTCCCTCTCAATCTCCCTCTCCCTCTCCCTCTCCCCCTGTCTCTCTCCCTTTCTCTCCCTCTTCTCTCTCTCCCTCTCCCTCTCCCTCTCCCCCTGTCTCTCTCCCTTTCTCTCCCTCTTCTCTCCCTCTTCTCTCTCTCCCTCTCCCTCTCCCTCTCCCCCTGTCTCTCTCCCTTTCTCTCCCTCTTCTCTCTCTCCCTCTCTCTCCCTCTCCCTCTCCCTCTCCCCCTGTCTCTCTCCCTTTCTCTCCCTCTTCTCTCTCTCCCTCTCCCTCTCCCTCTCCCCCTGTCTCTCTCCCTTTCTCTCCCTCTTCTCTCTCTCCCTCTCTCCCTCTCCCTCTCCCTCTCCCTCTCCCTCTCCCTCTCCCTCTCCCCCTGTCTCTCTCCCTTTCTCTCCCTCTTCTCTCTCTCCCTCTCCCTCTCCCTCTCCCCCTGTCTCTCTCCCTTTCTCTCCCTCTTCTCTCTCTTCCTCTATCTCCCTCTCTCTCCCTCTCCCCCTCTCCCTCCCCCTCTCTCTCTCCCTTTCTCTCCCTCCCTCTCTCTCCCTCTTCTCTCTCTCCCTCTCCCTCTCTCTCCCTCTCTCTCCCTCTCCCTCTCCCTCTCCCTCTCCCCCTCTCTATCTCTCCCTTTCTCTCCCTCTTCTCTCTCTCCCTCTCTCTCCTCCCCTGATTAATATCTTCCTACTTCATCCCCTTCAGATATCCTTCTATCTTAGATTATAAGATGAGAGAGGAGATGATTTTAAATAATAATTCATATCAATGAGAAAAATTTAACGCAGGTTCGAATACCTGACCCTGGTCTTTTGCAACTTTTTCTTGGTCTGGTTTACCATAGACGTGGATATTAAAAGTGCACGCAGCTATAATGATGATGATTATTGACAGAGAGCTTATCCCTCCCTCTCACTCTCTCACCTCTTTTTCCCTCTCCCTCTCTATCATCACATAATCACCTTGTCTATTCCAATTGACATTGAGAGGGCACTGGGCCGGGGTGTACTTCCCATCTCTCTCCCTCTCCCTCCTCCCTCTCCCTCTCCCCTCTCGCCCCTCCCCCAATACTCTAACAACATGTTTACTCGTCCATATCACACACAATCATCTCCATTTCCCGCACCATAAGCCATGGTTTAGAGGTCCTCAAACACACTCTTCTGAATAGACCAAATCTCCCCTCCCCTCTCTCACCTCTCCTCCATCCTTCCCCTCCTTTCTCCCTCTCTCTCTCCCTCAATCATCCCATTATGAGTATACTCTCCATCTGTCAATATCTCTCTCTCTCCAATATGTCCAATCTTTCTCTCTCTCTCTCTCTCTCTCTCTCTCCCTCTCTCTGTCTCTCTCTCCCTCTCTCTCTTTCACTCTCCCTCCCTTCTTTCTCACTTTCCCTCTCTCCTCCCCTACTTCCCCCCTCTCTCATCCTCTTATCCATTCTCTGTTTCTCATCAAGACTGCCTAAATATTTCGCGCCCCGGATCCCATTTAATTTCCGCCGTTCAATATGATGGAAGAGTTCGGGAAGAGACTCTCTCCCTCTCCTTATTCTCTCCCTCTCCTTATTCTCTCCCTCTCCTTATTCTCTCCCTCTCCTTATTCTCTCCCTCTCCTTATTCTCTCCCTCTCCTTATTCCATTCCTTACTCTCCTCTCATATGTTACACATGCTTCAACCATTCCCTTTCTTCGTCCTGATTAGTCTAAATTACCCTTTCCTCGTTTCTCTCTCCCTCTCGCTCTCCCTTTCTCTCCCTCAATCTCTCTCTCTCTCTCCTCCCCTCCCCATCTCTCCTCCCTTCTTTCTCCGTTTCCCTTTTGCAACAAACCACAATCAATTCCATTGTTGTGCTCTTTTTTCTGCCGTTCACCTAATTCGATGAAACGCCCTATGATATTTATGACTAGACTCTACTTTGATCTTTGATCTTTAATCATATCTTTGTTGTGAACATTGATCTTTGGACTCTGATTATAGGATATCTTAGTTATTGATGATGATGATGTTAAATGATTCACTGAAACCTTATTAATTCTTACTCCTCCCTCTCCCTCTCTCCCTCTCCTTTCCTCGCTCAATTTCATTTGTCATTTAGATGAAAGTTTTGATGGGTCGGGTGATGAGTCCATTTTATATTTGAAAAGAAGAAGAAAAACGAGAGTCATTCATTTAAAGTACTACTACACGAGTTCATTTTTCTATTACCTCTCCCTCTCCTTTTTCTCCCATTTCCCCTCCCTCTTCTTTTTTCGCCCTCTCCTTCTCCCTCTCCCCTCTCGTCCTTTACCCCTCAATCTCTTCGTAGTAAGCTCCCGAGTCTAATTAGCATAGTCAACTCTTCTCTTCCCTCACTAACTAGAGATAGGAGAGGCTACCGTAATCTCTTGTGGGTGTAGGCGACGTTTATCATTCCTCTCCCATCTCTGACGCACTCTTCGACTACACTACCAATTTCCGAAGATTTCTATCACCGGAACACTTTGCGCCGTTTTTGGCTCGCTAAGTGACTAACAGAGTCCCGTCGATTTCTTCCTGACTCTCCCTCTCCCTCTCCCTCTCCCCCTCCCTCTCCCTCTCCCTCTCCCTCTCCCTCTTTCTTCCATTCCAGACTTGCAGACTGAATCACTCAAAAGTATGAGTGAGAGAGATTTGT